>OX421976.1:30916122-31263841 GCA_949128135.1 Parasteatoda lunata | reverse complement strand
TTATAAGTCAGATTAACATTTCAACTCTAGCGCAACTTCATTCATCAGTTTTATTAAAAGAGAAGGATGTAAAAGAATTTTTTCTCTTTGGACATCAATAAATAAATGATATGTTTGGCACATATATTTCATTTACTGAAATTTATTTTAATCTTTTGTTTAATGAAGTCTATCTTCTACTGATATTATTAAATTATTTTTTAATCTGAAATGTGAGTGTTTCGGAGAAGCGGTATATTATTTTTTTGAAAGCGCTACTTCTGCGCAATGCTAACCACATTTTCTCAGTCATGCCCTTGCTCACAAAATAGTAGAAACGTAACCTTCGTTACCCCCATAGCTCACAGGGGGGATGCCTTTGCTCACATTATATTTTTTAATAACAATGAAAAAGACATAGGAAAAAAATTAAGAATTATGTATATTTTAAATTATCAATTTTTTTTAATTAAAAAATTAAGTGGTAACTTAATCTAGAATCATTTACGTACTTCCTACATTAGAATTTAATTTCTAAGGCCGCGATTTAAATAGATATTTAATAATATAAAAAAAGACAAAATCAGTGGATATTATGTTCTGTTATTCCATTCCAGTTTTAAAAATATTCTGAAATACCTAATTTTACAATCGATTTTAGATAATAGACTTAATAAATTACGATTTTAACCTTCGCAAAACTGAAATAGAAAACTGGAAACATTCCAGAATAAATGTTTAAGAATAATTTTAAAAAAGTTCTGGCCAAACACTGTTTTAAATTAATATTTATTTATATAGGCAAAATTAACCCCATCCGTGAGGAAATTTTGAAGGCAATATGTAGATGGACAGGACATATCCATTTGTCTAAAACACGTGATAACCCTGCTAACGTCGAACTTACTTGGGCAACCGACGGTAAACGTAAAAGAGAATGGCTGAGACTTACTTGGTAAAGATACATGCACCAAGGTCTATGTAAAGCAAAACTAAATGGATGGAAGGAGGCAAGAGGACTGACTGAGGACAAGAGACAGGCTTATGTGCCAGCTGGGACTAAGAAAATAGGAGGAGGATATCACGATGTTGTTCACAGATTAATATGAGCATTATTTCTTTTTAAGAAAATGTTATTTAGTTGACTGTCAAAGGAAAATAACATTTTCTTTATTCGATAATTCCATTTTTTTTTCTTAAACATAAATTTCACTTTAACGGGCCTATTTGGTTATTATAATACGAGGGTTTTGTTTTTTAAGTAAGAGCCGTTTTGTTTTGTACACTAATAGGAGACGCGTACGTCGCAACGAGTGTGCTTGTGTCGTGTCCCGGCATTCCTTCGAAACAACTGTGCTCAGTTGCAACTGTGTAGGTAAACCGTACGGTCAGTTCTGTGTCTTTAAAATGTTCAGATTTAACAAATCGCCAGCCACGCACGAGAAACGGTCAGTCTAGCGTTTTTAGTCGTTTGCATTCACTGGAAAATTTGTGAAGTTACAAATTGTGAAGTAGCAAAATTCCCTGCCATGCTGACAGGGAGTTTTGCTACTCTATGACAATGACTCTCTCTCCGCAGCTCCGATTCCATCTTTGGACGACTCTTTTGGTTGGGAAGTTTTGGACCACCCTTCCCTACAGCCCAAACCTTGAGTGATTTTCATCTTTTCCGATATTTCAAACAGCATTTTGGCGGCAAACGATGACGAATGCGTGAAAAGGGTCGCGACTTCTTGGTTAACGGAGCAGGAGGCAAGTTCGTATGAAGAGGGTATTCCAAATCAAGTTATAAGGTATGATAAGTGTTTAAACAAACCTGGCAACTTAGGGGAGAAAAAGAGGAACGTACTGTTTGTCTAAGATAGGTACTCTGACCGACACTAAGTCTGTGGCTATGGAAACAAGAAGAGGTCATTTTAGGGAGGGTAGCTTCGATGAAGAGGTCTCCTTTTCTCTTGCCGAAACCAGTCCTAAAGAGGGACCCCGCACCCCTACTTGAAATAATCATACCTCGTTACCATCGTCACCGCCACAGCTCCAGACGAATGTCTGGCAGAGTACCTATCTTAGACAAACAGTATGCAGAATCTGAAAATAACTTTTCTTCTTGAAAATTTTCAAACGGCCTTTACTTGAAAAACAACCCTCGTAATATCAGTTGATATTATTATAAGGTTAACCGATTAGGATATGTTAGGAAAATCATCAGTGTCGAGAAAACTGGGTAAAAACACGGCATTTAACCTTTAAAAAACATCAGTATAAGGAATTAAAGGCAATGTCACTTAAACTTAAAATATCATTGTAGGGAATACCGGACAAGAGTAAACCTGCAACATATATCTCTGCCTTGTTACTATTCTGATTAATCTCATTATTACTAATAATAAACGGTGATTATTAATAATTACGTCCTACATTTCATAACTGTTGTTTCTCTAATCTAGTATACTTAACCTAACGTAAGGAAAAAGGGAACAATTTTTTATTAAAAAATGCTAAACTATAGTAAAATATAAAAATGTCTTATTATAAAATGTTATGAGGTATAAATTATATTTTGAAACATGACTAGTTTGTATCGCCAAATATGAAATCACCACCTTAAACGAGAATACTAAGCTAGTTCTTTTTCCTGGATTGTCCGAATCAAGACATCAATAGCTAATCATATGTTAAAAATCGTTTAATTTCGCCACTTTTTTAAAAAAATTTTTTTACGTAATTTACGTTTTTTTACTTAAAATACCTTTTTCACCAAGAAAATCTGGGTTTTAGAAGGATAACTATAAATTCAAAGAAAAATGGCCTTATTATTTTTTAATTTAGAAAAACATGTGTGCCCTCTTTGGTTTTTTACTACAAATGCTTTGCTAAGAAAAAAGCATTCAAGAATCTTTGATTATTTAATTATTAATAAATATTTTATTTAAAGACAACCAATGTGAAACGAAGGCAGTGTCCATATTAAAAGTTGTACGCATACAGAAATTAATATAATCTAGAAGCTCCTTTTTTATTAAATGGTAACAACTCACCAAAAGAATTTCAAAAATTTATAAACTGTAACAGAACAAACATTTTAATTTTAAAGCGACTGTGCAATTTAAATGGTTTCGTCACATTCCTCATACTCAAAATTCATCTGGAATTTTATCTATAATATTTCGTTTCATGATTATGACGATAAACACAAAATCATGAAAGACCGTGCAATTTCTGGAGAATTATCCACAATTGCGACAGGTTTAATAATGAAAAGTATGTTTAAACAGCTTCTAGATCATTGAGTAATATAGCTATCATAATAGATCAAAAATACCATTAACATTACTTTCTATAAGAAAACGAATGTTATACTTTCTTTTTATACCAGTACATTGTAAGTAGTATAACACGTACAGAAGAAATAGAAATCGTGATTAGCCAATTAGTTTCCGTAGATGGAAACCTTGTACTCAAATTTATATCTGCAATACACTACGCAAAAAAAATAAATATAAATGAAATTATGATGAAACATAACCTCGAAAATATCTTTGTATCTAACAATCTTATCATTTCGTAATAAGTTTATTTTTATAAGTTTCATATTGCTACTATTCCGTAAATGATTTGAGGATTCCACCTAAAATAGGCAACTTAATTAGTATAGACAATAGTAAATTTTGTTACGGAATTAAAGGTAAGAGATATTTTTTGACGTTTTGTACGAAATTAGACTTCTGAATAAAAATAAGTTTTTTTTTTTATTGAATTAAAAAGAGAGATAAAATAAGGAAAAGCATAAAAACTTCTCATTGTTAGCCCGATGGCAATGGTATTCTAAAGCATGATACATCTACTACTGGCATGGAACTGTGTTTTATGTCACAGTATAAGAATAAGCGAGCCATTGTTGGAAATCAAACATGGATTACATTTGTCACGAGCGAGTACTTGTATTATTCTCAATAAATAGAACCACTTTATTGTTATTTTTAGAGCTTTAAAAGTTTTGCTTTACATTTAGGCATCAAAAAATAATTTTTGATGAAAAAAAAAAGACTCTAGATTAAAAACTTTAGAAAAAAAAAAAAGACTCTAGTTAGCTATACATTAGTTATCGAGTCAAAATACAAAAATTAGGATAAAAATCGAATAACAAATTTTCTCTTTGAAAATCACGCTTTTTCTACAAATGAAGCCAAAAATAGTCAGTATTCGAACTTTTTCGTTGTGACTAACCTTTTTCTGAAACGAAATGTAAAAAGTATGTACACTAGGGGTTACAAATTAATATTTAAAAGAAAAAAAAGTTCTGTTGAAAATTGAGGAAACAATAGTGACGAAAAATATTAAAACCAGTTGGATTGCCTGAAGAAATGAAAAAGACTTTCATTAAAAATCATTTTTCAATTTTCTGAGGCAATCAAACAGATTTTGGTGATTACCATCCTACCTTCAGTAATGACTCGTTAGATTTTGTATTGGTTTTTGCTTTTTCCTGGCTAAACTATTAATAAATTGTCTATTCCTTTTTCTTTTCTTTTTCTTTCGTTTTTTTTTTTGTTTATTTTTTTCCTTGAATTGTTTCGATCGAATTATTGAAATATGGTGTTTTTTTTAAAAGAGCATAATAATAACCTTCTAATTTAAAAATGCAGTTTTTTTTTTCTAATTTTCATTTATAAACACATTTAATTAAAAATAGTTCAGTGAAAATAAGAGAACTTGGGACATTGTTGAACTGATAATGTTATTTAACTTTCAGATCCTAAATTTGTTTCATATAATATGCATTAAAATTAAAGATTTTATGGTTTCCATAAAACTGTATTAATTTCTTTACAAAACTTTTACAAAAAGAACATCGATGTATTCCAAACAATAGCATTAATAATTCGTTTTGGAATAGTATATGAGGACTCGTTTCCCCAAATTTTTATTTCAAAAATAGATATAAAAATGAGAATAAATGACATATTCCCGGAATCATAATTTAAACTGAATATTCAGGAAATTTCCAATAGTTGCCCAACATTTTAATACAACAGTTTACATGTAAGTAGTAGCATTGAAAACAAACTCAAGGTTGACATACATAGATTGTATTTCGCTCAAAACTAGATTATTCCACATACAACGGATTGTGACATTTCTGGACAATTTGACGGAAATGACGCTATAGCTATAAGAAAAGAGACCTTGATTTCTCAATGAATAAAATATCTTTAAAATATCTTAATTACTGTTAACTGTAACTAAGATATACTGTTTAGCTTGGTAGCTGAGCCAATTTGTAGCAACATCTTTATAAATCAAAATTTTTCTGCGATCCCTAAACACAATTAAGTATAGACTTATATTAAAATTAATAATTAAGTAAGTAAATTAATAATTAAGTAAGTAAGAATTATGCTTACATAAACTTACAGCAAAATTTGAATTTTTATATAATAATAGTAGATAAAAATTATATATAAGAAATGTATGTTTAAATTTAATTTGATACCATTTTCATAAATCAAAATTTGTCTGCGACCCAAATACAATCAAGACTAATATATTGTAAAAACTATGCTTACCTAAACTTACACCAAAAGTTGAGTTTGAAAATAGTAAATGAAAATTAAATACAAGAAATAAATGTTTCAATTTAATTTGGTCCCATTATCAAATAAAAAAATTGTCTGCCATCCCTTACGAAAATTTAAGGTATATTTAAGGTTGATTTGAGGTATTTTTGAGGTATTAAGGTTGATTTGAGGTATATTTAAGGTTACACAGAAAACAGCAATAAAAATTATACCTCGTAAAGTTTGTAATTAAGGTGTACGAGGTTGTTTTATATACACTTCAGCTTGTTTTGAGGTTGTTTAAAATTCACTTCGAATCAACCAGACTGATAAGGTGATTTTTGAGGTATACCAAGTTGATTTTCTTACACTTGTAACAAAAGAGGTATTTTTAAAGTATAAAAATTTTTACCTTGTTTCAACTAAAGAAAGTGAGGTATTTATTGAGGTATATGGAGTCATTTTATTTACACCTAAGCTTATTTTGAGGTAGTTTTAAAATCACTTCATACCAACCAGACTGATAAGGTGATTTTTAAGGTATACGAGGTTGTTTTTCTTACACTTGTAACAAAAGAGGTATTTATGAGGTATAAAAAAATCAACCTTATTTCAACTAACGAGAGTGAGGTATTTTCGAGGTATAAAAAAATATACCTTATTTCAACTAAAGAGAATGAGGTGTATGAAGTCATTTTATTTATACCTAAGCTTGTTTTAAGGTTGTTTAAAGTACACTTCATATTAACTAGCTCAATTCCCAGAGTTCCGTGCGAGCCGGCAAATGGCGTGTGTGTTGACAATCGAAAGTGTATTCGAAATTCGGTAAGTGTGCTTGACATTTATTAATTTAGTTTTATCACTTTTAATCAAATATGCTTCAATTTTCAATCTTAAATTTTATTATTTTTTTTTAAAGATGCCTCCTGATCTTAAATAATTTAAGTTGGAGGATATTCTTAGAAGCTATTAGTGTAGGCTTAGCAATAAGAGAGAACAATTGAAATATTTCTCGTCGCTGTTTAGGGTAACGTTACTGGTGAATCGTTACAGTAGGTTATGCACAGTATATTTTATTGTTCATAATTTATTCAAATATAACTATTCTTTTATTTTGCTTAAATGTATATGTTTCAACGTTGCAGTATGCAAGCTGATTAGTTGAGTAAAATGTTCATAATTTCTCTTATAAATAAATAATTGAAAGATCTTTAAAATAGCAATTTTGCTTTGAAATTCTACTATAGCTGTATGCTTATCGTTTGCTTGGATATCTGTTGCAAAGTTTATATTGTTGTTTATGAGTCAAAATATGTATAATAACACTGCATTTTAAATCTTATTATTTTTTTAAAAATCTGATTAACGTGCAATTTCTTTTTCTTATATATATGTATATATATATATTTACAGAGCTTATTCACTGTTCCCTGATATTGCTGAGATGACCTAGGCTGTAAATAGTACATATGCAGCAGCGATGAAGAAGTGACTAGCAAGTTACTGCTCAGCCTTCCCCTAGGAAATAGTTCTGAATTTATACCATAAAGAAAAAGTAATCTCTCCTAATAAACTACAGCATTTATTCAATTGTTGATAACAATAGTTTGTTAGATATTTGAAAACTAATAACTGTACTAGCTCACTTTTTTATGTTTGATCACACTGCTATTTTCACTACGTGTTTTTTTTTTCTCAATTTACTCACGTTAATTATTTACTAAGCAGATTGTTATTACTTATTAAAATATTGAATAGAATTAAATTTAACCCGATTTCAAGTTTATATGACAATTTTTTTCAAGGTTATGAGCATTTTTATGCAGCACTACTTCAAAAATTAGCGACTTTCGGAAATCTTAAATGTTTTAGAAATAAGCCAGTATAGTTTCTTATGCAATTTTAATGCTGAATTGAATAAAATCAATTGCAAATAAAGACATTTATTGTTAAAATTAAGATGCAATTTTTTGAATTTCATCTTATGGGATGTGTTTTTATATTTAAACAAATGTTTGTAACAACTAGCTATTAGTTTTATTCTGCTTGGTATTATAAGTTATATAGGAGATATTGTACTCAACTTATTTTAAAAGTATTATTTCAAATCATTCTCTCTTAGACATTTTCCTCACAACTTTAAAATAAATGCTCCTTATCAACTTGTAATTTGTTCTATTCGATTGAGTGTAAAAAAAGAATAAAAATTGGTACATAACTTTAAAATTTAATTTATTAAACGATTGTTGACTCTTGATTACATTTATTAAAAAATATTAAGATAACTATTTTTTAAAAAACTCTTGTGTGATTGACAATAACGGAAGTCCTTTTCAGAATCAGCGTCTAAAATTTATAAAAAAGCTATTAGTTTCATAAAGTCTGACAAAAAGTTTAAAAATGTATAGACTAGGTTTATTGAGTTTAAAGATTTGTAAGAAAAAAAAGAAAGAAAGTATAATTATCAAACTTACAAGTACCATAATGATACTAAATGTATAGAAAAATACAAAGTGTTAAAATTGCATATTAAGATTGGAATTATATCTTTGAATTTCTGTAAATGTTGTTAATGGTAAGTACTGACTTCAGTGTACTTTATTTTGTGGCTGTGGTACCTGTCATGCTTTTTAGCTATGCGGATTGAATAGAAATGGCAGAAGAGTACTACTATTTATCTGAAAAAGAAAATTAACTTCATCCAGTTAATTTAAATCATAAAAAAAATAATTTCTAATATTTTAATAGTTTAAAACCTGCCACTATTATTGTAAATATGACTTACTTACTAATTAATTTTTTTTTTCTTTTAGGTTCCAATAATTACAAGTTTCAACAGGTAGACGGAAACAGTATTTAAAAAAAATTTGTTGATTTGTAAAAAAATTAAATTTTAGTTTTAAATAAAAATATTTGAATTCCAGCTGACTAATTATTTAAATTGGTAGTTTTATAGCTTAAGAAATTCAAGCACATTAGACAACTATTTTCTAAAAATATGAGTTCCCATAAATAGTTTTTACTAATTGTAGAATTTGGATAAGTGTTATTTTAAGATGATTTAATTCAATCTATTAAAATTACAGAAGAATTATGCATTTGAAATCTTCTTTTATAACTTAACAAAAGAAGCAATTACTGCCGAAGGTTTAATATTAAAAACTTCAGATTGATAAATGAAGATCTCTACTAGTGAAAAATTTTAATGACATACATTATTCTTCATATAATATGGATAATATCCTTATATATATTATATTTTTTATATAGTGAGGTTAAAAATTAATCAACTAGGTGAACACCTCCCCTTCGTAAGTACTGAAAAAACAGCTTTAGGTTGAGCTACATAAGCCTGAAGTGTAAAATGTCGCATCTTCGGTTGATAAATTAATACTTCTAAAAATACAAAAATATATACTTAAGGTTACGAAATAATAACTTAAGGTAGAACATGGAACACATGACGTTAATAAAAAAATAACCTTTCCAAGTGTTGAAAATACACTTCAGGTTGATTTATAACAACCAGAAGTGTAAAACGACGCACCACAGGTTGATAAATGTATACCTCTACAAACATAAAATTATATACCTGAGGTTAAAAATAATTACCTGAGGTAGAACAAAATACACCCAAGGTTGATTTATAACAACCAGAAGTGTAAAACGACACACCATTGGTTGATAAATATATACCTCTACAAGCATAAAATTATATACCTGAGGTTGAAAAATAATCACCTGAAGTAGAACAAAATACACCTGAGGTTGATTTATAACAACCAGAAGTGTAAAACGACGCACCACAGGTTGATAAAAGTATAAAATTATATACCTGAGGTTGAAAAATAATTACCTGAGGTAGAACAAAATAAACCCGAGGTTGATTTATAATAACCTGAAGTGTAAAATGACACACCTTAGGTTGTTGAAAAAATACTTCCACAAGTGTAAAAATATATACTTCAGGCTGATAAGTAATAACCTAAGGTTGAAAATAAAACACTTTAAAGTAGTAAATATCTACCTCTCCACAGATGTAAAATTAAACACCTCAGGTTGAAACATTTATACCTCTGGAGGTATATTTGAGGTTGATTTTGAGGTATTCATTTGCACCCTTTTCAACCTTAACGACGTATTTAAATAACAACCTCCTTTATACCTTTCAAATATACCTAGTTTATACCTCATTTATACCTCGATTTTTTCATAAGGGTAGCTTTGTTTTTAAATGAAATTTTTTTAAAATTTTCGTTGGTTGCAAGATATTTCGCATGAGAACGCGTTACCCCACTAAACTGTTACCGTACCCCTAGGGGTACGCGTACCACAGTTTGGGAAACACTGGCTTATGGTAAAGAAGCACAGCATGAAATACTGGCGTTTTTTTTTTTTTTTTTTTCCTTTCTTTTTTTTTTACGTTAAAGGTAAAATTTTCCAAACATGTCTTACTTCCAAAAAATGATTTTTCAAATTTGCATCACTTATTTAGATCTAAGAGAAACAGTTATTCATCATTAAAATTTATTTAATTTAGAAAATAAATTATTGATGAATTTCTGAATACGAATGAAATTTTTTTATATATATATATTAGTACATATATATAAGTACATAATTTGAATTTTATATATTAGTACAAATATAATTCTGATAATTTAACAGATTTATTTTAGTAACTATTAGACGGATTTTAAAAATTAAAAAATACAACAATATATTTTTGCTTGCAATTATTAGAGCGTCAGAAAAAAAAATATATTTATAAAAAGGGACATCGGTGTCCTATCTACGTCAAATAATTGAGCCGTAGTGGTTCAGGGGATAAAGCATTTTCCTCCCAATAAGGCGACCCTGGTTCGATTCCTAACAATGGCTGTTGGATACATATTCTGATCCCGGCTCGCACCGAGCGCAGTGCAGACGTAAAAATACCCTCAGTGTTAGACTGATCATGGGTTTAAATCTTTTAGTAGTCGGGCTAACCGTGAAAGGAATTCGTGATTTTCCTTCTCGTGTAACGCAAATGCGGGTTAGTTCCATTGAAAAGTAATGTGTACTAATGCTAGATCCAGGAATTCCCTTGTTTTCTGGGTTGGACTCAAAGTTATAAGTCCACGGAGTTGAACATTGGTAGTCGTAAATTTATAATTGGGTCAGCTGTTTAACGCCGTGGATAAAATAAAATAAAATTATTAAACGCGAAGAGAAATGGAATGAAATAAACTATACAATTTCAGAATAAAAGAAGAAATCAAACCGAAATGACAATTCAAATCGATTAGGTTGAACAGTTAAATTTACTTTAATTTTCCTATTTTTTTTTTCATTAAAAATTTTAAAATATGAAAACTTCACTATCGTAAACTTCAAATTGATCCCTGACAAAATTTATTAAAAAAAAAATTCTATCATACCTTCTGATTAATATAGTGCAATTTTATTCAGGATTACGAACCCTAATAAAACCGGTCGTCAAATTCTTCCTTATTAAAACAGCATCTTTCAATTCTTTAATAGGTTGGTATTTGTAAATAAATCTTTGGTTTTTGTACTAACAAAACATTCACATTTCGTACTTTTAGGCAGGCGATGAATAAACATGCTATTAAGGTATCGCTATTTATGTTCTGTTTCTTTTTTTTTATATTTGAATTTTTATAGCACTAAGTTTACTGATCCATCTAATAAAATTTTTCAAAGGTATTATTTCCAAGATCCTGTTTTTTTTTTTTTTTTTTTTAAATTAATTATTTATTTAAAACATCAAAAAATTTATTTGAAATTTATAATAAATGGATATTACTTTGGTACTAGATGCATTAGTAGAATTTTTTTAAACTTATATTATTATTATTATTATTTTTTTTTTTTAGTTTTTCCTACTTATTTTTTTTTTATTACTGTTTCTTGTTATTACTGTTTCTGATATTAATATAAAAGTTAAATCGCATGCAAAGACTGTAAAATATGAGAAATTGTGTTTTTATGAAAAAATTAAAAATTTAACACGTTGAATGCCACGCTAATTTTGCATGGCTTGCCCGTCTGGCGAAAATGATTTTCGCAGTATGTATTGCATTAATTTCTTCAAACCATTTTAGTAACGATAATAATATAAAAAAATAAAAAGCATTAAGAATTTACTCGAATTATGTGTTTCTAAAAATCTTGGCTTCGCCGGTCACAGGTGATCCCCGTGGCGCTACGAACAAACTCAGTACCGGTCACCGGTGACCCCCATGGCATTCAACGTGTTAATAAAATCTGGAGTTAATATCCACATAGCTTCTGTAAAGTCATGCCTATTAAAAACATGCAGCTTGCAACTTTGAAAAAGGCTGTCCTACATTTTTGAGTAAAATATTCTTTATATATTTTTTTTTTGTCCTCTTGCTACTAGGACTTTAATAATTACCTGGTAATGAAATTGTCTTTTGATAACTCGCTTTTATGTTTCAAAATCTACTTCATAGTAGAGTAGCTGAATAAAATAAACTATCAATATTAAAAAAGACATTTTTAGTAAAACGTTTAGTGGTTTTATTAGACAATTAATTCACATTTTAATATTAGTACTGTGGAGAAAATAAAGTTTTTTTTTTTTTAAGTCAATGTCAAACCTAAATGGCACTCTTTAACATGAAGGTTGTCTGCTTTTATTATTATTTCACTAGCATGATTTTTATTCGTGCTCAGAGCCTGATTTTTAAGTTTTTATATTTTAACCATTTTTATTTCAACGTGCAAAGGATTAAAACCTTTTTTAAAATATACTATTGTGATATTAATTGTACAGGGGTCTGTTTAGAAGAAATTTGGGTCCGTTAACGGACCCTTCACAAAATATCTTTTCATAAAAACAGACCCTTCACGACATATTTTAACTTAAAAACGGACCCTTCACAAAATAATTTATCCTTTAATCGGACCCTTCACAAATTTGTTTATCTTCATTATTGTTTTTTTAATCGAATAAACCCTGGTGAGGGTGAGGGGAAAGAAAGACAAATGCAAACGAACTAAGTTTTGTCTTCGGCAGAAGCTTCTTCCTTTATTCGTCCGAAATGAATATTCTGCGTTCAGCAGTATAGAGGCTAAATACCAAATATTTGTATGCTGCATCGCTAATTTAGTAGCTGCAATTGCTGTTTATTTTTTAAAATTTAATTTTTTTAATTATAATTTTACGGATCTTGTGTCTTTTACAATTTAAAAACTACTTAAAAAAGTTTTTTTTTTTTTTTGCGATAACGGACCCTATTTTCACAAATTCACAAAAGCGGACCCTGGTTCAAAGAATGTAACTTAACGTTTATTTTATATTCACAAATTACGGGTAATTTTTTCACAATTTAACAAAAACGGACCTTTCACAAAATGTCTGGACAGACCCCTGTTGTATAATTGCTGCAAAAGTATACATTGAAGCCTTTATTAAATTTATTTATTTTTTGCAAAAACTTTGGTCACATCATTGATATTCTTTTTCTTAAATAAAAACAAGAATTTTATGAATAAAAATAAATTAAAGTATCGAAATAAAAGTCTAAATAATTTTTTTTTCTGTTGTAATTTAATCACGCATTGCGTACTGTATTTAAAATTTTATAAGAAAATTGAATGATTAGGAGTCATATATTTCTTAAATTGTAACCGTTTTATATCAAGCTGTTATGGAATATTGCTTCCATACAGTCATTTTATAACCGTCGTTAAACAGCCGACCCCCCCCCCATTTGGGGGGGGTTTACGGCTACAAATGTCCAACTCCGTAGCCTTATAATTTTGAACCCAATCCAGAAGACAAGGAAACTCTTGAATCAAGTATTGGGAGAGATTTTCTTTCGCGGAGGACTCTTTAACCCGCATCTGCGTTACATGGTGAGGAAAACCTCCCACGGTTCGCCTGACGACAAGGGGACAATAACCCAGGATCCATCTACCACTGAGGATATTTTTAATGCCAGCACTGTGGTCGGTACAAACCAGATGCGGAATTCGAACCCCGACAGCCATTATACCAGTTTAAAAAATTTTTTTCCTAGAAAACACGGTACGCATAAACATCGCATTCCTACTTCAAATGTAGGTTTTTCTTCTTCTTAAAAATGTGGCTTCTCAATATACTGCCCCAAGTCCTTAGTACAGCCTAAAAACTTAGATCAGAACCATTTTGAAGTTATACTGACAACTAAATTTTATCTCCAACATTTATTTCTTACCCATAATAATTTAGAACTAATTGAGGTGCCATACCCCCATACGAAAATATCGTAGTCACGCCTTGCTAAATTTCAGACACAAAATACGTAATTGAAAAAATAAATAAATAAATCTTATAATAGTTTTTTCTAAACTGAGAACTCTGACATAAAATTACTTAAATTAATAAACATCATTAACATAATATTAGAATGTTCCTGTAATACTTCTCTAAAAATGGGTAAAATTTCTTCTTTTTTAAGCCTCTGAAATAGTTTTTGAAATATGAGAATGACAAGCGGGTATCAAAGGCGAAAAATTTCTGAGACAACGATGAATACATTTTATATGTATTCTTTCACACACACATATCGCTGGTTCAAAACTAAAACGACACATCTGCAGACGTATTATGCCTGCAGATGTGTCGTTTTAGTTTTGAACCAGCGATATATATTTAGGTTTTTCAAAGCCAGACATTTTGAGGAGTCACCATGCCCACACAAAAAAATCAGTCATGGAAACATCTTATAGCATTAAAAGAATATTTAAAAAATCATAAAAATACTTTGTATTATTTAATAAAAAATCGTGTCAAAATACTGCTACCTCGATTGTTGCTTCACAATAACTTTAAAAACTGCGGAGAGCTAAATGGCAGCATCCATTCTTCAGAGCTTTAGAAAAATGGTAGTTGTCAGCTAAAAACGTGTTTTTAATGTAAAGACACACTACTACTGCGGTTTCCGTAAGGGTGCGTATCTTTGTAATATTTATGTTCAAGCATTCATAGAACAATTTTCATGTTCTTGTCTTCTATTACTGTTCAAAGGAGAAAGAGAAAAAATAAGCTTTAATAAGATAATTTGCTTCACTGTAGCTGTTTCTTCCAAGGTTAAATTTAGTGGCCTTTGTTTTACAATAGATAATAAATTACTTTACCCAACCTGAAAAAAATTGTTTTAATTCATTTTTTTAAAAAAAAAATTAAACTTAATATTTTATTTCCATGAAGAGATGAAAAAAAATTGACAAGACGTTAGTTTACAATATTTCTCACACTATGCATATATTTAAATATCACTTGTCAAAATTTACTTTCGAAATTAAAATAAAAGCTTAGTTTTAAAGGTTTAGTGTTCTCGATCGTCGAATGGATCCTTACCCATGCACGAGGGTTTATCATCTTCTTCTTCATCGTAAAAATTAAATTGATTTTTATGATACTAAAAATTTATTTTAGATTGAGTTATTTTGTAATAAATCATAAGGTTTCATTAATCATAAGGTTTTATAAATAAAATAATAATAATACGTCCCTGAATTTAATGGTTGTGCACAGGAAAAGAAAAGAAAATCAGGAGATTCAGCAGCTAGGCTATATAATTGTTAAAAAGTTATCAGAAATTTAAGCTAAGAAAGACATATTTGTCATTTTCAGTTTTTATCGGCAAAATATTCACATAACTAACTACTTATGTAGTTTGCTGTTTATTTCAGATCGCTTAATTAACCCAGTTTTTATACTTATCTTAGTAGATAAAATGCTCCGGCTCACTGGAATTCGTCTAAAATGAACTGCTCACACAGTTCATTGCAGATAACTTCAAAATCTGAAACGGATTGCTTTTTTTATTTTTATTTACACACCTTTATCTGAGTTGAAACTAAACTTAGGTTTATAGATGTTTTGAATTCAGAAGTTTAAGTGTTGGTACGTTTTTTTTTTTTTTGTTTCCCTAGCAAAATATGTTTTCACTTTACGTTAAAAATTGTTAACTGCAGCCGTTACTGCTGTTTCAGAAAATGTTCGCCTAGCATGCATTTTTATGTCACTACAAAAAAAAAAAAATTCTATTTGATGAAATAATATGAGATTTTGCATCGATAGAGTAGAGTCCTTTTATCAGTACAGTTGAAAATTGCTGTTTTGCGTAGCGTAATTCAGCTGTTAGTTAAAGAATTATTATTGTTTTGGAGCCAAGCACTGTTACAATTTCTGGAAATGAATGATACATCTGTTTTTATATATATATATTTCGAATTAGTTTTGAAGCAATTAAATCATTTATATAGACGGTTCAATAAAATTATAATTTTTTGCAATCCTTATGACTGAAAAAACAACTTTTGAAATAGTTTCAGAGTTATTAAATTTCAAAATTTTGTTGAAATTTTATCCAATCCTAAAAGGTTAAGAAATAATGCGTCTTTGTTTATTTATTTTTTTGACAGAATCAAAGCCAAGTATTCCCTTTTCTTAAGTTATTTAATTAGGAGGCTTAGTGTTATTATTTATGTAAACTAATATCGAGAGTTCTTCGATTGTACATCTAGCTCTATATTATATAATAATTACACGTTTTCTTTTCCCTCCCTCGCATGTGTGTGACGTCACACTATCTTTAATTCAATATGCAAGAGATTATTTTTCAATGTCAAATTTTTGCGATCTGAATTTTTGAACATTTATACGTATTTGTGTACATTTTTCTTTAGACCGAATTTAATAATTTGAACGTATTTACAAAATAAACAAATAAAATTTTTAGATTTGCTAAATATTTATGTTTTTATTGGGTATTAATTAAATAACGCAATTACAAAGTAAAAATTAAATAAATCAATTAAACTTTCAAAAATGTTCGATTTGAGTTTCCATTAAGCTTTTTGATTCAAATTTTTATTCTAAACTAATGTAGTTCATTTTTTATAAGTTGTATTTAATGAATTCATAATAAAAATAAACGAAAAATTAATGAAAACGACGGTTTTTTTTCCATGAGAATTACATAACTCCGCACATCACTTACTAACAATTCTTTTAACTCTAGTTAGATGTGAGAGAAACTTAGTTCTCCAAACTTAAAATTATCTCGTCTTCGTGGTCGATTAACATTTAAAAAGCGTTTGTTAAGATGGTTAATGAGAAAGACATCTTTGTGTGAAAGCAGTTCAGAAATGTTTGAAACGGAAACCAGTTATAACTTATTAAGCAGTAGTCTTAAAAAGTTAAAACTAAATATTAATTAAACCTACAAGATCTCTTTTTAAAATATAGCGATTGAAATAATTGTGTATTACATTCCTTTGTACTAATAAATATTTTAGAAAGGTTTAGTAAAGATTTTACTGACTCTTATGATTGTTAGTAAGAACAATTTATTGGTGCATTTTAAAATTATTTTTTTAGATGACTGTTTTTCAATATTTTAAAATATTATTCAAGTTATTGCGATTCTGTTGTTACAATTTCAAATTATGATTTATTTATTTTTATTTTTGATAAATTGAATAATTCGAAAAAAAATTAAAAGTAGCATAGCTAACTACTAGAGAAATTCAAAATTAAATTTTCTAATTTATTTTTACATACATATACTTATATAAATGCATACATATCACAGGGAGCCCCCCTAAAAAGTGTGTACACCGCCCTTCAGGGTATCCCAGCCTATCCTTGGTTGTGCAACAAATTATCAAAAAATAAAATCTGCGTATTGTGCTGCTATCTAGTGAACATTTCAGAGACTTTTTAAATAAACTGAAAACAATGTAAGAAACAGTTTGATTCCTAAATCCGTATCATTATTTTGCGCCAAGCCCTTTATATAATCTTTTTTTTTTTGTTGTTGTGGAAAATTGGCTAACAATTATTACATCTTTTTTTACTATTGAAAAAATTAACAAAAATGTTTTTTTTTTCTGGCTCACAATAATTAAATGAATTATTAGTAATAAAAGCACAAATATGATAGTGTATAACTTAAGATAATTTTAAAAATATTTTAAAATGTAAACTTCTATCAAAGTTTTTTTTTTTTTTTTTTTAAATGTAGGGAATTAAGTGAAACTCTATCTAACTGATAACCTTTATTTTTCTTTATTTAAGGCCTCTTGAATATTAAAATCTTTTTTCATGTTAGCGTTTTCAATTAATTTGTTTTTAAACAACAATGAAATACAGGGGTTGAACAAAATTATGAATATACTTCTATACTTAAAATATCTTAATGTTCGCAGCAAATGTTTTGGAAGATTTAACAAGGCAAAACTGTAAGTACAATAAGAAATATCATGCTTGAAGCTTTTAGAAATGGTGTCATTTACTCATGCAAAATTCTGATAGACCAAAATGTGGAGTGAAAATTAATAACTTATTTCTATCTTTAATACCGAAGATTTTTAAATCATTCTGTAGGATTGGAAATTTTATCTTAGAATTCTTTTTTAATTATAGTGGCATTGGGGAAAAAAAAAAGAAATTTTTTAACTTGCTACGCTCATTTTGGTTCATGTAAATTTTGCATGAGTGAAAAGTATGAAAAAAAACGCCCTGATGAGGTTATTATGTAAATGATGTGCTTGTTACTGTGAATGACCGAAATCGGTGGTTGTTAACTTTCACCGGTGAATGTTGACAATCACATAGTCGCTTTGGTGAATGTCCGAAATATTTATTACATCAGATTTGATATTAATAACTACATTTGAAATTACATTTATTTATAATTACATTTATTCGATATTTTAATACTTACTGACGATGGATTAAAAAAAACATCAGTGTTTGGAGTATCGGGCAATGGCCCTTGACCTTAAAAATAACATCAGTGTAGGGTATACCGGGCTGTGGCCCTTGACCTTAAAAAAACATCAGTGTAGGGTTTACCAGGCAAATGTATACCGGGCAGTGGCCCTTGACATTAAAAAAAATATCAGTGTAGGGTATACCGGGCAGTGGCCCTTGACCTTAAAAAAAAACATCAGTGTAGGGTATACCGGGCAGTGGCCCTTAACCTTAAAAAAACATCAGTGTAGGGTATACCAGGCAGTGGCCCTTAACCTTAAAAAAACATCAGTGTAGGGTATACCAGGCAGTGGCCCTTGACCTTAAAAAAACATCAGTGTAGGGTATACCGGGCAGGGCAATTCTATACTATGACTAATCTAGATTAGTCATAGATTAAAAAGCTTTCCAGATTTTACTTAGATTTTCTTACCTCAACTTAAGTTGAGGTAATATATTTTTATAAATTTATAAAAATACATGAAGAGATATAAAAAAATATTTCAGACAGTATATAAAATTAGTTACGATTTAAAAAAATTTAATCAGAGTGTAAAAAATATTATCTTTAAAAACTTCAGATTAATTTAAAACTTATTAGAAATGTATATTTAAATCCGAAATTGATAAACGGCGCCATCGTTTCAATTTTAAAAATCTACTTGCAGAAAGAATAGTAGCTTATGTGTCTTGAAAGAAGATATTGGAATCGGATTTACTGTATAGTTCCTGCGCCAAAATGATGCGCAGCAAATTCTACTTTCCCCACCTTTAAAATTAATGGAATGATCCAGTCTCAATCAGATCCAATGTGAGATTCAAGGGCTACTATATATTTGTCGCTGTTCATAATTGTTATAATAAGTTTCTCTTCTTTCCACGCTCTATTTTTTTGCTTAAGCGAAGACGATAATTTTTGTTACGATATAGAAATAGAAACTGATACCATAAAAAATTTATTCGTTTTCGTGTTCTCTTCATGTATTTAGCATTTTAGTTTTTTTTTTCTTAAGCGTTGTAGCTATATAATATATAAAATAGGAATTTAATTGTTTTTGAAGGAACGATCACACTTACCTTGGATCTCTTTGGGTTTTTCTATTCTTTATTTTAACAGTTTTTATTAAATGTAATTAGTTATTTTCAGAAAGTTTCAGTTTGCAGGCAAGCACTTAGATTTTAATATTGAAGTTTCATGATTTGCTTTCATAGTAATTGTTGTTTTAAAGTATTCGTTGACTTCTTAAAAACCCGATTACTGACATGGCAGAACCGCCTTCCAAAAAACTTTGTATTTTGGCAAAGAAAAAGATATTAAGAGATTCTCAAAGAAGAAGAAGGGCCCAAGAAACGTCTGTGGAACGTCAAAGAAGGATGGAACATGACCGAATTTCGACAAGCAATTCTAGAGCCCAAGAAGTATCAGAGAAACGTCAAAGAAGATTAGAAGAGGATCGTGTCTCAACTAGCAGTGCTAGGGCCCGAGAAACACCTGAGGAACGTCAAAGAAGATTGGAAGAGGATCCTGTCTCTACTAGCAGTGCTAGGGCACAAGAAACATCTGAAGAACGCGGAAGAAGAATTGTCCACTAATCTTCAGATTTCCTGCTATGTTTTAAAAAACTTTATTTGTGAAAGAATTTAGCATGGCGGACAGCTGGCCGCCTTAAGCGGCTAGTTTTAAATAAAAGAAAAAAACTAGACATGCAAATAAAAAAAAATAATAATAAAAACCTGACGAAAGTAATATTTCGTGAGAAAGAAACAGGCTAAAATGGAACAGGCTTTTTTCAGGCTTTCTGTGACAACACTCTTTAGCACTAATATCTTTCTGCAAAGATACTTTTAATAATAGAAAAAATGTATGTTACTAATTTAAAGTAATAAAAACTCTGTGCTTACAAAAAAAACAAACATATAATTATTTTTCTTGAATATGTAATATTTTTTTATTCTAATATTATAAGCAATACTTTCGCATTTTCACATTAAAAAAAATAATTAAAAATCATGAAATCTGTAGCAGTAAATACCGAAAAACAGATCGATGACGAAATCACGTGAATCGGACTCTTCCAAAAGAGATTACTCAAATTTATATTTCGTTTTAAGATTTAATTGCTGCAATAAATCGGATTTTAAAAACTATATGGAAATAAAAAAAAACAAATAATAATTGCCAAAAAAAGATAGAACTGTTGCCTTAAGAAGTAAATATTCGAATGCATGATTCGAATTTCCCATATCGTCTGAAATATATCGGGATAATTAAAAACCATGTGAAAATAAATAACTGCCCAAAATACTATCGATACACTACATGGATTTATGATACCATCACCGTAAATTGAACGCAACAAAAAAGTATTATTTAAATGCACAATTCAAATTTTACGTGTAAATTTCTGCAAAAAAGAAAACTAAAATTTTTTATTCCCAAAAGAAAAATCCTTCTGCAAGAACTCTGTAATGTTGTGCGACAAAGTCGCCATGTCACTGCGATTCTGCCACAGGGCCATTAACATTTAATATATTCCTTAAAAAATGTTCTTAATATAAATCTGTAGAGTCCTTCTCAAAAAATTATGTAAAAAAAAGTAAACACATTGAGAGTCACAAATTATATTTAAGTGAGAAAGCAGGTCAAAAAACACCAAAACTCGCTTGATCGCCTGAAAAAGCAAGGCATTTCTAATGATCGTCTTGAACTCGTTCTGTTTCTTCCAACAATCAAACAGGTTTTGATGTTTATATGCCTTGTTTTCCTCACTTAAGTGATTTATCCAGTATCGTTTTTGTGTATACTTGACAAGGACTCTTAAACGAAATATGAAAGGCGATCATTAGAAAAATTCTGAATTAGTTTCTGACATTAAATTACCTAATCTTTGTTCTTATTTTTACTTGATAGATTTTAACTGTGTTTTACTGTTTTAACTGAATACAAGGTGACAAAAAAGTATAGAAATGATCAAATGTCACGAGAAATTGCATTTAATTAAAAGTCTGAAAATTAAAATCTTAAATAGGAACCTCCATTTTTTTTATCGCAGATTTGGAAAATTATCTTGGGTGGTACTTTGAAAAACTACTCCCCTTAACTGAAGAGTTTCTCAGGAGGTGAGACCAAGATTGGGGATGGTGAAATTGGTGTCATTAGTTCGGTTTTTCAAAACATCAAACAATAAACATTATTTTTTCAATCTGACAAGTATTTTCAGAGATATTTCTATTTTGTACAGTTTTCACCTTATTTTCATTTTGCAATTGCAGCACTATATGTAACAAAAATTCAAAGACCTGCTAGTCGAAATATAATTTTTCTGCAGAACTCAAATCTGCGATAAAAAATGAGGGTTTTCATTCAAGATTTAAAGTAGCTCCCACTGTCCCTGTGGGTTAAAGGGTCAAACTTGGTATTGAATGAAGTTGTGAAAATATTTCATACATGTTTTTTCTATACATTTTTATTAATGCAATTTCTCCATTTCCATACTTCCTGTATATTAAATATGAGTTTGCTATTTTTTAGATGTAAAGGCTATTTTTTGCGGTCATTTTCACGGCAACGCCGGCGGATTTTACGAAGAGTTGGAAATAGTTGTAACATCAGCCATTGGAGTACAAATGCGAAAGGACAAATCTGGCTTTAGAATAGTGGTAGTTGACGAAGAAAGTATTAAACATAAATATTATGCTTTAGATGAAGTTCCCCAGACCATATCTTTACAACCGAAAAACTCTGAATTATGTTTAAAATAAATTATCTTATTATAAAGTGTCTGAATATAACATTATTTAACCAATAAAAATGTTTATTTACCCAGTTTTTGACAAATGTAATTTATTTAGAGCTTCCCTTACTCTCTATTTAAAATTAGAGAGATTTTGCATATTATGTTACAGCAACAATAATACTAACCTTATTTTCGACACATTAGAGAATTGTTAGGAAAATTTCAAACAATTGTTAGTAATGTTTTGCAAAATCTCTCTATTGACTATCTACAGCAAGCAACCACATAAGGCGCTAACTTGGCGGTGATGGAAAAGTACTTAACAAAGTACTATAATAATCAAAAAAGAAAGAATTTTTGAGAAACTATTCTACTTCGCCAACATTTAAATTCATTACCATCTATAAATATATATATTTATTTATATATAGATTTGTATTATTGATTAGCAATAGTGGAAAAAAAAATCCTTTTTTCTAATAATTATAATAATAAAAAAGTTAATGTTATTAAACATAAATCTATAAAAATTTCCTTTATAAAAATTTTTCTAAACAACCATGCAAGCTGGCAATGAGTAACTTAATTAATAAATAACAACAGTTCAGAGTAACAGTTCAGATCTAACTAACAGTTGATTTGATTATAAAATTAACTTAGTGTGTCTAGTAACTTAGTGTGTCTGTATCTCTCTCATACCTCCACATGAGTAAAATTTGAAAACATACATACTATAACATGCATATAACTTCAATATCTACTGCATTAAGTAAACTTCTTTAAAATATTTTGAATTGAAAGATTATAGCTACAAAAATGAAAATTATTATTATCCAAAGTAATTCTGAAATTATTAATAGCTGTAAGAAAATTTGTTTTATTATAACAAATATATCTAAACTTTAAAATTTGATTAATCAAAATATTTTTTTTATCATATAATCTAATTAAAATATCTTTATGATTTTTAATTTCAAGATCCAAGAAATTGGCTGGTTTAATATCTCAGTTCTTTAGGATAAATATAATTAATTAAATCAAAATCGGTACAATAAAAAATAATCAAATCTTCAATAAATCTAAACTTTAATAATAAATTATGTTGTAAAAATTTTTATTCATAAAAATGTAAATAAATATTTGCAAAAGCACTGGAATAACAATCGCCAGTTGAAATACCTTGAATTTGTTTATCAAAACAAATACCATTAAAATTTTTTTCTTCCAATACGTTAACATTATATAAATAATCTATTCTTCCCTAATGATATCCTCATTAATCATATAGAATCAAAAATCTTTAAACAAATGTATTTTGAGCTATTGTGTGGTATATTCGTAAATAAATTTTCAAAATCCTGTGTAAGAATAGTTTTAATTTTATTGCAATTCAAATATTTAATAACATCAAGGTTGCTATTTATAACAAGATGTTTATCATTAGAAATAATCTTATTTAAAACTATGTTTAAATATTTGATAAATTTTTTTCCCAAAGCAGAATTATAATATTTAGTACAACAAGTAATAAATCTAAATTTAATTGGAATTTTGTGAAATTTAATAGCTGGAAATAAATAAAGATAATTAATGCTATTGATTTTTAAACAAATTTTTTTTAGAAAATGCTAAAATTCTATTATCAATTAATTTTCTAAAATTATTAATTTTTACAAAGGTATTGTTTTCATATTCTTTATTCATCAATTGTTTATTTTATTTTTTTGCAAATGAAGCAAAAATTATGAGATGCTTTGTAAACATCACAAATAATAAAATTATATTTCAATTTCTTAATAAATTTAATTACATTCAAACAAAAACCTTGGTATTTAATATAATAGTTTAAAAAATCGAATTTAAAACAATTCCAAATTTCCATTCACCAAAACTTTCCATAGACCAAGTGAATTTTCTAGAACATTTTGCAATAAAACAATCCAAATCTTTACTAACAGAAGCAAGGATAAAATTTATATAACATTTTTTTTCTTGGTTTGAACTCAGTCCCAAGCCCCATAATAAAAGTCAATTCTTCATTTCAGATCAAATTAAGGTCACCTGTAACAACGTGTTTAAAATCCTTGTTAATAAAATCCTTATAATGTGTTAATTCACATAAACAAATATTTTCTAAATCATTTAAATTTTTAGAATAGTAATTATAATTGCAAATTGTTGTCTTTAATGTTTTAAAAAAGTTACAACAAATAGAAACCCTAATTTTTTTGATTGGTCAATCATTAAGTTTACTAACAGTTATAGGAAGTAAACCTCTTTCAAAGTTGTTATTAAGAAAATTGATAGCACAAAATTCTTTCTTAATTTTCGAAATAATAGGAAATATTTTTTTTTTATCCACAGCAATTTTTTTGTGAGGTTTTTTGAGCAATTTTTTTGATAACGAAAAATTTAAAATATCAAAATTGTTAATAGAATGTTTAAATTAAATAAGATAAAATATAATAGATTTAATCTCAGAGGTAGAAAATTTTATAATTTTTAAATGTTCTTTAATCATTTACCTCAACGATGAGTTTTTATTTTCAAGAATAAAACTCTTTAATTTTTTTAATATTAATTTCAATCACATCCAATAAACTATTAAGCGTATAAGGGTTTAAAGTTTTCAATGGACGAATAAGAATATCCTCAGTGGTAGATCTATCATCTCCTTGCCGTGATGCTAACTGTGGGAGGTTCTTGTGGTCTTTCTCTCCATGTAACGCAAATGCGGGTTAGCTCCATAAAAAAGACATCCATGAGGGAAAAATTTTCCAAAATACTTGATCCAAGAGTTCTCTTCTGGATTGGGTTCAAATTTAGAAGGCTACGGAGTAAAAAAAAGTATACGTAAACCAAAAATTGGGTCGGCTGTTCAACGACGGTTATAAAATAAAATAAAATTGTGTACTAAAGATAATTTTGGTTTTATGCAGCTTTTAGAGCTTTTCCAATTTTACTTACTGTATTTAAATTTTGATCTTCATTTTTGTTTAATTCCAGTTTTTATACTTTTAATGCATTTTCCCTGTTACTAGTTTTTGTCTCTCCCAAGTTTTGTAAAATACATTCATGCATGAAAATCAAATACTTATATTATTACAATCAAATACATTACTTATTACAAAATGAATGAAATAGTTATTGCAACATAATAAATATTATGAATTTTTAAAATATTTAATATAAAATTAATAAAAACTAATGTGTAATTTCAAAGTATTATATTTTCACAATTAAACATGTAAATTATCCGAGAGTTTGTTAAAATTCAATAGAGGTATTTTTTTACGCAAATTTATAAATTGGGTTTAAAATTTGTCATAACTTCCAAGATTTCGAAATTTTAAAGGAAAATTCTGACAAGCAATTGCGTAACTTTTATGCCTCGTCAAAAATGCTGCAATTGCTGTGAATAAAAACAAATATTTCCTATTATTATTCTGCTGAAATATATTTAAATGGAACACATTTTTAAATTTTTTTATTGCGGGATTAATTCATCACATTTAGAATTGCACATTTGAGTAATTGTTTCATTTTGCGCAAATTTCTCCTTAAATCCATGTTTTTCAGCAATTACTGTTATAGTTTTCTACATGGTCTTCTAAAATCCTGATATTTTTAATAGGATATTATCATGGTAAGTGAATTTTGAGCTACACATTTGAATAATAACTTTTTTACGCATATGTTAAACTTGCACCAACTTTTTTGTGCATTCATATGGTTTTTTGAACCACTTTTCCAGCAGTTACACACATGTTTTTTTTTATGTAATATTAAAAATCCTGATATTTTACCACACAGCAAAATGTCACATGCTGTGCAATTTTCTGTGAATTTACAATTACAATTTGCTGTGAATTACATCAAAAATTTACATGCAAATTGTCACTTTACACAAATAAAATGAAAATTTTATGATAGAACTGCTTCTTTACACCTAGCTAATTCCCACATTCCTCTCTATGAAGTCAAATGAATTTTCACAGACTACAGAAAAAGAAGATTACTGGTATAACAACTGTGAAGAATGAAAATATTGTTTTTAAAGAAAAATATATAGTTACCATGCATAAATTAATACATGGTATAAATGGAGAAATGATACTGAAGAGCATATTAAAAAATTAAAGATGAAAGGACACTTGAAGAATTAATTTTGAATCACTGTGAACAGACATTTCTGAAACATTATGTAAAAAGATATATCAAGCTAATCAAATTAAAAACTAATTGGACCTTTCATCTCCTGGATCAGAAAATTTTAAAGCAGATTACAAAATTGTTCTAATTTAAGTTGTATTTGTCTAGTTAAGCATATATTGAAATTTTGTCTGGTTTTCTTATGAGATATTAAAGTTATTTTTAAAAACATCAAGAAGTAAGAGCAAAAAAGAAAAAGATAACAGTAACAGGACGTAAATGTTCATCAATATTATGAAATATACTTACTGTCGAGCAAACGATAATTTAGAACCTCATCAACCAAGCATGAAACAAGTTCACATATTCAATTAGTACCATCTTATTTCCCTACAAAAATAAATCTTAGAATTAGTGAGTAGAAGTAGTATAATTGTACTTTATAAGCAATAGGTTATCGGTAGGGGAAGTTTTGTCAGCAATATTTTTAATACTTTCAATATCAAGTTTTACAAAATGTTAAAAATATAACAATTTAATATTGAAAGAATATTAAAGATTAAATACCTTTATTGGTTTAAGCAGGTTTAAAGACCCTTTAAAATAACTTGCCATGGCTACTGCCTTTGCTCAAATTAAAAGACCAAAATAAACAACTAAAATAAATGAAAAATACTTAATTTTTTAAGAGCCAAGGTGTGTTCTAAAAACATACTAGATTGGTAATATACTGAATAACACAAGAATGAAATAATAACACAAGAATGAAATAATAACACAAGAACTGGCACACAACCTATTTGAATTTGGTTTATAAAAGGCAGCAGAAGACACTTTTTTCCTTTTGTAAATCTGAGAATTTAGCATTTTTGAAATATTTTTTTAAAACATTAATGGATAAAGTATTGTTTTTTCAAATATTAAATTGAAATATCATACAAATATAAATTTATTTTTTATGAAACCTTGTTAAAAATAAATATTTGAAATATTGTTTGATTAGTGATGAAAAAGATTTGATAGCAAAATTAAAAACAAATATTATTTAATAAGCAAAAATTATAAAATAAAGAAAACTCTAATGTAGCTATAGAAACAGAAGCTCCATTAGTAATATGCTAATTCTTTTACCTTCATTAAATAATTTAAAATTTAAAGCATACAAAAAGTGAATTTAGATACATTTAGAGTAAACCATAAAGTTTCATTACCTGGAAAAAAGAAGAAAAAAAAAAAAAATGCAAACAAATTATGGCAGGATTACTTAGGATTACAGAGTGGAGAAAGTGCTCTTGCAATAATTTGTTGGTTGACATTATGAAAACATTGACATTATTATTGACATTATGAAAACAATTTATCAGCATTTGAAACTCCATGGTTTATTTTACGTTTATCTGAATTCACTTTTTTTAACCTTAAAATTTGAAAATAATCAATGGTAATGAAAAATTTTGCCCACCATAAAATGCACTTTTAAGAAGTAATCAAACAGATAAATTAGAGGGATATTATTTTGATAGAGATTTATTTTTTCACTCAAATTGATTATTCACAAATAATGAAATTTTTTTAAAATTATTTTAAATACAGACTTTTTATATGGATGCAAATATTTTTGTCAACTGCAATGATCACACACTTTAATTATAACTATTAATCTTTTGAAATCATAAGCACATATCGGTTTCTGTTTCAGCATAAGTTATAAGTCTGAGATACGCTTTTTTAAAAACTTTTATCCCTAGTATCATTACTGACTTCATTTTAATAAGAAAATGGAACAATACTTTAAAAACTTAAAATGGTGAAAAAAAGACTCACAGAGTTTATACTTAAAAAGAAATTTTGTTCCGACTTTTCCAGGTAGATTTATAATAAATTCAAGAATTTTTTATTAAAAAAAATTCAACAAAATTTATATTTAATAAAAATGTTAATTAAAACAATAAATAAAATTGCAACTCTAAGAAAGCATTAATAAAGTATTTTTATTTTAAAAAAATCAGATGATTTAAACAATGTCAACTCTGACGTGACTGAAAGGGTAAGTAACTAACGGAATTTACTGGGCAATATTTAAAAACATTTTTGAAACAAAAATGCAATTAACAATTAAAACCCAATATGTAAGAATCTATTAAAAATTACTTATTGTAAAGATAAGCACCAATGCAAATCTTAATTGAGTGATAATAATTTAAAAAGAAAATAGTTACAAGAAACAACATAAATTATCAAACCATCCTAAAAAGAAACTAACAAATATATAAACATACAATCTTAAAAATGTTATTCTAGGTCAGCGGTTCCAATATTTTTTCGGCTATATGGAACCCCAAATTATCAACGTCATAAATTAAGTTTATTAAGATAATTTTAAATATTATATAACCTATAAAATACTACCTTTAAAATATTTAATTAGAGATAATGCACAATTAGAGAAAAGATTTTTCATCGTTTTACTATTAATAATCTTAAATTAGGTTTTAAGTTCGACAGTCAAATTTGCAGTCCTTGTGCTATATCTAGTCTAGTTATGAATTTGTTATTGGTGCATACACATGAGCTGAAAAGGAATAAAATATGCTGAATTATGGTTTATTGTGAAATGGGAATTTAAAGAACTGCTATAAATGTTAAAAATAGTTATCAGGGAAACACATTTATTTATTAAAGAATTTAGTTATTTTATTTTGAATACTAATGCAATGTTTTATAAATGTTTCTTTTCACAATATGTTCAATATATTGTTATTAGAACGATTATATTTTCTTTTGAAAAATGCCGTTCCTATTTCATTGGCATTTTACTAGAAATAATTTCATAAAGACAACTAAAAGAGGAAATGAATGATAAATTATAGGTTGGATCTGAATATAATCGGAGGTTTCAAAACTTATCACTGGTTATAAAAAGTAATAACTAACAGATCCCCTTTAACACTTCCATGAAATCCTAGGGTTCCGTGGAACACCATTTAGGAACCGCTGCTCTAAGTTATATCTTAAAAAACACTTTTTTTTTTAAACACTGACTAAAGCATAACTTATTTTTAGTCTTTTTTTTATTATTTATGCTTTTTATTATTTTAATATATAACTATGAGTCTTGTTAGAAATGCCTTTACATTTTGATAACATTGGCTTTTCCCTACATTAATTCTAGTTTTAATGATTGCTGCCTAACAGAAAGTTTTCTTCATTGAAGATATTATTTTGTGGGAAAACCTCTATGAATTGGACAGACCATTTATGATGATTCATAAAACACCTAAATGAGGGTGCCCTATGAAATTACACTAAAAAAATATAAAGACCTGAATCTACTTTGCCATTAAAAGAAAACATTCTGCTTGACACAAAGATAAACAACCACAAAGTGGAGCCAAATGGTTGTATTTCAAAATATGTAAACATATCTCTGCCTAGGTGATATGTATTCCTACTTTTAATATAAGTCTCAGATTACACAGAACCCAGTTCTAATGTCATCTTAAAAAATAAACCTGAAAACCCAATAATAAAAATAAATCTGAAATTGACATTTATTAATAAAAATATGAGCAATAAAGATTAAAATATCTGAAAACACGAGTATGTGTCTCAATTTGATCAATAAATGAGAATATAAATTATATTAAATGATTATGATACTTATACCGGTATTGACGATGCAGATTAAACTTCATTTTTCTTGGCTATAGCAGACAACGATGTAGCTAGCCGTTGGACATTTGTTGTTTGTTGACACATCCTCTCAATATCTGGATTTTCAACCAGGTTTATGGCTAATTCTAACAATATGAATAAAAATTATGAATTAATGTTAATTTTAAAATTATGAATAAAAACCAAGAAAAATAAATAAGAATAAAGTCAATTACAAAGGTGATATGAAATTCCGGGAATATTCAAAATTTGCAATATTAATTATGAGTGCAATATTCTTTAAACCTATTTTGGCTTAAGGCATAAGTTAAAAACAATATTATTCAAAAGATTTTATGTAAAAAAAATAGTTTCATTCCTCTACTAAATTTTGAGGAATAAAATTCAAGATAGAACATTTGTATCATCACAGTGCTTTATTAACAGTAAACTAGGATGCTTATCTTTTAATTTGTTGTGCACACCAACCTCTGGATTTGCTATTTCAGTTTTCTTTAGATTGATTTTCTCAGTTATTGTATACTTTTGGGTTTTAGTTTGACTTTGTTTGCAAGTTGACACTCTTTTTAAAATTGTAAAAACTTAAAAGTGTTATTACATATGAAAGAAAATTTATAAGTATTTAGATATATAATAGTATATTTTGGTACTATTACACACACAGTGCATCAAAATTTTATTAGGTATCTATTACCACTATACCTGTAATAGCTATTGCCATTAGTTAAGCATCACAGGCTTCAATAATAGGTTGAAATTTTTTTATGGACTTTTGAAATGGAATTGTATCTCCATTTCTCTTGTAAAATACTCAAGAAATAGGATAGGATATTTGCATTGCTTTGAATTTGGAGCGAGCAGGTGACAATACGGAAATATTCCAGCTTATAAAGACTTTTAAAAAATTGGAAATGAAATGCATTTGAACTTTACTTTTTTCTTATTCTAAAATATATAAATGTTGCTTTTTTTGCATCTTTCACTTGGTAGATTTTAGTTTTAAAATTAGTTTTTTTTTAAAAAATAAAATTGAAAATAGGTCTTAAATCCATTCACTTTATTAAGTGGAACAAAATGAAAATACTATATTAAAACAAAAAAATTTCAATAATGTACTTTAGCAATCTGCATCTAATTTTGCTATCAGCTTATGGTTCTCAACTAGATTTGAAAATTCTGCTCCGATTTCTAATTTAAGAAATTATTTACTAAATTCGATTAAAAAAAGTCTATCATTTATTTGAAAAGTTTTAGATTCAAACTGCCTATTTTTGCCCGTCTAAAGGCTAAGTATGAAGAAAAGGAGAAAAGATTAATTTTTGAATTGGGTATAATATAAAAAAACACAACTACTTCAACTTCGAAAATTTTAGTAGGAATAACATATACCAGGGGTGGCCAAGCTCCTTGATAGTCGAGCCATTTTTCAAAATTTGAAATTTTTCGCGAGCCGCAATTGAATACGTATTTAAAAGTTATTCAAAAAAGGCATTAAACTCATTTTTACAGAAATTATGTTTATTGAAAACATATAAATAAAAGTACAAAATATGTGTATTGAATTTAAATATTAAAAATTAAGCACATTTATTTTACTTCTCTTGATAATTCTTTATAATTTGGTGAATAATTAGTGACAGCACTTCTCAGTATTTCTTTGATATGCTGGTTTGTTAATACTGATCGGTGTTTGGATTTCACGAATTTTTAAGAGGAATAAAATGATTCACTTAAGTACGTTGTTCCAAATATTGAAATCGATTGCATCGGTTGATTACAGATGATTACGCTACTGTACTATTTATGTTCCTTCGTGCAGTTTTCGATGAGTCATATCATTCTTAACTTGGACGGAAATGAAATTAGTTACAACGTTGCACTCAGCCTTTCATATTTGTTGTCAAATATTTAAAAGACATTTAAAAACACATAAGGAACGATAATAATTTTCAAAAATATAATAGCACAAAAATGAAAAGAGACTCATGGTACATTTATCGAGAGCCACAAATAATCTTTCAAAGAGCCGCATGTTGGCCACCCCTGACATATGCTATCATGCAATGATAAATGAAAGGAAGATAGTGGTTCTTGTTTAATATTTTACATGCGCTAATTTAATTTGATTTGAAACCATTGATTTTTTTTAAGATATGGATTCTATAGAATGATGTCCGTTAAGTTTAATTGGTTTGATGTCTCACGTTGTCAGAAGAGAAAAAAAACTTTTAATTTAATTAATAAACTGAGTTTTAAATATGTTTACTAAAAACATTAACTTACTTAGATGAAACAACAAAATCAATTATTACAAAACAAACTTTTCTTTATAATACAATATAATCTGGCATGCAGCTATTTAAAAGATCGAACATTCTGTTTGTTTATTTGTGGCTTGAAATCAGCATCGCAGAAAATGCCGTTCACTAGTTAAATTTAGTAGGAATAACACAACCTGTGACGTAGGCGATAGTATACCCAATTGGAGAATCTTTTTTTTAAAAAAAAATAACTCTGATCATGCCGAGAGAATGTTCTCATCATCCCTGATGATATTGGATCGATTAAAATAACTTAAATAGTTGGATCGTTGAATCGGTTTTTAGAATAGTTGAGTAACTTAACCATTTGATTGTGCTGTGATGAGCAGATCTTCTATTTGCTATTGAGGGTCGCATTTTTGCTGTGAGACTTATTTTAAAATATCCCTAAAATTAATTTCGCTTTATCAAATTTAAATTTCATGCAATATAAAATGTGATATTGTTTCTTTAAGAGTATTTTTTGAAGACAAAGAAAATGTTTAAAAAACTCTGTTAAATAAAAAAAATTAAAATTGGTAAAAAACTAAAATTGTCAAAGAAGAAGTTTTTTTTAAAAAAACTGCTTTAGTTTACGACTACCGGGGTTTGCTGCTACCCCGAGTACCCTCTCCACTCACAAAGTACATCTAGTAAAAGAGTAAACTGCCATGGATCTTTTAATTTTATTTTTGGAGGAAAAAATAAGAATCAATGAATCGATTCATTAAACAGTTCATTGTTCAGCACATCACTATTTGAAAATGCTAGTAAATTTTGATCTGAGTTAGACCTTGATGTTTAGAGCTGCCATCTAGTAACAATATTGATAAACTAGAATTCATTTAATCTGCTGCAGAATATGGGAGCTTAATGCTCGGCGAAAAAGGGCATTATAATGCATCTAAGGGCATAAAAGCGCATCTAATATTATATAGCATCAAAACTAATGCAAGATAATATTATAGTGAACGCTAGATAATATTAGTATGCATATGCATAGAATCTAATAACTCCGCCACATGGATAGCTTCAACTATTCCGTGCGCCAGTCCCAAGCCTGGATAAAGGAGGAGGGTTGGGCGTAAGGCTAGTCCCTCTACCCCGTAAAACATCTCTGACTACAGAAACCAAAAGCATATCGGGCCAAATCCTCTTGGCGGAAGCAATGACTTGTGAAATTCCAAATGACAGTTATCTAACCTGGAATGAGGAAAGCACGCCTATGAAGTGTCGAAGGGAAAGGCATTTGGAGCCTTCGATGCGGAAGAAGTCATTGATGAAACCTAAACACAAGTTACGAATTGGTGCTTGGAATGTAAGAACTATGTACCAATGTGGAAAAAGCAGACAGGTGTCAATGGAAATGGATAGATACCAATTGTATATCTTGGGAATATCAGAACTGAGATGGACAGGTTTTGGCAAGCTTAAAACTGGAAATGAACAAGTCATTTTGTACTCAGGAACTGAAGAAAAGTACGAAAGAGGCGTGGCGCTAATCATTAATAAAGTAACAGCGAAGAGTCTTTTGGAATGGGAACCAATCAGTGAAAGAATTTTAAGAGCACGATTTTATTCAAAATACAATAAACTATCAATTATTCAACGAATGATGCTGATGAGGAGGAAAAGGAGACATTTTATGATCAACTACAATGTGTTTTAAATCGAGTTCCAAAACATGACATGATAATTCTTATGGGAGACCTTAATGCTAAGGTTGGAAAACGGATTAGTGATGATGAAACCTCCATGGGAAACGAATCACCGGGCGAGAGGAACGAAAATGGAGAACTGTTTGTTTCCCTGTGCGAACTAAATAGTTTGAACATAGGTGGGAGTAGATTCAAGCATAGAGAGATACATAAATGTACATGGACCTCACCAGACGGAAGAACAAAAAATCAAATAGATCATATTGCAATTAATAACAAGTTCAGGAGCTCACTAAGAGACGTAAGAGCGATGTGAGGTGCCGACGTTGGATCAGATCACTACTTGATTCTAGCAATATTAAAACTAAAATTAAGGAAATCACCAAAGAAGACGGGACATGAAAGAATAAGCTACGACATTGCTAAGTTAAAAGCCAAAGAGTGCAGAGAAGAATTTTCAATCGAGTTGAAAAACAGATTTGAGCTGCTAAAGGAAGAAGAAAATCATAGCAACACCCAGCAATCAGAAAATGAGGTAAAAGAAAAAGTTGAAGAGACTTGGGAACATATCAAAAACATTTATTGCGATGTAGCAGAAAAAGTGTTGGGTAAAGGAAAGAAAAGCAAAGAATGGATAACGGGAGAAACATTAAAACTAATTGAAAACAGAAGGAAAAAGAAAATACGGATGGAAACTACAAAGTCTGAAAGATTATTTAATCGGTATAGACAGCAGTATAGTCAAATTGATAGAGAAGTAAAAAAGTCAGCCAGAAAAGACAAAAGGAAATATTTCACAGACCTTGCCGCTGAAGCTCAAGATGCAGCGCAAAAAGGACAAATAAGTACTTTCTATCAGAAAGTGAAACAAATAAAAGGAAATAAACGAAATTCGCAATGTGCAATACGAGACAAAAACAATAAGTTACTTACAACGGATAAGAGGATTGAAGAAAGATGGAGAGAATATTTTGAAGATACGCTTAACGCACACCATGTTGAAAATTCTGAGCAACTCTCAAATGTTACATTAAATGTAACATTTACTGTAGATTTTTCTTTGGAGGATATCTCGCTGGATGAGGTACAGAATGCCCTGAGGGCCACAAAACCAAAGAAGGCTGCAGGGAGAGATGGAATCGTGGCAGAGATGCTTAAGGCAGATTTTGAAACCGCTACAAGACAGTTGCAAAAGCTCTTCAATGAAATCTGGAGAAATGAAAGAATACCGGAACAGTGGAAAGAAGTAGTAATAGTGAAAATTCCCAAGAAAGGCGATCTTACAAAATGCGAAAATTGGAGAGGCATTAGCCTACTTTCCATACCGGGAAAAAGTTTTGGAAGGATAATTTTGAATAGACTAAAACATGAAATTTATGGAATTTTAAGAGAAGAACAAGCAGGTTTCCGCAGTGGAAGTGGAACAATGCAGAAAATCTTCACACTTAGAAATATCATTGAGCAAAGCCTAGAATTTAACACCTCTTTATATTTAAACTTTATTGATTTCAGTAAAGCCTTCGATTCAGTTAAGAGAGAGAAATTATGGGAAATTTTATCACTTTATAATTTACCAGAGAAATATATTAAAATAATCAAGGATATGTATGATAACAGCAAAGCAAGTATTGAAGTAAATGGAGAATTAACTGAATTCTTTTTGGTAAAAACTGGCGTGAGACAGGGATGTGTTTTATCAGGATTCTTATTTATACTGGTGATGGACTGGATTATGCGAAACAGCTAGAAAGATGAAAAAAGAGGAATAAGGTGGAATTTCACAACTACTTTAGAAGACCTTGATTTTGCTGATGACATCGTACTAATTTCATCCAAATGTACAGACCTTCAGCTTAAAACAGACAAATTCAACAAATATTCAAATAGTGTAGGTTTATTCATAAACAAGAAGAAAACTAAAGTAATGAGAATAAATCAAAAGAAAAATGACAAAATTAAAATCGAAAATCACGAAATAGATGGCATAGAGGCATTTAGCTATTTGGGTTCTATTGTAGATAAAAAAGGTGGAATTAGTGAAGATATTAGACAGAGAATAATCAAAGCAAGAACATGTTTTAAGGGATTACATAAATTTTGGAGAGAGTCAAATATTGAAATAAAGACAAAAACAGTTGTTTGCAAAGCTATTGTTAGAGCAGTACTATTATATGGCGTAGAAGCCTGGAAACAGTCTAAGATCGAAATACAAAAATTAGAAACCTTTCAAAACAAATGTTTAAGATTTATTTTTAAAATTTTTTGGCCTTACAAAGTATCAAATCAAAATCTATTAAAGAAAGCTAAAATAAAAACAATAGAGGATGAAATTAAAAAACGAAGATGGAGCTGGCTCGGACATATCCTTAGAATGCCCAAAGAAAAAATTACATCTGTTGCGCTTACATGGGCCCCTGATGGTAAAAGAACAAGAGAAAGACCCAGACTGACCATCCAGCGCATGTTTTTGGGCGAATTAAAAGAATGTAGAATTTCTGGCTGGGAGGAAGCAAGATCTATTGCTAGAGACAGGAGGCGTTGGAGGGATATGCTAGAGGCCTTAAGTGCCCAAAAGCACGTAGAGGATAAGAAGAAGAAGAACATAGAATCTAAAATTATACAATGCTGAGCAAACAGCGACCTCTTGTATCGTTCTAATATTAGAAGTTGTGCAAGATAACGTGAGATTTTACCGATTTTCTGATGTTATTTAATATTAGATGCTACTTGGGTAAGATCAACTTTGTTTTTCATCAAAGACAAAATTGACGGAAAAATTGAAAATTCATAATACTTTTGCAGGTTTTGATTAAATAAGATTTATTAAAATTATATTTATTAAAATTATATTTCAGTAGTTATGTATTGTACTCGTTTTTAAATATAAATTTTAAAGGAATAATCGTTTTTATTTTATTTTATAACCACCGGTGAACAGCCGGCCCAAATTTAGTTTACAACTACCATTGTTCAACTTCACAGCTTTGCTATTTTTAACCCAATCTAGAAAACAAGGGAACTCTGAGATCAAGTATTGGGGGAAATTTGCCTTCCTGGAGGACTTTTTGACGGAACTAACCCGCATTTGTGTTACATGGAGAGGAAAGGCACGAAAACCTCCCATGGTTTGTCTTGCGGCATGGGGACCCCAACCCATGATTCGTCTACCACTTAGGATATTTTATATCAGTACTGTGGTAGGTGCGAGACGCGTGCGGAATTCGTATCTACTACCACTAGGATTCGAACCCGGGCAACCTCATAGGAAGGTGAGTGCTCTGTCCCTTGAGAAAACACGGCTCTGTCTAATTCCTTCGCAAGTTCTCGCAAAATTTTACTCTCTATGTTAAAACCTTAAGAACTTTCTGGCATATTGGCATCGTCGCTGTTTCTGAACATTTTCGCCAAACAACTTTTTAACTCTCATCATTCAGTAGTAGTATGCGTCAATGATTAATATGAAATTTTGTTACAATTGTACAGAAATGTTTAGGCACTCTGATGTCAAATGTTACAGATAGGGTTATTAATTTTTGAGTTATTTTGTGTCAAATTTGAATTTTTTTCTTTCTTTTTTAGGACACTTTTCGAATTTTTCATAATTGTTCGCAACGAGGAATTCATTTGAAACTTGTTTCAGATTAAAAAATTAGCATAAAAATTTTAAAAAATAATCATAGTTTTCAAGAAATAAATACCCAAAATTTTTAAGAAGCATATTTTAATCCAAACCAAGCCTACTAAGAGCTTATCAGTGGGGTTGAATTCTCTACTATACTGAGGAATAAGGGTGTAGCGTCCCGAGAGGTCATCGATCTGGAGTAGGGTGAAGCACTCATCCCATAGCATTACAGTAAGAAAACTTTCACTAACCCTAAAAGTAGAGTGTAGCGCTCATTTTTCACCTACTATCGTCTTTGGCAACTAATGAAAAAAAAAAAAAATCTGATTTGACGATCTTAATTTAAGAAGTTTCAAGCAATTTTTCTTAATAGTTTTTGTGCTTTCTCAAAGAAAGCTCAAAATGGTTAGCATTTTGTAGATTGAAGGATACTTTTATAGTGAGTTTCTTCCTATTTTGATAATGTAAATAAAATTCCCTACATCTAAATAATAAAATTATTAAACAATAATAATTAGATTTAAATTACATATATGCCTAAAAAGTGCCCAAAAATTGAATTTTAATTTTTAATTTTAATTAAAAACTTCGACCAATGAGGGTATATCGAATCATAGTTTTATGCAGGCAATCATCTTATAAAGACATGCAAATAGAAAAAAAAACATAAATAATAAATAATATTTTAACTAATAATTTGTACTAAAATATTATTTTTAGTGACAAATTTGTATAAAATATTTTCTGCACTGGGTCTCTATCTGAATTATGAGATATTTAAACTGTGTTTTTTTTTCCAACTATAACAAAATATTTAAAGATCAAGGGATCAGAACGGTTTATAGCCATTTTTTCACAAAAATAGCAATTTGATCTTAATCTGTGGAAAATTGTAAATTACCAAGTTTTGTCAAATAAATACTGATTAAAAGCGGTTATTCCAGATAGTTATTGCGCAGAGAGGATGGACCGGTCTGGGGAAAAAATGGTTTATGTCCATCCACAAAATCCGTTTTTCTTTCTTCTTATCAGAGACAAATTTTTCTGGATATGAACCGTTCTTGCAAATTGATCTTTATTTCAGTGCTACTATCAATTGAGCTATTTAGTTGCTAATAATTTTGTGATTTGATTGTAACATAAGAAATGGAAACAATGAACGCCGAAAACTGTCATTTTTATTTAATTAAATACCAAAAAAAGGCCTAAACTGAAAATGACATCATTTGAACATGATAAAACATGATATCAGCCTCGATAAATGACAAAAACGATGGCTTTGATGAGATTTTTTTGAACTGAATGTTTCTGAAACTATGTAAATCAGCTTCAACAGTCACTTGTCACCTCTAACTATTCTTTATTTTTCTTCACGCAGGAACAGAATAATTTGCGGAAAAACCATCCGACACGTTTCTTTTTTATCTTTTTAGTCTTTTTCTGTTTCCCTGCTTCATCAGCCTCATTTTTAGCAATCTCATAACAATCACTCCTAAAAAAAAAAAAAAAAAATATTAAATGAATCAATATGTTTTAAATTAAGATATCTGTACAGCAAGGTTAGTAAATGTACATTCGAAAAAATTTTTTTTGACCATTTATTTTAAATTCTTCGAGTATTAAACCTTAAATAAAAATTAGCAATGAAATGAAGCAGCAGAGCGTTTATCATAACTTTTAATGATTTGCAACTTTTAGAGGAAAAGAGGATATGAATATTGATAACTAGAATGCCTGCAAGTGACGTAGTGTGAGTATCTCGATCCAGATTGGTTGCTAGGACTTGACATTTGTTTACTTTAGTAACTGTTTTTTCCTTTGTATTTCGAGTAATCCAAGCCCGTCAAGTATCAATTCTCTTAAGTGACACATTCTTTATTCTTTCACAAAGATTGAAATTTTTTTCACTATATTTTAAAAAATTCGATATGCGATTCGATTCACTAATATTTTAACAAATTCGATGTGCGAAGCGTCGTTTTATTTCGTTAATTTCACGTTAAATAACATTCCAACTTATGTAAAATAATTTAAATCGACTTTAACACGCCATCTTGTTTATAAACAATTAGTTGGTGTTGAGTTCAGAAGTCACGTGTTAGTGTATAAGTGATCGTCTTCTTTTCGAGTTGCAAAAACCCAGTTGACCTTAAAGATGCAGGTACTCCTTTATTTTAATATTTAAAGGAATCTAAAATATATTTTTTCTCATTGTGTAATTTCAATTAAAAATAAATTCACTAAGTATGTTTGAATAATTAATTAATTCATGAAGTATATTGCCAAATAACTTCACACATTAGGGTAAGCAAATGAATAGCAAGGAAAATAAATCATTAATATTGAGAAGAAACAAAATCTTTATTGAAATCTGGCAACTTATTTGTGTGAAAGGTGATATTAAAATCATCAGAGCAACCTTCATTGCCAGATGACTCTTGGAAGTGCATCTAATAACTATCGCTCAGTTAATCTGTAATTACTTTCTTATTTTTTTTAATTTAAAAATCAATTCTTTTCTAAAACTATTTAAAGAATAGAATTGAAATCCTTCAAATATAGAAAATTTGACATTAACGATAGAACTGTTGAGTTAAGGATGATGATTTTTAATTAGCTTTAGAATTCAATTATTTATGCTTATTTTCTAAGCATGGAAAAAGAATTATAAGAACGTGAAGTGCTGAAGAATTTATAATATTTAGGAGATTTGAATCGAATTAAATTTAGTACTTAACAGGACACATGTAATAAAAAGCATATGCTTATCAATTCTAACGAAAATCTAATACCTTTCTCTATCCTCATATTCATAATCCAGTTTTTGGGCAAAAGTCGCTTCCATAAATTCCAGTTCACCAAATGTTTGAACCTCCTTATCAACTTTTCCCGAAACGGTTTGGCCAATGCTAAAATTTTAAAAATCTATAGTATAAATTTTTATTTGTAAAATCTTTAATGCACAGATAAAATTCTTTTTCATTCTGGTAATTTAAAGGAGTAAAAATATTACTTTTGGTTTATTTCATTTTTTTCCTTTAAGAATTTTTCTGAAACTCAAATTAAATGAATCTGTAATATATAAGGCTTTTATAGGATCAATACTTTGTACCCAAATTTAGTTCATATTAAGTGAAAGTTTGTGATTGTTTTGTTTAAACAATGAATAGAAAATGTTTAAATAATATTTACTTAAAACCAAATTAAAATATGAAGACACGTAAGATAATCTAAAAGTAAAATGTTTTTTATTTTTTTATTTTTTATTTATTTATTTATTTTTTTTAAACCAGTGTTTTTATGACCATATATTTCTTTATAAATACGATTACGATTTATGATTTGTAGTTTAAATATAATTATAATTTACTTTTAAATACGCATTTCCAATCAGAAAAAACCTTTAAATCTTGATTCTAAATTTCCTTATCTAAGTATTCAAATAATATAGAGAAATGTTATCTGTAACTATAATGAAGTGCAAAATAATTTTTACAATTTAATTAGTATAATAGTATTATAATTAAGTTTAAAAGTGATTTATTGCACGTAAAAGTTTTAAATTTACAATAATACAAAATCCATAGCAAATTTCAACTAAGATATATTTCAACACTTTCCGAAATTCTCTAGAGTGTGATATACACAGTGGTCATTATTAAGGGACTCAAATTATTCTCTTAGTGATTGCCCTACGAAACTGCGTACAAACAATTACTAACGTATGAACAATTACTAAACCTAGTTTTTTTTAAGTATAATTTAAACTGAATCTCTTAATTTTCACTGAAATAGTCCCGGAACGAATTTTCGAGTTATAAATATGTGCTGTAACTTAAAAGTTAAATACATTAAAGAAAAAAAAATCTAACCACTTTGAGAAAAAAAGTATGGCCAAAACTACCAGAATATGATAAATGAAATGGAATATGATATCTGGCTCTATGGGAGACGTTTAAAGCTCCGTAGTTTTTAAAAATCATGGTAATGATTTTGCTGAAACTAACAATAAAATATGGTTTTATATCATGTTATAAAATTTGGTAAATGTGAGAAAATTTGGTTATTTTATCATGACACCTTATGCATGACATTAAAATACTTTTCAGTATCCTATTTTTTAATAAATGTGTAGTAATAAGAACTATAATTTATAAAATCAGAATCAACCTTTTTATACACAGCTATAAAATTCGCCTTTCCAACAATAAATCAATGCAAAAAACTATTTTGAATAAATATTTATTATTCTGCATTATTAATTTAATAATACCAGGAATGAATGACAATTGTATGACAAATTAATTTTTACACAAATTTAAGCATTGTTATTTTAAATGACAAAAAATTTAAACGAAAGTGGCAAGAAATTTGAACGAAATCGAAAAAAATGAATCGAAACGAAACGTAAACTTCATGTTATTTTTTTGAGAACTATTAAAACAAAATTTTAGCCTATTTGGTTCAAATTATTATTTATGTACATACATGATTTAATTTAGCATTAAAATTTGTATTCCTTACTACAGAAAACTAAAATAGTAAAAATGAACTATTAAAAGTTCCAATAAAACTATTGCACCATTTTAAAAACAAATGTTAAAAGAAAACTTATTAACTCAAACAAAAATATAATACCTTTTTCTGCCCTCATTTTCACAACCCAGTTCATGGGCGAACTTTTCTGCCACAATTTCTGGTTTCACATAGGATGCAACTTCTACATCCAGAATATCAACTCTGAAACTATAAAAATCTACTGCAAAAACTTTGTTTGCTCATTTTCAATCGTTTCAGAGAAAAATCAAATTCATTCAATCAAATCAAATCAAATAGTTTAAAAGCTATTCTATATATTAGTTTTATCCTCTAACTTAGTATCACATTTCTGAAAACGAAGTCTTATGATTCTTCAGTATTAAAGATTGCCCTAGAAAAGAGATTTTGTATCCAAAATGACAGTCAGTAAGAAGTGTACGTTCGTAAATTTGGCATATTTAAACAATCAATAAAAAAGATGCAAAATATAATTTCAGTTCTAAATTGGAATATGAAAAAATTTAAATCCCTTTTGCATGTGATAAATGATATTTTTAACATCAAATTATCTATTTTACCTCTTAAAATAGTTTGAAATTTGTAATTTAATTACAGTTATTATTTATTTACTTTGTTCAAACTAATATTTTCAATGGAATATTAGCTCAGTTTCTCATTTTCGTAAAAAGCAAAATTACAATTTCGCAAAATTACAGACTTCTAACAAATCAAATAACAGAAATTTAGCTTTGGACCAATGTTGAAGCTTGTTGAAGGGCCAATGCTGAATGTTGATTAAAAAAGTAATTCAATTTTGGACCGAAATATTGGAATCATGTAAAATGTAATAGAGCAAACCTACTATATATTTTGCATGTTTTGTTTAACTTTAAATTTTTTGCTCAAATTTTCTTTTTTTCGTTTCAATTTTTTGGTGCTCCTCACACTATTGTCTTGATATATGTATTTTGCTTTGGTATGTATTAATGTGATATTATAATTACTTCTTTTTTTCGAATGTAATCTTGTGAGCTGATTTGACGAGAATATATTTTTTCCTTATTTTATTTTCCAATATTTTTTAAATGTAAAAGAATTTTAAATAAAAATTTTTCTTCAAATTTTAAATTTGTGATTATTTTTATAGACACTTTTTTACCCTCCTTTTAAAAATCTTTATATTTTTTTCATGTTTCCTCTCTCTCTCTCTGTATATATATATATATATATATATATATATATATATATATATATATATATATATATATATATATATATATATATATATATATATATATATATATATTCTGTGATTCAGTTAAAAATTTAAATACCTTTTGCACTCCACTTTTGCCAAACCCCGATTATGGGTGAAAGTTTTTTCAAGAATTTCTATCTTAACCGATGCATCCTTTTCTAAAGGGCATATTCCAACTCTGAAAATGTAAAAAGCTGTTATGAACTTTCTTTGCAGTTTTTCCTAGATAATTGTTAACGGATAAAAAAACATGTCATTTAAAAAATAACAAATAATTTCAACCCCGATGGTTGAGAATCAATTTATCTGAATATCGAGCATTAAATTAAATATTTTACATCTGAAAACAAAATATTTTGCCTCCTAAAGTCAAGTCAGTAAAGTCTATTTATTTTATTTATTTAAATATTGCGCACTGAAAGTTTGAAGTTTTTTTTTTCTGACTTAAATTTAAATATGAAAACTAGCAGAAACACTGTTTAATGCTCATTCCACATCAGTTGTAAAAATCAATTTCGTGTTTTTATGCAGAAACAATTGAAATTTCGTAGATAGCTTCTTAGCAATCTTTTCTAAATTTACTTATAGTTTTTGAATTATCCTTTCCGTAACAGAATACAATAGAGATTACAAAATTAATTTCATGGGTTACATAGATTTATAATGTATATTTTCCCTACATGTAATATCTCGGAAATTTTTTTTAAAGATCTAAATCAAAATATCAGCAATTTGAAGGATAACATGGAGTTAAGTTAGCTGTAAATGCTTCATTTTTCACAATATAAAGTTTGTAAAAATTTTGACCTAAATTAAGATACAAAACTTAACAAATTACTAAAGAATGTTGCATTTTTGGAGTTCAAAATTTAAGAATACAATTTTTTACCACAGACCAATTTTTTAACATGCTTTTAAAAATTTCTTTCACTTTTGTCATTCAATCACGATATTTATTTTATAATCAAATAACGATTTTTTTTAATTATAATAAAAAGAACATAAGGTTTAAGTAAAAAAAGTTTTTTTGCATCAAATTTGAAAAATGAAAGCATATTTAATCTTGATAATAAGTATAGAAGTCTTCTACTGCATTATTAAAAATAAAATTATGTTGAAATCTAAAAAGTCAATTTTTCTTGATTAATTCATTTTCATTTCTTAACTGTTCTAGAATTACTTTATAAACTTAATTCATGATAATAAATTGTTGTTATAAGCGATTATCAGAACAACGGTTTCTGCATTTATACGAATTTATGATATAAATTTTAACAACAATACGCATGCATGTAAATAAACATTTAGGAACTCGCCTTTAAATAAAAATTTTTTTAGATGTATGCATACAGATAAAACTAGATTTTTTCCAAAAATTTAATTTTTTTCATTCCAAGCAACCAAAATTTATTAGAATTATTATTTTAAATGTTTTTAACACAAAAATGAATTGTTATCTTTAGTGCAACATATAACAATGAAAAATAAGTATCTTTTTTATTTTAATAATAAACAGAAGCTCTCTTTATAAACAAAAATACTAAATATATTTAAACAACCAGCACTGCCTTCTTCAGAAATTATTGTTTTGTAGATATAACATATTTAATGTAAAAAAGAAACTAAAGAATATTTGTTATATGTATTAAAAATTTTTTTTTATAGAAAACTTTTATTTAAAATATGCATAAATACCTTTCATTATCAACAACTTCACTCGCCAAATTAGGAGGAACATTTTTCTCCACATAGGCATATTTGAAAGAATCGAACATCGCATCATTCCAAGTATTTTCATCAATTCTAAAATAAAGTAATAGAGAGTTTATTATTTTTTTATTTGGTTAAATTTTAACACACAAGTTCTTACACAAATTCCTCTTTTGTTTATGTTATTTAAGTAAGAATATTAGATAGATAGATAAATATACCTATGATTTCTCACATCATTGCCAACGACTCTTTTCGGAAACCATTTGCTAATAGTATTCCAAAATAAAAATGTGGGTTCAGATAGAATATTTGGCTCATCAGTATCGCTAATCACACAGTTCGATACATCAAGTTCCTCACTAAAATAAAACATGGTGTTATTTTGTTTACTACTTTCGTTACAAATTCTGCATGCATGGTTGCACTTAAAGATTTGTGTGCCATTTATTTGAGAAAAAAGAGAGAGGAAATGAAAAGAAGAGAAAAAAATTATGTATTTTTATTCCAAATATTCACAAATCTAAAATTTTTTTAAAATTAAAAAAGTAAATAAAGAAATATTTGGAAATTAAAATTAATAAAATATATAATCTCGCTATCAGCTCACACGATTATATCGAAAAAATGGTGCTTTCCAATATTGTATTAATATAACCAAAGCAAAATATATCAACATAAAATATATGTATACAGTTAAAAGAAAAGACTTTTATTCTATTAAATTAATTAATAATAACATTTAAAAACATTTGGTGAAAAATCAAATTATATGAACGCTTAGAATTGAAGCCTGCTCTGAATAATTATATTATATCCAAAATGCTAGTTACAAGTTAAAAATTGTAATTTTTCTTAAAGTTAAAACTAAAATTGAAAATGAAAATATGTAAATTAAACTAGCTAATTGAAAATATTCTTTTTTTCACTAATTTATTATAAAATCGACTTTGGTTTATAGTTTAAGTAAACTCGACATTCAATTTACCTAACATAACTTTTGCAGCTCTGAAATCACTTCCTTTTTAAATAAAATATATACGAAAATGAAACCATTAAAAAAGATTTTTCTAATTTCAATAATGTAACTATTATAACTCGTAGCAAATGTGAAAATAGTCTTTTTAATTCATTATTATTACGTTTGTGATGCTTTGCGCAAAAGAGGAAAATTATAGTTCAACTTTTTTCTTTATTTCAGTTAATGTTATTCTTTATTTTGCCACAGATTGTATTTTTAGTAAGTGAATGGGTTTCTTAAATGATATATGAACTTATAATACCTACATAATAATAAAAATTATTTTATACCTTGCATATTTTCAACAAGTTTTAAATATTGGAAACTTTGAATTTTGTAGTAAAATCTTGAGTTAATCAGTGAGTAATTTCATAGGATCAAAAATAATTTAATTAAAAAAAGAAGTAGAAAACTAAAAAAAAACAACAAATTTCAATATCTTAAACAATACATTTGTTTTTAATTCTTATTTTATAAAGACTACAATGAAGTACGCGAAGAAAAAAAATTCTGGTAAAATCAGCAGCATATATGGCAGTGAAATTTCTGGTAAAAAAAAAACAACATAATTTCAGTTAATAAAACCAAAATATACGGTATTTAAATCCTTCATTTGAAAATTTTTCGGCTCATATTGTAACGGTTTACCGAAAACTCTGGTTTTTAAAACTATCGTTCTTATTGCAACCCATTTAAAATACAAAACTGAAAAGTAAATTCAACCGAATAAATGCCTATAGTCTGTTCTAAGGTATCATAGTGCAGTTGCCAAATTTTTAGACATTTACCGAATTTTATCACGTATTATAAAACCATATTATTGTTAATTTTATTTTGCAAATCCATTACTAAAGCGCTTAGCTAAAAATTACCGAGATTTGTTACCAAAATTTCGCTAAAAATTGTCGAGATGTTCTCATTGAGCCAGAAACATGGTAAATTTTACAGTATTCTGGTTGTTTTGGCCATAATACTTTTACTCGTTGTATATAATCAAAAAGTCATCTTTTATTTATGATTTGCTTAATTTACCTATCTGCATAAAAAACTGAAATATTACTTGTTTGAATCTTGATTTGCTCAGCTGCAGAAACATTATTATTTTTTTTAAAGTTTTTGAAAAATCTTCTTAATATTTCACCCGTTCTTCCTTTTCTGTGAACGCATTTGAACTTTTCAACTCCCTTCACAAGAAGTTAAACTGCAAAAAGTATTCCTGTTCCTTTCTTCAAATTTAGTTCTTGGTTATAAAATTATGGAAAAGTGACAGTGGAAGGTCTATTTCGAAAACGGATACTTAAGGGAGAAAACGTGTTAAGTCATATTTAGATTCAACTTTACATTTTACGTAAGGAATCACGAGGAATATTGTCAGTGTTTAAAATTTATTTATTCTTTTTTTTGAGATGCAGAGTAATTAAAGAATAGTTTCTATGTAAAAAAAAATCTAATTAAAATTTAGAACAAAAATTATTTTTAAAATTTTTATTCATACCTTTTTAATTTTACAACATTGCCAGCAGACTTTTCAGAAACACATTCTTCTATATAGAACAACTGTTTAGAACCATCATCCCACATAAAATCTCTAAAACAATAATAAAGTTTTTTTCATATTTACCGTTGCCCAAATTTGAAGTATTTTTTTAAATTTTCTTTTATTTGTGTCATTAAATTGAGAGATTTATTTAAGGAGCAAAAGTATTTTTTTGTTTGTTTTAGATTTTAATTTAAAAATTACATTACTTGTTTGAAGTGAAAATTATTTTCATAAATTCAGTAATGAAAACGTGTTAAGTATAACTCTAAAATAAAAAGACATTTTTCTTTAATTATTTTAAAATTTGGTTTACGCGGATACGTGAAAAATTTATTTATAGAGATTAAATCTTTTCCAACTCTTAAATTCTTTAGATTTATTTTTTAAAAATAAATTAAGGAATAGAATTTTACTAGCATGTCATTTTACTTTCTTATCAAAACAACATATACTGTAAAGCAGAAGAGATAAATGCTGAAAATGTAAAATTGTTGAACAGTAAAGTAGTAGCTGAAAAGTACAAAACAAATTTCTTTTTTTCATTGTAAGCAACCAGTATTTAATTAATTATTTATTTCTTTGTAAAAAATTTTTTTCTTAACTAGTAGTTTTTAAGCATAATTTTGTGTTTAAATTGAGACATAAAATATATAACTCAAATCATTTTGTCTATAAAAGTCTCAAACGATAGAATGATTTATTTGGAAGTGGTAAGCACTGATGAATTTTTTAAACTCTACAATTTGTATTTTTAAAAAAATCTATGATAAATATATGTTTTAATAAAAAAAAATAGTTTTTAAAATTTTTGTAAATACCTGTTGTTTTCAACAACTTCATCTCCCAACATAGGATGGAGACTTTTTTCCTCACATTTGTATTCATAACACTCAAGCATCGAATCATCCAACACTTTCTTATCACGTCTATAATAATAATACATGTGTGACGTTAATGAAATTTTAGGTTTTATAAGACCTTATAACAGGAAAATAGTTTTAAAAAAAATTAATAAAGCGCTTATGGGACATTTTCGTAAAGTTTAGACTTTTGATGACTTATGATTTTAAAAAATTTTTATTATTGAAATAAAATTCCGAATAGTTTTTTTAAGCATTCCAACTAATTAACCATATGATTTTAGTAAATGTAGATATAGATCGAAATTAGTATTTTGAAGGAAAAGAAATGCCTACCTTTTTAATACCTCAGCTACATTGCTAAATCCCAGCCTTCTTGACTTTACTTTAATTAAATCAACTGTCAATTGTAAAGAATTTTAACTAATCTAGTTGAGAAAATTGTGTTATACGTAATATACAATAAAGCTTATCAAGCATACATGTGAGATTTCGTGCTACAGGTGATGATTTCGAGCAATAGGAGATGATTTCTTAATACAAGTCGATAACGCAATGATGCACAGGGTTCGCTTTGTGGATGATTTTGATTAAACAATGCAGCCTATAGAGAGGCCTGTTCAATCACCGGATTAAAATCCCATCGAGCATGTATGGAATGCTTTAGAAAGACGTGTAACTGCTCTTAATCCTCCTTATCAGACCCTTACCACGATTGCAAATTTGCAAGAACAATGGCTCGCACTTCCTACAGAACTAGTCGACCGCTTAATTGAAAGCATCACTCATCGCTGCATGTACCATATACCTGCTAGAGGTGATCACACTCCATACTGAAGTTCCTTTTTCAAACCACGCCTGATTTACTCATCTTATACGCATGCTAATATATGTAACACCATAAGAATCTGGTTATTACAATTCATGTTGTATTATACATTATTTTGAGCACTATTTTGCGGACATTTTTTCTTAATTATATGGGTAACGTTTTAAATTATGGTCCCCATTTTTCCTTAATTTATAGTAACCAGTTTAGGAGGATAGATTTGAATATGAGGACAGAGTTACTTGAAAAGATATTTTAAATGTTTGATTTGATTTAAATAAAATTACGATACCTCCAACCAATTATATTCCAGATGGAAAAACCTGCTCCAGATAGAAATTCTGGTCCAGCACGTCCACTTATCTTATCATCTTGAAGACCTAAGTCTTCCCTAAAATAATAGTAAGGTATTTCAAATATTTTTGAACATTCTCTCTCTCTCTCTCTATATATATATATATGTATATATATATATATATATATATATATATATATATATATATATATATATATATATATATATATATATATATATATATATATATATATATATATATATAATACAATGACTGATCAAATTTTGTAAGCCTAGTTAAAATTCTCATGATGGATATTTTTATAAAAAAAGTTATTTTTTTACTATAACTCTTATTCAATACTATCAAACAGGCATATTCAATAAATGTTAACAAAAATCTTAACGTAATTATTAATTAATAACAAATTTAGTCAAAATTTGAGCGTTTTATGTAGTCATAAATTAATTAAAACTATAATGAATGTTGATTTTTTTTTAATTTGTCAAGAAATCCAGCTTTCATTTACCTGAAAGCAACCGAAAAGCGGTACTTCATCCAATTCAGACCTTTGATCAACATTTCAGTGCTAATAGCTACAATGGAAATAATCGGTAATTTTATTACTGATTATTCTCTTTAGTGATATGAAATCGCAACAATTTCAGCTTAGGCGGTAAAAACAATTATTGAATTTCGTCATGAGATGCAGAGATCCAGTAGAAACTTGAGTACCCTAGCTAGCTGGAAAGTGGTTCCAATATTCCACTTATTCACACATCCGAAATTGCCTTTTTTTTATAAAACGTAGCGATAGTATGTCACGTTTATGAGTTGTTGTAAAACGTGTAGAACATAGATATTTCAAATAGTTTTTAATACTATAACTGAATGAAACAGAAATGAGATGGTAAGTGAATGAAATGAATAAATGAAGCGTAGTAAATGAATGAATGATACAGAAATGATGATTCTGAATAAATTAAATTATATGCAGCATTTTAAACCAACGGAGTAATTTTACCAACATAATCAAACACTCTATTTGCGAATAGTATGAAATAAAAGTTTTTAATGCTAACTGCTTTTATTAATCGACCGTAATATGACTGCTTTACAATTTTTCAACTTATATAATTCCTCTACAATACAGCAATATATTTTTATTTTCTATTTGTCCATTAAAGAAAAGTTTTAATTATGATGAAATTCTAACACATTGAATTTCAATAAAAGTATACTCACTCAATATTATCCAATTCATCACCAGCTGCATTATTAGTTTCCTCTGAAGCTAAAAATAAATTAGAAACGCACTTTTTATAGAAATTTTTCATGTTTGAAAACAAATTTAATTTTACATGCAAAACAATTTGGCCAAGAAAAGTTTAAAACTCCACATTTTGGAAACTAACAGTATGGGAGTAGCCAATGTCATCAGTACTGCGTATCGACAAGGCAAGTTGGGAACTATTGCTCAAGCCTGTTGGGTTTCAAACCACAGTCGAGAACAGAACTTCTGTCCAACACAATGACTTATAAATATTGCTATCGTAGTGTTATTTAGATAAGAAAGATATCTTTAAGATTAAATTTAAACAACATAAAGTTTTTGTGTATGATATTATTATATTTAATATTTGAAAATTGTGTGAAATATATGTTCGATTAAGCTTGATTTTGAACAATAATAATCAAAGTCGCATAAAAATTTACATTTTTGAAGTTAGTTCTGCTGGTTGACTCCTGTAAATTCTGCTACCGGGATCATGTTCTAATCATATTTGAAAAAAAAATTATATTTAAAGTTACAAGAGTTTAAAAAGTGCGTGGTTTTTCCTTACCTGTTATTTGAGGAAACTTTTGCACCTTTTGGAGCCAGTAATTTAATACTGCTCGATTATATAGAAAGCTCATAATTAAATATGAAAATCGCAGTGAATTCAAGCACATTCACCAAGTAAAGTTCAAAAGAGAATGAGTAAAATTTATTTTATTCTCTTTGTTGCTGTTATTAACAATTCATGTATTGCTCACAACAATGATTTAAGATATTTAAAACAATGTCTCTCAATTATTTTTCATGGTTTTCTATTAATTCCAAGAATCAAAGTATTGTTGTAAATCTTCAAAAAGATATTTTTTTGTAATTGGATTTTATTGTTGAATTATGTATAGAACACATATTGTTGGTATACTGAAGTTTCAATTCTTCTCTTTAAACCGAAAGAGTTTTTTACTCACTAATTAGACATTTTCACTAAGAGTTTTCAAGCTACTAATTAACAGTATTCAGTAGTTTTTGTTTCATTTTAAGCCTCGAAATGTGTTCAATTAAATTTAGTAACACCACTACGAAATTTTTTTGAAATAAGATATTTGAAAAAAGTCTCATAAATGCATACATAACTAAAATTTTAAGCTTTCGTAAATCAGCTCTATTTATTTCAGTGTAAAAAAAAGAAAATTCACTTATTAATTATTTATTATTAGTAACTTAATAATTAAGCACATGTAATTCTCTGCAGATTAACACATGGAAAGTAGAATTTTCTTTAGTCTTAAAGGACAGCTTAAAAGTTCTGCATTTTGTTTTGCTATTTAAAACTTTTAAATATTGACACTCATAATGATTCAATTGTGATTGATAGAAAGAAGTTTGACAGACACTATTTCTAAATTTAATTATTGTCATCAAAAATTAGATGAGAGACTCTGTGTAATTTATGGTTTATTGCTCTAAGTGTTCACCTATATCGAAGAAACTCAGTTATAGTTTGTCTAAAGTAAGAACTCCCCCAGCCATTCGCCTGGATCCATGGCGGTGACTATGGTAACGAGGTATAACTATTTCAAGTGGGAGTGTAAGGTCATTCTTTAGGGTATGTTTTGGCTCGGTCTGGTCGGCGAGAGAAAGGGAATCATTCTCTTTGATCTATTGTGTTAGCCCTAGAATGAAGAGAAGCTACCCTCCCTGAAATGCGCGATTCCTGTTTCCAAAGCAGCAGGCGGTCTCAGACTTTGTGGCAGGGGGAGTACTTATCGTAGACAAACTATATGACATTTTCGAAATATTCATGTCTTGCTATTCACTCTTTATTTGTTTCATCATACATATTCTTTTCGTTTGTTACTCTTCACACGGTGAAGCTTTTCCGTAAATACGAATGACTAGTCAAGAATTATAATGGACCATGTTTGCTTTCACTAAAACATTAAGGACACTAATAATTTCGGACATTATCAGGATGAAGATGTTGTAACAAATTCCACCAAAAATAATTCAATGGAGACATTTTTTGATTTAAAGTAAATATGTATAAATTACTTTAAATGAAAAATAATAGTGAAAAGAAATAAAAAACATTTCCCCCCGTAATTGTAGAGTGTAATATTTGTAGAGTAATTGTAGAGTGCTCGTGTAACTGCAAATATCTAAGCACTTTTTTAAGTTATAATGTTATTTACAGGTTTGGATATTTAAGATGTGTGGTTAGCTTCGAATTTTTAATGTGTGTACATTAAAAAAAGAAAATACTATAGAAAATTTCTTTCAGGTAATTTGAATAGAATATTTGTATTAGGAACATAATGGACTTTATTTGCCGTTTGAAGATTCATATAATCGTTTTAGTCGTTACACTAAATCTATAATATCGTTTAAGATTTTTCGTACTAAGTAGAGTAGATAAAGATGCTGAATTATTAAACTTTTCATTTACCCATAAAATAATGCAACACTAAGGGAGACTTAACTATTAAGAGTACATAACTAAAAGCGCTACGTATATCAAATTTCAAATCGTAAAAATCAAGCTGTTAAGATTTTCGTTTTAGAGTAAAGTATCTAAAGTCATTGAATTACAAAAATTGAATGATAAATAATAAAGTGAAGCTACCAAATTTCATATCGTTTAAGGTCAAAAAATTAGAATTTTTACTGCACAGTAAAGTAGCTAAAGCTTATAAGTCATTAAACTACAAATTGCTGCTATATAATAAAAAGCAACTGATTGTAAATTTCAAATTGTGTAAAACTAAGATGGTAGGATTTATGCTGCAAGGTAAGGTATCTGAAGCTGCTGAGACATTATAATACAAAATACTCACACATAAAACAAAAAAACTGATATCAAATTTAAAATTTGTAAGATCGAGTTTTTTGGACTTTTACTGCACAGTAAAATAGCTAAAGCTGCTGAGTCATTAAACTACAAAATGCTGCTACAGAATTTAAGAGCACTGAAGTCAAATATTATATCACGTAAAAAGCTGTTAAGATTTTACACTGTTAAAATTTTTTACAGCATGGCAAAGTGATTAAAGCTGCTAAGACATCAAACTACAAAATACTCCTGCATAATACAATACCTACATAATACTTACATACATAATACCCATAATGCGTACATAATACAACTGAGGAATTTCAAATCGCGTAAAATTGAGCTGTTAAGATATTACGCAGTAGAGTTAGGTAGCTAAAGATGCTGAGGCATTTAACTACAAAATAGTGCTACCTAATTCAAGAGCAACTGAAGTTAAATTTCAAATCACGTAAAATTGAGCTTTTATGAGTTTTTTCTTTTTGCTCGAATTTAAAAATGTTTGCACACAACTATATAATTTGTTTATCCAAAGATATACATCACAGGCTCTTTATCCAAAGATATACACACATATACATCACAGATCATGTAAAAAATAAATTTTCGTATATCTTTATTATTTTTTATAACTTAATTTAATAATCGAAAAAGTTTCGAATCGTAAGGTATACAATTTTTTGCATCATTTTAAAGAATACAATTTTTAATGTCAAAATACAAATTTGGAGCTAAATCAGCTGAATAGTTTCTGAGAAATTTAACTTTAAATATACGACTTTATATACGACTTTTTTAAAATTTGATTTCTCAGAAACAATGCAATCAATTTCGCTCATAATCTAATCAAACAATTTCTGAATTTATTCAACCAATTGGATTTTGAAACGTAAAATTAAATAATTTAAAATGATGTAAAAATTGTATACCCTACAGTTCGAAATATTTTGAAATATGTAAAATAAAAAAAAAATATGTACAAAAATTTAGTTTTGCTTGAAAATATCCTTCAATAAACGAATTTTATAATTGGGTGCAAAAATTTTTGATTTCGCTTAAAAAGTTCTCGAGATATGGTGGTATAGGCAAAAAGTAAATTTGACATTAAGGGGTCCAAACTTGGAACGCTCTCCTGACCAAACTACTGGGACAAGATTTCTCAGATTATGGCTACCCCCTATTATTTTAGGGGTCAGTCTAAGAAAAAGGTAGGTTTTTTTCAGAGAAAGTATGTTTCTGTATCTGATTTCGTAACTTAAAAACATCGTCTGCGCTAATCAATTAGCATATTTGAGGTCACCCACTCAAACCCATTAATATTGAGTCCTAGAACTTGAAGACCCGATCATTAAATCAAAAGTTATTCAGGGTGGTCTGTTTTTTTTGGCGCTCTGTACCTTGTAAAAAATAAACACTCAAAACAACGAAACTATCTTTGTTTTTGACAAACCGTTTCCTGGTATATGCTCCAAGCAAAAAGTTCGTCTAAGTGAGGAAATTTGAAGAAGTGACGATAGTTATATCGAGGAAAGGAATCGCGTCAAAATTAGTGAAATACTTCTTCATTCTATTGTTTTCCAAAAAAGAAAATCCTCGTAGTGCCTAATATATCTAACTTTCCTAATTACCTCTTTAACGTGGACATCAGCCAGGTGGCACATCACAACAAGGACAGATAGAACAGAGAGACTCATGTGTAACCAATGTCTAACTACACTCATGTCATGACTAATTTCCTAAGCGGAATTCGAACCCCGGATCTCCTTGGTACGAGACCAAGTCTTAGAACACCATATCAGCCAGTCAACTTAATTTGTCACTTAATTTTCGATTGTCTGGTCTTTATTCTAGTTTCGTCATTCTAGTTAACAATCAACCACAACGCACTACGATGAGACTGAAGAAACATTTTCATCATATATTTCAGAGTTCTCGTTTCGTCACAAATAATACGATTTCGTGAGTATATGATTCTCAAAATTAACGAAATACTGCTCAAGGACTGACGAATCATCAAAAGTGAGAGTTTCATTTCTGAAAGTGTAGAAAAAGCTAAACAAATACTTAAGACCAGATAATATAACAGAGATGTTTCTAAGAGATGTTGAGTAATGACTAGTTTTCAAGTGGGAAAATTAAGCGAACTTATTACCTCAACCTTTTCCTTGTCAACAGATTTCGAGTGAAAATTTTAGACAGGCAGAGCATTAGCGTATTCAGTACGTTCAAAGCGAAGCGTCATACTTTAACTCTTTCTTGTTTAGAGAATAGTTGTTGCTAACGTTTGCATGCAATTAGTTTTACTTTTCCAATGGTTTGCAACATTTGTTTAATTAGTGTTGTGCCCTGCTGTACCGGAGTGATTTACTTTCTATTGCACTGGCACTTTCAATATTATAAGAATCTACGACTTCCATATAGGTTTTGTATGTATTGTATCATGTGGGTAACTACAGTTCTTAGACAGGCGGGGCATTACCGTAGGCAGTACGTTCAAAGTGAAGCGTCATATTTTAACTCTTTGTTGTTTAGAGAATAGTTGTTGCGAAACGTCTGCAGGATATTAGTTTTACCTTTCCAGTGGTTTGCAACATTTGTTTAATTAGTGTTGTGCCCTGCTGTACCGGAGTGGGTTACTTTCTATTGCACTGGCACTTTCAATATTATAAGATTCTACGACTTCCATATAGGTTTTGTATGTATTGTATCATGTGGGTAACTACAGTTCTTAGACAGGCGGGGCATTACCGTAGGCAGTACGTTCAAAGTGAAGCGTCATATTTTAACTCTTTGTTGTTTAGAGAATAGTTGTTGCGAAACGTCTGCAGGATATTAGTTTTACCTTTCCAGTGGTTTACAACATATGTTTAATTAGTGTTGTGCCCTGCTTTACCGGAGTGGGTTACTTTCTACTGCACTGGCACTTTCAATATTATAAGATTCTACGACTTCCATATAGGTTTTGTATGTATTGTATCATGTGGGTAACTACAGTTCTTAGACAGGCGGGCATTACCGTAGGCAGTACGTTCAAAGTGAGGCGTCATATTTTAACTCTTTGTTGTTTAGAGAATAGTTGTTGCGAAACGTCTGCAGGATATTAGTTTTACCTTTCCAGTGGTTTGCAACATTTGTTTAATTAGTGTTGTGCCCTGCTGTACCGGAGTGGGTTACTTTCTATTGCACTGGCACTTTCAATATTATAAGATTCTACGACTTCCATATAGGTTTTGTATGTATTGTATCATGTGGGTAACTACAGTTCTTAGACAGGCGGGGCATTACCGTAGGCAGTACGTTCAAAGTGAAGCGTCATATTTTAACTCTTTGTTGTTTAGAGAATAGTTGTTGCGAAACGTCTGCAGGATATTAGTTTTACCTTTCCAGTGGTTTGCAACATATGTTTAATTAGTGTTGTGCCCTGCTTTACCGGAGTGGGTTACTTTCTACTGCACTGGCACTTTCAATATTATAAGATTCTACGACTTCCATATAGGTTTTGTACGTATTGTATCATGTGGGTAACTACAGTTCTTAGAAAATTTATAAGGAGTCTTCTTCTTCTTCTTCTTGAGCTTGTCAGATATGTAGCACCTCTGCATTTTGTTGCATTTTGTACCATGCTCCAAGCTAAATTTTTTCCTAATTCCATTGTCTTGGGTCGCCTACTTTGTTTATATAGTCTGACAGTCCCTTAATGGAGTTAAGGTGAAGCTCTTTAGGATATGGATTGCTTAAAGTAGTGAGGCGCGTATGAGCGAGGGCATCACACTCGTATAGGATGTGATGTGCTGATTCTACCGCTTCACAGCACTCCCGACATATTGGTTCTTGTTCGAAAAGTCCCATTCTATGTAGATGTTTCCTAAAATGATAGTGCCCAGTGATGAAGTCTACAATTGTTTGAATCTTCAATCTTGGGAACCTAAGGATTTCAGAAGCAATTTTTGCAGATGAATTGCTGATCATGCTTTTAGCATGTTTTTGTCCAGGAGAGTTGCGCCAAACTTTGTTCATCTCCTGTTTTTCCCATTCTAGGATGGCCTTCTTTGTAGTCTTCATGTTGATTCCACAGAAAGGTTCCGTTCCTATTGGGTTGAAAGAGGATCCCTGTTTTGCAAGTTCATCGACTCTTTCATTTCCTTCAATTCCTATGTGTCCTGGTACCCAAATAAGAATAATTTTATTTCTTTTTGCTAGTTCTATTAGGAGATTCTTGCATTCCAGAACAATTTTTGATTTAACTTGGAATGAGTAAATAGCCATCAAGGCTGCTTGACTGTCACTGAAAATAAGAATCCGCTTACCATGGTAGCCTTTCTTAATATTTATCTGCAGACAGTTAGCGATAGCAAGTACCTCCGCCTGAAAGACAGTAGCATATTCCCCAAGACCTTCAAAAAGATTGAATCTTGGTGACACGCCACAGACCCCCAGTCCTGAGAGGTTACCTTTCTTTGATCCATCGGTGAACCAGATTAGATCATCATTTTTTGTATCAATCGTGTTGTTATATCATTCTTCTCTGGTAGGAAAAACTACCTCAAATGGTCTTTCAAACACGTACCTTCTCTCCATGCAGTCAGAAGGCATAAGGAGAGTTGGATGTTGGATTTTCTTAGTAATACTGGTATGACCTCCAGATGAGGGCTTGTCATACCACTGATATTGCAGTTTCATTCTATATGCAGTCATTCTGGCAGCGCTGCACATGAAGATATCTAAAGGAGTCAGGTCCAGAATTGCCTCAAGTGCTCTGGTAGGGGCTGTGGACATTGCGCCTGTGATACACAAGCAGGCCAGTCTTTGCAGACTCCCCAGCTTGTCCTTCACAGTTTTCTGTTCCACTTTGCACCACCATATCACTGAAGCATAAGTGAAAGCGGGCCTGACAATTGCTGTGTACATCAAAAACATCATTTTTGGTTGCAGACCCCAGTTTTTGCCAAGCATGCGTCTGCACATCATTATGCATTTTTTTATTTATTTTTTTATTTTTTTATTTTTTTTTTAATTTTTTTTTTTATAAGGAGTAACAAAAATGACATCTCCTGTCATTGTGACCATCACAATGTTTTATATGGCGAAAAAATATGTCTGTATGATAAACATGCCTTCCAGAGCTTTAAATGATAAATTGGTATCCTAAAACTGAAAATTCGCGCTAGTTCCACATAGATAAATATCGGAACTCTTAGTATTACGCAATAATTAATGAAACTGTGTTTGCGAAAAAAGAATTAAGGTAACATATTTTGTTTTAGTTGGTCATAACGTCACTGCAGGACTTGTATATTTTCTTAAAGTGTTAATATTTTACAGAACACAGGGGTTCGTTTTGATTGGAGATGAACAAAACAGCCATTATGACTCCAAAAATTTATTAGCAGAGTTATCCAGAAAATACAGCTATTTCTTGCACTCAATTACAGCTCAAATAACAGTGTAGTGCACAACAAAACTCTGGCTTTTCAACCTCAGATGGTTTAATGAACTCACCAGAGACTCCCAAATTATAACACTATTGCGTTCGCAAGTAGGTTATTAATCGCAAGCAGGCTATGTACTCTGAGAGACACATTTATATTTATACAAGCTTGGTGGCAAAACCCCGGAACTTTCGATATGATGCTAGACAATTCTCGTGTAACTCTTTAAATATTAGTCTTGTCGCTTTGAAGCTCGAAAGTTCTGTAACTATCATTTGGTTGCTAAAATGGTCTCCGAGCATTGCCCAGTTGCCAAAAATGTCGTCAAACCGAGTCTTCCATCAGAAATGCATTAGACGTTATTTTTTCTCTAAATAATTTTCTCTGGAACTTTCAACATGATTCTAGACAATTCTCGTATAACTCCGTAAATATTAGTCCTATCACTTCGAAGCTCGAATTTTTCGGAACCATCGATCATTTGGTTGCCAATATGGTCGTCAAGTGTTGCCAGATCGACAAAAATGTCATCCAACCGAGTCTTTCAAAAGAAATGCATTAGAAGTTTTTCCTCTCTAAATTACTTTTGAGTTACGCGATTTTCTTTCACATTTTTTAATTAACTATTTATTTAGAGTCCGTTTAAGATATTTAGCTGTGTAAAAAAATTCTCACAAAATTATACACGCATTTACAAATTCATAACAATATGAAGTTGTGGTCAAAATCATTGTAGCTATGACGATTAAACTAATTATTGGTAAATTAAAAAAAAAGAACATCAAAAGGGTCTTTTCAAGTACATAATATGCATATTCATTCATTAACATGATGACTCTTATTATTAAAAAAGTTTTATTGAAGTAGCTTGAAATGGCGAATTCAAAGCAATTTACTTTTCTCCCATAACAGCATTTTTTTTTTTTTCATTTAACTGACAATGAAATGTTTTGTTTTGCAACTACACTTTAAGGCGTTGCCAATCTGCCAAAATTTACAAAGAAAGTTTCAAGGGAATGATTACTGTAATATTCCAGTTGTCTACAATAGCCCCATGTCCAAACTCTCCCCCACTCAATTATAATGATGAAAAAAGGTAAACTCTCGTTCCTTCATTGGTAATGTAAGCGTGAAAGTTAAATTTGCGCTCCTTTTCCCTGATTGATTAAAAGAAGAAAACAAAGATTTATTTCATTTTATACATTATTTTTTTATGTTCCTTTGGAAAGAAGCTAAAATGTAAATGTTGCTTGAATGTAAATAGGAAAAGATATATTTACCGACTTCAAATTTTTACTTTAAAACAAATAAAGTGATTTTTTTTTCTCTATATATCAAGATTGATACTACGATATTTACTCAAGTATCCCTACTCCTATTTTTTATAAATTTATTTTGGTAATAAAATCATTTTCTCATGTATTGGGTTGTTCGGAATGTAATTTCGTTCTTTTTTATTTCACGATGATGATAGTCGCAATTTTCTTTCAGTGAAGAAATATTTTATTAAATTATATACTGTATATTCTTGTCAAATACATTTTGTAATCTTTCTGCCAATTTCATGACGTCAACACGACGGCACAAATTTCTTTCCGTTAAGAACATTGAGGAACCCATATATCGAGCTTTGAGATGAAAACAAATCACCGACGTCAACACGACGACACAAATTTCTTTCCGTTAAGAACATTGAGGAACTCATATATCGAGCTTTGAGATGAAATCAAATTACGGACGTCAACACGACGACGCAAATTTCTTTCAGTTAAGAACATTGAGGAACTCATATATCGAGCTTTGAGATGAAATCAAATCACGGACGTCAACACGACGGCACAAATTTATTTCCGTTAAGAACATTGAGGAACTCATATATGGAGCTTTGAGATGAAATCAAATCACGGACGTCAACGCGACGACACAAATTTCTTTCCGTTAAGAACATTGAGGAACTCATATATCGAGCTTTGAGATGAAATCAAATTACGGACGTCAACACGACGACGCAAATTTCTTTCAGTTAAGAACATTGAGGAACTCATATATCGAGCTTTGAGATGAAATCAAATCACGAACGTCAACACGACGGCACAAATTTATTTCCGTTAAGAACATTTAGGAACCCATATATCCAGCTTTGAGGTTGAACCTAGGCGTTTTAAAGGATCACGAACGGTCAAATTCGATAAATTTAATCTCTCAGCAACCTCATGAGTTGTTATTCGTCGGTTTGCATCAACAAATGTTTATATTGTATCGTCACCAGCTTCAATTGGCCTTCCAGAATTCAACATTAAAATTGTCGGATCGAAATCTTGTAAACATATTTTGGCGCTGGGGTACTGTCAATACTTCTTCTCCATACTCATGACATAATTCGTTTCATGCTTGAACAGCATTTTTACCATATCGATAATTAAGAAAGTAGAATATGCGAAAGTATACCTTATCACTTTCCATACTTGAAAGGGTCCCAACCAAAAACTACTGCGTAGAATCAATCGAATTTTTTCACAAGCAAGCCTTGCTATATCAGCTTTTTCACAAGAAACTCTTGCTATATCAGCGATTGGAAAGGTGGTGAAAAAATACCCTATAATAATTTTTTTTTTTAAATTTGCTGCAGTTTTTATCAATGTAATGAAGATATACCATATACTTTACCTACATTGTGTTTATGAACACACTTTTCAAGAAAATATCGCTTTTAACCAGTTATTTGACGTGTGTTTACACGTCGTGTAAAATAAAAAATTACCATTGACTATCAAAACTCGAAATTGTAATAAAATACAATAAGAAATATTATTTGGTGGCACATTTTTTCAATTACCTACTGAACTAGTAAATAATATTTTATATTGCGCGTCAGTGAGCGCTCACAGCGCGACACAAACTAATTTTTAATTTTAAACTAATCATCTTTATCTTTGGAAAAAGCAGTTCTAACATATAAGTTATGTTAACCCTATTCGGTGCAGTGTAACCAGTTTGGCAACACTAATTCAATAAATATTACAATAGTTGATGTTTAAATGTAAAACTAATTGCTTTTAAAAGTTTAGCCACCACCATTCTTTAAACAACAAAGAGCTAAATTAAGCCGCTTGCTAATGTCCTGCCTGACTAAACTTTTTAATCGAAATTCTCTGTTCCGGAAATGTTGATTGTAGTTGTTGCTGATTGATTTTTCGCAAAATTTATAATTGGGCCCATTGCTTGATTTCAATTACGCGTCCCGAGGCCTCACTAACCGTTCATCATTATTTACTGGTTTATTTGGTTAAAAAAAACATTTTAATGTATACGTTATAACTGTTAAAGAGAACTTTGGTATTAAATTCTTCGCAAAATTTATAATAGGACCATTTGCATTACGTTCAATGCGCCGTTGCTTGATTTCAATTCTGTATCCTGCGGAAGATTTCCTAAATTAAATTCTGCACTAAACTTGTTAAAATGTCGGAATTTTGTCTATTTATACGAAAAAAAAAACTTTTTTTAAATTAAAGAAAAAAAAAACTACTCTGAGTTTTTTTACACACAATAAGACCTTTAAAAAATTAAAATTTTGAAAATGTAATTTAAAAATTATTTTAAAAAAAACTTTATTTTTCTGGGTATTTTTTTAAAAATTTGTGCTCGAACATCCGAAACTTTTATTACACAGGTTGACCAAAATATGAAAACCCTTTTGCACTAGCTTCTAGGTAAACAACGTAAGTATTAGCAGCAAATCTATTGGAAGATTTTACATGGCAAAGCTAGTTGATACAATTTGATATGTCATGCTTGAAGCTTTCGAAAATAGTGTGCTTTTTAATCTTTCAAAATTCGGATTGACAAAAATGAAGAGGGGAAGTTAATAACTTCACTTTAGCTTTAATACCAACAATTTTGAAATCCTTATATAGGTTTGCACCATTTATATAAGAATCTTCTTCTTCTTAGTCAGCGCAACAGCCCCTTGTAGGCCTCAACAGCTAACAAACACCAGCACCCCTATCCTTGGCAACTCCCTTCCAATTTCTAATTTTTAGGGTTTTCAGGTCTTTTTCGATGTCATTGAGCCATCTGGTAGGGGGTGTAATTCTGGGACGTGACCCATCGGGGTTCTTAAAGGTGACGATTCTCATGGAGTTATTTTCAGGGCTTCTCCATAGATGGCCCAACCATTTCAGCCTTTATATAAGAATACTTTTTTTTAATTATAGCGTTATTGAGAAAGGAAAGAAGCTTTTAACTTTCTACGCACATTTCTACGCCATGCAAATCTTGCCTTAATGAAATGTACACCATTTGTAAAAGTTCCAAGCATAATCATACAAATTGTGTTTTTTTTGTTGTTGCTAGTACAAGTTTGCTATGTAAAATATTCCAAACCATTTGCTGCTAATAGAAAGATTGTTTATCTATAATTAGTGTCAGATTTAATTTTGTTCAAATCCAGTACTTGTTATTTAGTTAAAACATTTTGATGTGACATGCGTCGTAACTTTTCTCAGCCTGAAATTGAAATGCTAATAAATTTTGATTTCCAATCGGAAATGAGGCTTGTTATTGTTTTACGTCCATAATGTGTCTTTATAGTTAACATGCATAAATATTTACAGTCGTTTGGAGCCACGTCTTTTATTTGAGGAATACATGAATTAATGAATTCCGACGAATAGTATTGACGTTAGTGTATCACAGATAAAATTTTCATATGAATAAGTGTTTAGAAGTTTTTCGTGTAGACAAAATGTTTATAAGGAAAAGAATTTATTGCTCAGTTACTACATATTTTAATTTTTTTCTAATTTCTAATTTCCATTCTAATGTTTGAAACTAAACTGGCATGCCCAATGTTAGGAAAAGAATTCGTAGTAGTTAAATTTATCTGATATTTATTCTAGTAGATGCCATTTAAAAAAAATAAAATAAATTATTTCAGATGTCATTAATATAAAAAAAATTTAGTAGGAAAAGAGGTGCTAGCGTCATCAGGTACACAGTTTCAGGATCAGGTTTAAATTGTATTTAAATACATTTTAGTTCATATGAATATCTATTATTACTCACAGACCAATTCTAATAAAGAAATTATTAAAAAGAACAATAATAATTTCAGATTTAAATTTAGATTGCTGTGTAATGAAATACATTTCAGTTAATATGAATATCTTTTGTTCCTCTCAGATTAGTTCTAATAAAGAAATTACTAAAAAAGAAAATATTTCAATAATTTCAGATTTTAATTTAGATTATCTTATATTTTAACTACTATGAATATGTTTTATTTCTTTCAAATCAATTCAAATAAGGAAACTACTAAAAAGATAGTATTTTAATAATTCCATATTGCTTTGTTTGTTTTGTATATTAATTGATACTAATATTTTGCTTCTCTCAGATAAATTCAAATTAAGAAACAACTCAGCTTTTAATCTTTTTGAAAATTACCTGTTCTAAGAATGTTAATTATTGATGTCTTAGATCACGCATTGTTGGCAGCATGTAAAAGTTTTGAAATTAACTTGCCATATTTATTTTAGGTTATGTGATAGCTAAAATGTAAAAACTCTATTTCAATCATAAAATTTCTGACATACTACTTTTATGTGTCTTTTTGTCTGACTTATAATTTCATTTTTTAATAAATTTAAATAATGTAACCAATTCTTTAACATTGGTTTTTTAAAATTATATAACAAAAAATCTATTAATAAAAATAACTTTGAATCGTTTTTATTTTGTTTATATTTCTTTTTTCTGAATAAAAATAAATATATAAATTGAGATAGAGAAGGAATAAAATTTCTTTTTCTCTTTTGACTCAAAAGCAGCGAACACAAAATAACCCCACTTGTAAATTGTCTCTATTACATTAGAATACCAAAATAATGGAGCTGTAACAAAATAACTAATGCATATAATTAACAAACCAACTGTAACATTCTTTCAGTTTTAAAAATTGTTTTCTTTTATTACAAACATTCCGCCATCAGTTAAGATAATTTTGGTTTCTCCAAAAAAAAATTATGCATGTTAAACTTCTAAAAGAATTTATGATACGACTCGGAGCAATTCGGAAAAATTTTAATCACATTGTTTCTTTTTATTTTACATCTCTTATTTTACTAATATTGGAAAACTGCCAACCGTGTTGAGCACTTTCGTTATGAATTTTTTTCCCTTCTGTTTATTTGGGATATCGTAATAATCTTTTGGCAAACGAGAACGTTATTTTAATCGAGTTTTAAAACACAAATGGCTTTTTTAAGATCCAATTTTTTTCTTTTCGTAAGCTTTAATTTGAAAATAACCAAGGTAATTTTGAAGTGGGGATAATTTTCTAAAACATAGAATGGCAATGGTAATTTTCGTAAATATTCGTCTGCCATATCACATAAAATGTAAATTAACGGCAGACGATTTTTTCTCCTTAAAAGCTAACGTAATTATTTTATTCTAAGTTTAAAAATATTTATTGTTTCGAAATCGCACCAAATGGAACTCTGATGAAATTTACTTTCATTTCAACTATTTGAAAATTTAAAATGATTCGTAAGCTAACGAGTTGTCATTGAGGAAGAGAGTGTTCTGTAAAAGGATTAAATATTTATTTTGCATTCTTGTTTCTTAACAGACAAAATAAATTAATTTCTTCCTAAGCTAATTTGACGACATTTTGGATTTCAGAACATCAAGGCAAGAATCGTTTTTCACTTTGTTGGTGAAATTTCTTTTAATTTGTTGGAAGGATTTCATTAAAAAGTAATTAAGATCCGATTAATTTTGTTGAAGTGTAAATTTTCCAAACTTCCTAGTAATTTTATTAATTAAGAAAATATTTATATTTTTTCTTTTTCTCAACTATTTTCTAACAGCTTTCAGTGAGAAATAAAAATATAAGCAAAATTTCAAACTAACTTCTAAACCAAATAGTTGTTGTCAGGGTTCCTGCAAGGCTTGAGAAATGTTTATAGTGGTAGCTATAGCCTGATAACGCTAAAGAGAATATTCTTTTTTTAAGTTACCTCTTTAGCATTTAGATATTCTGATTAAATTCAAATAGAAAGAATTAAGAAAAAAACATGTGAATAATATGATAGTCTTAAATACATTGAATTATCGATGTTTGTTTAACCTAGTCCTTGCCAAGAATGCAGAAATTTAAATTTTTTTCTTTGATTTGAAAAATAATTTTATAAAAAAAGTGGTGAAATCATGTGTCTAAATTAAGTGAATAAATGACTGCGTTATCTACCAATTTGGTTTGAAAAATGAAACGATATAACTTCAGATTATATAAAAGAATATCTATCTAATTAATATAAATAAGATGAACTCGAATTTTTATTTATTCGAAATAATTGTTAAGAATTAAGCAATAAAAATACTAGTCTTTAATGTTTTGAGAAAAAGGGAGGCTTATGGCTTAATGTGTTTACTGCTCCATCCAATTTTTATAGAATACGAGAACCCCGATTTTGTTAGTGTTATGGTTAATATTATTTCAATTTGCAGAACAATTATAAAAATATAATTTTCTAAGTTATGATGAAAATATCTGGAGCGAACAAAATTTAACTTAATCACAGCTTTGTACTACGTAGAAAATAGTGAAACGGTGTTCCCACGCATCTTAAATTATTTCCGTAGTAGCGAAAAAGAGAACGAGCTAACACTCGTGACTACCATTATCTTTTATTTTGCAAAGGAAATGCATATATTTTAAAGTTTGGAGCTATAAGACGTCTTAACGTTAAAAAAGTTTTAAGGAAAGAAATTACTTCGATAGTTTATGGGAATCCTCTAAAATATATCTGCAATTTGTGTATTCTACATTAACTTTTAAGATTTGTGGGAACCCTCTGAAATATAACTGTAATTTGTACGTTTTACATTCTCTTTTCAGATTTTTGGGAGCCCTCTAAAACATATTCGCAATTCGTATAATTTATATCCTCCTTTTCAGATATATGGGAGCCTTCTGAAATATATCGCAAATTGTATATTCTGCATTATTTTTAGATATATGGGAGCTCACTGAAAACATATCCGCAATTATATATTCTGTTTTCAGATTTATGGGAGCCCTTTGAAACGTATCCGCAACATGTACATTCTACATCCTTTTTCCATATTTTAGGGAGCCCTATGAAACACATCCGCACTTTGTGTATTCTACAATCTCTTTTCAGATTTATGTTAGCCTTCTGAAACATATCCGCAGTTTGTACATTCTACATTCTATATTCAGATTTGTGGGAACGCTCGGAAACGTATGCGCAATTTGTACATTCGATATTTTGGTTTTAGATTTATGGGAACCCTCCGAAACAATTTCCCAATTTTTACATTCTATATTTTGTTTCCAGATTTACGTGAACCTTCTGAAAAGGATTTGCAGCTTGTGTAAAATAATTTGGATCCTTCGGAAACATATCCGCGATTTGTACATTCTGCGCTCATTTTTCAGATTAATGGGAGGATTCTTTAACATATTCGCAAATTGTACATTCTCTTTTCAGATTCAGTAAGGTGTGCCCATTACTTTAAGCGATAAGAGCACAACAGTCAAAAGTTGCCAGAGTTTCCTTTTAGAGCTTTTTAATTAATTTAAATTAGATGATACAGACATGTTTCACTTAGAGGAATACGAATATCTAACTCTTTCAGACGCTAAACCACAGATTAAAAATAAATAAATAAATTGAATTGAAAGGTAAAAAATTAAAATACTTTTTTAACCTCTAATTTAATATAATTTTAAATTAAAATATTCAAAATGTGAGAGAAAGCGATCAATGAGTATTAGTGCCCTAACATTTAGAATCTTTATAAAAGGTTACAAAGATGCCTTGAGATGAAAAATTTTTCTAGTGATTTTCTGGAAATTTTTCTTCAAATTTTTTTTGTTTTTATGTATGATTCTTAGTTAAGTTAATTGGGTATCAAATTCATTTGCCCACCACTACTCAAGAATTAATTAGAAGTAAAAAAATTCTACATTATTTTAATTATCAAGTGGTAAACCTTTTAAAGTGTTAGCAAATTCAATCTGAATTTTGCTAGCTTTAGCTTTCAAAATGATCCCTAGTATTTTATAAAGTTTTTTTTATAGAAATTGGAGCAGTCTGAGAACGGTTCAATTTTTTCAAAAGTAAATAATGGCAGCTCAAATGTTTGAGTATTATTATTATTTATTTTGAAGAAACAAGTTACATTATGCTACTATAATGCATTGATAAAAATATTTGAACTATAAGTTGACTCAAAGAGCTCGTTGCACTATTACAATACAATACAATACAATACAATACAATACAATACAATACAATACAATACAATACAATACAATACAATACAATACAATACAATACAATACAATACAATACAATACAATACAATACAATACAATACAATACAATACAATACAATACAATACAATACAATACAATACAATACAATACAATACAATACAATACAATACAATACAATACAATACAATACAATACAATACAATACAATACAATACAATACAATACAATACAATACAATACAATACAATACAATACAATACAATGCAATGCAATGCAATGCAATGCAATGCAATGCAATGCAATGCAACGCAACGCAACGCAACGCAACGCAACGCAACGCAACGCAACGCAACGCAACGCAACGCAACGCAACGCAACGCAACGCAACGCAACGCAACGCAACGCAACGCAACGCAACGCAACGCAACGCAACGCAACGCAACGCAACGCAACGCAACGCAACGCAACGCAATGCAAGGCAATGCAATGCAATGCAAGGCAATGCAATGCAATGCAAGGCAATGCAATGCAATGCAAGGCGATGCAATGCAACGCAATGCAATGCAATACAATACAAGCCGGCCAGGTGGCCGAGTGGTTAGCGCGCCTGACTTCGAAGCCAATGGCCGCGAGTTCGAATCCCGCTCTGGGCATGGATGTTTGTGTTGTCTTCTGATGTGTGAATGAGTGAATGTGAAAGTAACTGTAAAACGGGTATAAGTAACTATAAAACCCACCCTATAAAACGGGTTTGTGGCAGTGTGGCGTGGGTAACGTTGCTCGCCTCCGTGATTTTGGTTCACAGGTGCCAACTGGGTAACGATAAATGAGCAACACTTCCGGCATGTTCTATGGCGCAGAACAAAAGTTCAGTGCCTGCCGTTATTAAAAAGAAAAAATACAATAGAATAGAATAGAATAGAATAGAATGGAATAGAATAGAATAGAATAGAATAGAATAGAATAGAATAGAATAGAATAGAATAGAATAGAATAGAATAGAATAGAATACAATACAATACAATACAATACAATACAATACAATACAATACAATACAATACAATACAATACGATACGATACGATACGATACGGTACGATACGATACGATACGGTACGATACGATACGATACGGTACGATACGATACGATACGATACGATACGATACGATACGATACGGTACGGTACGATACGGTACGATACGATACGGTACGGTACGATACGGTACGGTACGATACGGAACGGTACGATACGATACGATACGATACGATACGATACGATACGATACGGAACGGTACGATACGATACGATACGATACGGTACGATACGATACGATACGATACGGTACGATACGATACGATACGATACGATACGATACGATACGATACGATACGATACGATACGATACGATACAATACGATACGATACGATACAATACAATACAATACGATACGATACGATACGATACGATACGATACAATACGATACGATACGATACGATACGATACGATACAATACAATACAATACAATACAATACAATACGATACGATACGATACGATACGATACGATACAATACAATACGATACGATACGATACGATACGATACGATACGATACGATACAATACGATACAATACAATACAATACAATACAATACAATACAATACAATACAATACAATACAATACAATACAATACAATACAATACAATACAATACAATACAATACAATACAATACAATACAAGCTAAAGTGGGTTAGCAAAAAGGTTGGTAAAAGAGATCTATCAGGGTAGAACTATTAATACAAGGTGCAACACACTTCATTATAAATTTTATTTTTATAAGATACGAATGCAAATCTACGTACGGATTTAATCTACGTAAGAGGCAAGAAAACTTCACCCCTGTCTGCTGTGCTCTCAGACCCCATGATTCATCACTGTTTTCTTTCTTAAAAGTCGATATTTTCTACAAAAAACGATGATTATTTTGTTTATAAAATATATATAATTATAATTTTATGAGACACCATTTTGTTCAACATTGTAACAAAATGAACTCTTACCTGAAAATAATTTATTTTTAAGAATACAAATTATGTAATAGTGTAAGAAGAAATTATTTATGTGTAATTTTACTCATTAACGAGAATTATATCATTATGCCAATTCAATTGGGAAAGAGTTTTCATCTCTATAAAATAAAACTTTTTACATTTTTAAAGATTCCGTTATAAAGGTTAAGATATTATAACTGAAAACATCTAATCTCCCTTTCTCTCTTTCATTACTTTGGACAATAACTTTAACTCCAGCTTATAGAAAAGATCTTGAGAGGAATATTTAAATATTCCTACAGCAATATAAAAATAGTTATTGTCAAATCAAAAAAAGGTGAGAAAATATCGCGGGAAAAGTTCTTGAAATTGAACTTTCGAACGAATGGTAAAAGCTTGTGAGTAAAAAGGGTCAGACAAATTTCAACTTCTTTTGTTGCATTTCTATGAACTGCAGGGCAGTCGGCGTGTTATTGTTTGCAACAAGTTTGGCATTTAATAATTCTTAAACTAACAGTTAATGGTTAATTTTTTCCATCATATTTCTTATTCATCTTATGCACATTTACGTAATTTTAAGCTTCTGATTCTTATATTTTGTGAATACCAAAACAAAATATAATGTAAAGTTGAGCCCCCAAAAATGGCTGCAGCTTTTACAATTTTATGATATATGGATAATAAAGAGCTTTTGTTTAGAATATAAACTTTCGATTAATTTTTAATGGTGTAAGTTTTTAAACATTTATCAGAATAAAATTATGGTGAGTTAAAAGAATATTTAATCACTTCAGAAAAGCTAAAAACGATAAATAGTGCTTACTCATAATTATTTCCTAAAACTAATTATATTTTACTTATTTGACAGATAAATCGTAGTTTCTATAAAAATGCCACTTTTAAAAATATAAATTTTAATTAATATCACAGAAAGTAAGAAGTACAAGTAGCTGGAATAATAATCATGCAAATTTTCTAAACATATGAGAAATAATGAGGAACATTTCCAAGATTCATTTAGAATGAAAATGAATAATCAATTTGAAAAATAAATTAAGAAATAATAAAGAGAATATCAAAATCAATAAGAATATTATTATTCCAATGTTCTCTTTGAACTAATTAAACTGTCCGACGGATTCTTTAGATAAGAATGATTTTCATCTTAGACATAATAAATTTGCTAAGATTGTTAGAAACAAATTTAGCACGCGATTGCAGAAAGTTCTATTTATTCAAGAAATAGAAAATGAACTATATTCAATTTAGGAATTAGAATAAAAGAAAAAGAGGAAACTTATTGTGGAAAGTTCGATTAAAGAAGTTTTATTTTTACTTCGGTATACCTCGTTGAAAATCGTTTATTGAATTTACGTTCGGAATATGCATTGAACTCATTACAATTTCCTTCAATACTCAAAATATGAATTTAATGTGTTTTTCAATTCGTTTTCCATAATTTATTGAAACATATTGTTCTGAAATAAAAAAAAAATACGTACAAAATATAAAAATTGCTGGGGAATTTTGCTTTTTTAGAGTTATTTTTGCCAGTGCTTTTGCAGAAGTTCACTATTGCTCCTTATTCTCTATTTTATTTTATTTTATAACAGTAGTTGTGTTCAACATCCGATTGTATCCAATTTTGAGTTTACCACTACCAATGTTCAACTCCGTAGCCTTGTAATTTTGAACTCAATTCAGAAGACTGGGTCAACTATTGTGAGAAATTTTGCCTTCGTGGAAGACTTTTTGATGGAACTAACTCCCATTTACTTTACACGGAGAGGAAAACCACGAAAACTTCCCACGGTTAGTCTGACGCGGCAGGGGGACTCTAACTCCTGATCCGTCTACCACTGTGTATATTTTTAAAGTCAGGACTGTGGTCGGTGAGAGCCGGGTGTGGAATTCGTGTCAACCAGCCAACACTTAGATTTGAACCCGGTTCACCTAAATGGGAAGCAAGCGCTCTATCTCCTGATCCACCATTACTTTCTAATTCTCTAATGAGATTTGACCGAATAAAATTTTTATAAAATTTTTCTTTTAAATATCAATAAATTATTTTTTGCTTACTATTTATCCGCTTAAGTCTAGCTTTCACTAGCATGGGAAAAATCACATTTAGTTTTTTAAAAAACTGATCATTTAATTAAACAAAAAATAAGAGTATTTTTGTTCCATTGTTATTCAAAAGAATGAATAATTAAAAATTGACTTTTGACACTTCTGCTTCATGGCAGTCAATTTTAGGAAAATATAAAATAGTTTTTTTTCTACCTTTATTTCAAAATAAATGAACTATCGGTGACTACCACTACCTATTAATAGTTAAATTATATAGGGTAAACTAACCAGTGAAGGAACACTTAAGCTTTGCTTGCCTTTTAAAAAATCATATTAATTTCAAAATTCGTAATTTTAGTTAAATGACAGTGTCGACATATATGTTACTAATTGAAAATTATGTAAAAAAATTGTAGAGAACTTACAGAATATTGTTTTAAAGTTTTGGAGGTTCAAATAACAAGTAGTAAGAAGACCAAGTGAAGGAACAGCTCTTACCAGTGAATGAACACCCAGTGAAGGAACGCTTAATTTTGTTTATTTTTTAATGCTCTTTATGAATTAAAAAGCGTATGCATATTTAAAAGCAAGCCTATTCTTGAAATTATAACATATAAATACTTGGAAAATGTTAACTTTTTTTTTGTAATCATGAATTGAAAATTAAAGTGTCAACATATTAACACATACTGTTCATTCACTGGGAAATCTATGCCAGTAAAGGAACATGCCTGTTCCCTCACTGTTTAGAAGGTGTTTTTCGTATTTTTAACATACTTTTGATGCGGAACATCACTAAAGGTACAAAAAAGTTAAAGTTAAGCTTTTATTTTCATTAACTTAGAAAAAAATCCATTAAATGAACACTTGTTCCTTCACTGGTTTTTCATCGTTTGGTGATCCAGTGAATTGACCCCCTTATCTCAGTACTTTATTATGCTATGATGCTTAAAAAAAATAAAACGTAACTTCAATAACTATATTTTGAATTCTCTTTTTCACAGTGAGAAAAATAAAACTATTACATGCAATTAATTCCACTTCAAACATATAAATACAAACACTCACCTTATAATTTTTCAAAGAAACAAGGTGTTGCAGAGATAATAAAAAAAATTAAAATTTTTTCCAGAGAAGTCTATTTGACCAGGTAATCCAAAACATTGCTAGATGACTTCCTTTTGTTCGGCAGTAAGCTATTGTTACCAATCAATCTAAAGAAAAACTTTCAAATTCCTATTTTTAATCAATATATAGGAAATGTTCCTTCACTGGGTAGTGTTCCTTCACTGGTTGGTTTACCCTACAATATTTTTTTATGACAGTTTGTAGAATTGACATTTTCGCTCCTTAGAGTGGGTTGAAATTCTTCCCCACAGTTTGTGTCACTAAAACGGATGAAGTGGTAGTAAGATGTTTATTATTATCCAACTATTAATGAAGATAATATGATGTTTTCTCTCGATAGTAACGTGTTGTTTATTGAAATAAGCTTTTAGTGAATTTTAATAACTTAAATAGTACCAAATATAAGTTAATTTAATTTTGTTTTTGTCTTTATAGATCACCACTTTTTATTAATAGATACCAAAAAATCACCTGTACTCGGCTGGTAGTGAATGTGTTAAAAAAACAACAACTTATATCTCTTTATAAATCGTGAAAATTAAAATCTCTCAAAAGGGCTAGCAATGAAATTTTCTCACTTTCAGTGTTTAGTGTTTTTTTCCGACTAAACAGCTCTGCTCTCTTCTGTTACTAAAATCTTTTACTAGAAACAGGGATGAAAACAGCCCCGCTTTCTTCTAAAGTATTGTATTGTACTGTATTGTGTTGTATTGTTTTGTACTGTATTGTATTGTACTGTACTGTATTGTATTGTACTGTTGTATTGCACTGTACTGTATTGTATTGTACATGATTGTATTGTATTGTACAGGATTGTATTGTATTGTACTGTACTGTATTGCATTCAGCTTTACTGTACCGTACGGTACTATATTGTATTGAATTGCACTGCATAGTTCTGCTTTGCAAAAGTGAAATATTTTCCAATTAACTCGCAAGGAAGCGGCATACTTTAACAAATATTAAATAACATACAATTGACGAAATTATGTTAGGAGATCGATCCAAACTTTAGATTCTTCTCCCGATTATACTACTTTGTGACCATATAGCCATATTTTTTGAATTGCGACTACACCTTCCATGTTTTACTAAAGAAGCTGAATTTCTCAAAAATAAAAATAAAAAAATCTCCCCTCCTCTATCTTTGAAAGCAGCAATTTAAAAGTTCTCGAGCTATTGTGAAGTCAGCAAAAAGTGAAATATTTTTCAATCAACTGGCATGAAACCGGCATACACACATAACTTTATGGCACTTTAACATACATTAAATAACATGAGTGCAAATCGATAAACTGTAGTTAGGAGAGTGGTCCAAAGTTTGACTTGTTCACCTGACTATACTAATGGAACCATAATACTATATTTTCCAGATACCAGCTGTGAATTTTTCATGTTTTGTTAAAAAAGAAGACATCTACCAAAAAGAAAAAAAAAAGCAGGTTTTTTCATCTTAAGTATGATTGTAAGTATGTATTGTCTGGCTCGTAACCTAAATGCCGAAGCACTTATTAATAAGCATATTTGAGGTCAACCTTTTGTACCATAAGGATTTCTGCTTGAAAATCCGATCATTAAAATAAAAGTTAAGAGGTGTCTTTCTTTTTTCGTCTCACTTTACCCATCGAATAATTTCAGAATAATCTCTTCGACAGAACAGCAATCAATAAACAAACCATCGAATTCCAATCCTTCAAGTACAAGCTATCAAAAAGCTAGAAAGTGATCTAATATATCCTCTTTGACCAATTCGACTTTTCTATGATCCGTTCGGAAAGATAAGGGTGGTGGTACATCGAACGAATAAGTAAGAAAAGTGATGACTGAAGATAGATCGGTTGTTTCTTACACCATCTGGAGAGTGTGAGCACACGGCTGTTCCCAAACGATGGAACTAAAAAAGTTTTCTGTTCGATTTCACACCTTATGTTTTTTCTTTATACATACTAGCTGCTTCCCCCCTCAATATTTGCTTCTTTTTCTTGGTATAGAGATGCTGTGAAGTAAATTGGTAGCATTAAATGCTTTTATAAATAAAAAGAAAAATAAATCTATAGAAACCTATTTATTTTGTAAAGATAATGGGCAATATGTTGGTATTTTCTAAAGACATGTACAACACAAGGGACTTTTATATATTTCATAAGAGTTCTATGGATTCGTTTTTGAAAGTTCTAGATATAGGTTATTTTTTTGGTTTATGAGAATTTTGTCCCTTTATTTCAGGTGCAAGCAAATGCGTAGTAATTTTATGTAAAATATGTTTGTACTGTAAATTTTTTTTACGCTTTTAAATTATTAAAAATTTTAAATTAATATTTTTGACCTTAATTATTTTGTTATATGAAAATATAACTATAATTTTGTTATATAAAAATATTAAATGTTTTGTGTCATCTTTACTTCTGTTCCTGTTCATTTATTGTATTTTTGCCTTGCATTTGAAAAAAAAAACCTTTAGATAGGCAGTCGATTATTTTCTTATCATTACTTAATTTTTTATTTAATTACCGCATTTTTAGATATGCATTCGTACATTTTCTTATCATAACTTAATTTTATATTTAATTACCACATCTTTAGATATGCATTCGTATATTTGGATAACATAAGCTGCAAATTTCTTCACTTTCTTACGAATATTTAACCTTTTTCAGACCCAAAATATCTATAAGGGTGCAATCAAATACGGTTTTCTCACAACCTCGAAATAATAAGTGGTGGCCATTTTTTCTAAGACTGATTGAAATTTCCTCAAGTTAATTTTTCAATTTAGTTTCATAAATCCAATTTTAAATAATTCCCTCCACGATAAATGGAATGAAAATAATTTTTGCAGACTATGTATATTTTTTTAAACTAAGCTTGCAGTGCTTTGGGTATTCCCTATCAGGTCTAAAGAAGTTAACTTTCTGTTAGAAATGTTATGCAGTTTACAAATAATTCCCACAAAAATGATGAATGTTTAAAATAAAACGACTTCATTAGAACATCTTTAGCTATGCAGTTTGGATATTGTTGAAAGTTCAAGGTAAGGTGATACGCACTAAATAGCGAGCAAGTTTATAGCACGCGGTATCCATGTTCGAGATAATAGGTCTAAAAGCGAGTTGATACTTGTGAAATTTAGGAAAGGCATGGAAACGAGCACAATTTGAAATGGAAGGAATGACATTCCGTGTAGTGTAGTCCGAAAGAGTTCAGAAATATTTTTTATTTCATTTTTAGAAGTAGAATGAGAAGGGGTAGGATTAGACTGCGAAATTGAGTAGGAGCAAGAGCCGGAGGTTAGCATATTTTCAACATTTTTTTAGTAATATTTTATTTTATAACCGTCGTTGAACAGCCGACCCGATTTATGGGTTTACGACTACTAATGTTCAACTACGTAGCCTTGTAATTTTGTACCCAATCCAGAAGACAAGGGAACTCCTGTATCAAGTATTGGGAGAAATTTACCTTCGTCGATTAATTTTTGATGGAACTAACCCATATTTGCGTTACATGGAGAGGAAGACCACGAGAAGCTCCCACTGTTAGCTTGACGAAAAGGGGACTCTAACCCATAATCCGTCTACCACTGAGGATATTTCACATCAGCACTGTCTTCGGTGCAAGCCGGATGCGGAATTCGTATCGACCAGCCGGGATTCGAACCTGGTTCACTTCAGCGGGAGGCGAACGCTCTATCCCCTGAGCCATCGCGGCTCTATAGTAATATTATACAACTTTTATAACCATCGTTGAACAGCCGACCCAATTTTTATGGGTTTACGACTACTAATGTTCAACTCCGTAGGCTTTTAATTTTGAACCCAATCCAGAAGCCAAGGGAACTCCTGGATCGAGTATTGGGGGAAATTTGCCTTCGTGCAGGACTTTTTGATGGAGCTAACCCGCATTTGCGTTACATGGGAAGGAAGACCACGAGAATCTCCCACGGTTAGTCTGACGGCAAGGGGACTCTAACGCATGATCCGTCTACCACTGTCACGTATCACGTCACGAATCACTGTCATTTCACATCAGCACTGTAGACGGGGCAAGCCGGATACGGAATTCGAATCGACTGGGATTCGCACTCGTTTCGCCTCATTGGAAGGCGAACGCTCCATCCCCTAAGCCATCGCGGCTCTCTATAGTAATATTAACAAAAATGAATTTACGTCACTACCACTATTTACCTTTCGGAAAAAAAGCGACTTGCCCTCAATTGATTATGTCGGATGCTAACTCGATAAAAAAGTGTAACAAGATGTTTCACATAAGTATAGCTTAAACTTAACAAATGATAGATATACTTATTTCATACCTATTAATATAGTATTATATTAAAAACTTTTTAGTATGAAAAGTGTTAACCTAAATTCCATAAAGAAATAAATCGAAATGAAAAATGTTTGTTTTTAAGAATAAACGTTATTTTTTTTTCTGAGGTTTTTCTTAAAAAAAAAAAATAAATAAATAAAAAAAAAAGAAAACGCACACACATTGCATCTACTGCTATCATTCTATTTTTAACGTAATCTAATTAAAAAGCAGATCGAAAAAAACTCTTTTTGAAAGGAGCTCACACTTCGTTTATCTAGTCTTAACGATAAACGTTATCAAACCTTAGTAATTAATGAACATTTTATGGAAATTCTATAGTTTTCCTTATTAATAATTAATTTTAATGGCACAATATGTCATTAATTAGAGGGAAAGGTAACTGATTTGCCTGGTTGATTGATCTTTGAAGGGTAAAGTTTGTGATTAATTACCCTCTTTAATAAGCACCTCCTCTTATTAGCGGAATGCTTTATTTAGGTTCCACCCTTATTAAAAATGGGTAAAAATTATGTTACTTGCGGCATATGATTGCTATATTTTTATATTTTTGTCTTTCAGCACAGTTGGATACAATGTTGAGTGAGGGAAGATTTCAAAGCACAAACTAGAAACAGGAAATATATCGAGAAATATCGATAATTCCAAAACATCTCGATAATTATATTTTAAAATGTTTTTTCATGATGTATGAGAAATTTTACGATAAATATCAAATCGTAATAATTATCAATAGCGATAAATATCATTACGATAATATCTCCATTATTATATGCAATGATAAATATCGAAGCCGATAATATTTTGAGTATTATTGATAATGATAATTATCAAATACAATTTTTTCGTGAGTATTGATAAGTTTCATTTTAATTCCTTGACGCAGAATTTTTATTAAGCATATTTTTCATACTTTTTTTCATTATTTTGTATTAATTTAGATCAAAATACGTAAACAATATTATATTTAGTATTTTAATAATTCATGGTTATGAAATACAGTATGAAACACTAGTGTCTTATTGAGCGTTAATGGTAAAATCTTCCAAACACATCTTATTGCCAAACAATTATTTTTCAAACTTGCACTTATTTGCAGATATTTATGTCTAAGATAAACCGTTATTCATCATTGAAATTTCTTTAATTTACAAAATCAATTATTGATAAATTTTCGAATATGAGTGAAAAAAAGTTTTTCCAAACTACTGTTTTTGGATTTTATATTTTAGTGCAAATATAATTCAGATGATCTAACAGATTTTTTTAGATACTATTAGACTGTTTTTTTTTTATTTTTAAAAAACTTCCAAAATATATTTTTGCTCGTAATTAGATCGTCAGAAAACAATTATGTATCAGGGACACTGGTGTCGTATCTGTATCAAAAGATTAAGCAAATATTTATCGATATATGTAAAAATATTGTTAATGAACTAAAATTAGAAATATCGCGGTATATCGATATTTCTTGGATGATGTATTATGCTATTCGATATCGTCTACCTCTAATTTCGATATTGTCTACCTCTGGTATCATTCCTTAGAACTCGAAAAATGAATATCATATTATTGCCACTCATGCAATATTCACTCATTCTCGATTTTGGATTTTTTTTAACCCTTAACTATTTAGTATCAACTTTATTTCATGATTTATAACTTTTTAATGGAAAGTAAATTAAAGTTATGAAATATTTTAGTACTTATACTTATTTATTGTCACACATACATTATTAAAAGCTAGTATAATATAAAAAGAGAAATAGCAGACAAGAATATAATTTCTTAAATTTTGTTTTCAGGAAGATTTAAGTATTCATGACTACCCAGATTTTATTTAACAGTTATAATATTGCTGTTGTAACAGTTATAATGTTTATATTTTGCTGTTCGTTTAGAGGAAGTCCCTGTGTGCAATTTCACAGAAATTGGCAAAAATATAAAATGTTCGGCTAGCTCAACCTTTCTCAATTTTTAGAAGAATCTATTCAAATTTAATTGCTACATCTTGCATCTTTGAGTTCCTGACTTGACTTCTCTTGTTTCTTATCTTCCTTCTTTTTTTAAAAATCTTGTTCAAGCGTGTTCCTATTTCCCTATTGGTTAAATAATTTTTTACGTATTTGTCTCGTTATTTTTCTACTATCCATAAGTATTTAGACACTGAGAAAGGTTTTTTGTTAATAGAACCGAAACTGTAATATGTCCATTTGTGTGCCTATATTATTATACGAATATTTGAGGAAAAATAATTAAAAATTGAGAGGTATTATATCAAGCAAATTATAACAAGAATATAAAAAAAACTATTTTTTAGAGCGTTAAAACCTAAATTTCGAACAAATTAATTGATTCCCCTTAAAGTATTAATTTTTTTTTCTAGTGTAATTATCGAACTCATTTTTTTAAAGATTGAAAAATAAATTAAGGAATCACATCTCACGCAATTTAAAAAAATATTTCAAACACATTTATCAAACTTTTAATAACATATTCAAAAAGGGATTCGAACATAATTTTCTAAACGAATAATATCGTAAACATATAAATATTTGCATTCAAATCTCGAATCGGAAACTGCAAAAGAATATTTCAATTTTTTACTGCTTTTGAGTTTGGATCGCTAACTGCGTGATAAATGCGTCATAACCATAGAATTTTTCTGCTGTTTCTCTCCAAAAGGTGGAAAGGCGGTAAAAAAAAATCGTTTTGCAAATTCGTTTTTTTCCGCTATATTGAATATCCTCCGTTCGAACATTCCTTGCGGTTAAAAACATCTAGTAAAGATTGATGACATTGCAAAATTACTCAGTCGGCTGTTTCTGAAGGATTTCGCTTTTCCTAACAAAAAAATATGTTTGTAAAAACTATGATAACGATTGATTTTATGAAACTTGTCAAGGGTTTTGGGTACTAATTGAATAAATACAATTTTGGGAAAACTTTTAGTATTTGAAGGAAATTTCTGAAATAATAAATAAATAAATATTCTAACATAAATTGATTTGTCATTGGTTATAACTAGTTTTTCAGTTGAAACTTTTTTTAAAATCAGTGTTTAGTTTGAAAAGAGTGTTATAAAAATATAAAAAAAGATACTTTAAAAATGTTTTTCAATAATTAATTTTTTAATTCAAGCATATATGACAGATAAATGTAGGACAAGTTGGTGTATTTTTTCCTTAAAAATGATTTTTAGAAATTCTAGATATTTCGTAATATATTTGATTTTGGTCATTATATCATTTGGTGTTCATTTCAATTTGGGTCCCATGCACATGTATGAGGCCTTGGGTTTAAGCTTATTTAGGAGAGTTTTAGTATACGCATATTAATAAAAACAAGGGATAATTTTAAAAAGAAAATTTCAAATTATAAAATGTAACCATTCCTTTGAAAATTTAAATTTTTTCTCTTCATGTATCCAGAGATGCAAACTTACTCCGCTTTATGGAGAAAAATTTTTGGTACTTATCGATTACATTGACTAACGTTTGTTTCGCGTTGGTGGCAACTCGGCCAAACAATCACATATGCATGGTCATGGCTATAACCGATAAATGTCGGATTAATCTCGATAAAAATATCCTCAATATTGCATTAAAATATTGACTACAACTTATTGCGAAATTTTTCCAGCATAACTAATTAGTATTATTTCTACATTTGTGAATATTTTTGTTACCCAAATAAAATTTATCAACGCTCACAATAACATCCAAATAGGGTACTTGCAACTGGAGAAGAAGAATACGTGATTAGTCACAAACATCTGAATTAAATCGCATGGTTGGGCCTAATCACGTGGTTGTGATTGGTTTGTTAAGGTAACACCAATTAGGCTTGGTTTATAATCGCGCTGAATCAATTTTCGAAGCAGATTTAACTAGATTCATGTAAATGACGTCACTGTGTGTCGAACCTGACTGGCTTCTGAATCAGTTCGCAAATGAATGCCGCAACTTACCCCCGATGACGTCGCTTGCAGGTATCCAATTCTATAACTATCATTATTTATAGTGTTCACGAATCTTAAGTTATCGCTAAGTAATCGATAATGATCACGATATTATCGTATTCGATAATTCTATTTATTAATTTCGTACTAGTATTAATAATAAAATTATTAATAAAAATGCTAGCAATAAGACTAGCATTTTTTTATTAATTAATGTATTATTATCATCAATAATCGCGATTGTCTTTTACTGTTTATATTTCCTTTTCTGATAGTCAACACCGTATGAACTGTGTAAACCAGAATCTGACATTGTTCCTATGAGTTGCGTAGCTCGGCTTCATGACTCTATTATAACCCATAAGTAAAATTTTTTTCCAGTAGAAAAAGTAGAGTTTTAATACTTAACTCTTGAATTTGCAAATTTAATTTAAAGAGATTTTGCCTACTATTGAAAATAAATAATTCTATGTCAGTGAGATCGTGTGTGGGTGTAGTGCCAGCTGAATCATGGCACATCACGTGGATCGTTAAAATGCAGTGAATCAGAATCCAGTCAGGTTCGACAACCACATGCAACGTCACTTGCTGATCTCCAATTGTTATTATTTTTCATTCTCTATTACTTGAAAAAAAATCTTCTGTAGAAAGCAGATCAGTTGATCCACTGATCTTAAAATTATTTTTGCTTTTTCTTTTTCAAATATTAACTTGCAGCCTTCAATGTACTTATTTTTTTACTTTATTTTGAACAGTAATTATATATAAAAAAAAAAAATACATAAAGGCCATGGCTCAGGTGATAGAGCGCTCGCCTTTCATGAGGTAAACCCGATTCGATCCCGGCAATGGCTGGTTGATACGAACTCCGCATCCGGCTTGGCACCGACCATAGTGCTAACGGGAAATATTCTCAGTGGTAGACGGATCATGGGTTAGAGTCCCCTTGCCATCAGGCTAAATGTGGGAGGTTCTCGTGGTCTTCCTCTCCATGTAAAGCAAATGCGGGTTAGTTCCATCAAAAATTCCTCCACTAAGGTAAATTTATCCCAATACTTGATCCAGGAGTTCCCTTTTCTTTTGAAATGGGTTCAAAATTACAAGGCTACGAAGTTGAACATTAGTAGCCGTAAACCTAAAAATTGGGTCGACTGTTCAACCGCGGTTATAATTATAATATTATAATAATTATAATATAGTTTAGACAAAGCCGTGGTGGCTTAGGGGAGAGAGAGTTTGTCTCCCAATGAGGTGACAAGGTTCGAATCCCAGATGTGGCTGGTTGATAACCGACACAGTACCGACGTAAAATATTCTCAGAGGTAGACGGATCATAGTTTAGAATCCTATTGCCGTCGGGAGAACCGTGAAAAGTTTTCGTGGCATTCCTCTTCACGTAACGCAAATGCTGGTTAGTTCCATCAAGAAGTTCTCCCCAGAGGCTAGTTTGTCGCAATGTTCCAAGTGTTTCCTTGTCTTCTGGATTGAGTTCAAAGGCTACGGAGTTGAGCAACGCTATTTATAAAATAAAAAAGTTTAAACGGATTTATTTGGAAAAATGCTGCATTTAGTAATGGTAAATTCTTATATCAATGCATGGTTGTTCAATATTAAATTAAAAGAAAATTATGTATAAATAGTTATAAACAGTTTTTTCATAATAACAAACTAAATTTTGTTCATTTCAGCCTTAAAAATCAATGCTAAAATATTTTAAAACTCGAAAACTCCAGACTGTAATTTCTTACTCATTTACTAAAATATGCATACATCATATCAATCTTCTAAGCTGCGAGCAATGTCCATTGCTTAGTTTGTTCATATGTTTTGGAACTAATATAAATACATATTTGTTTAATATTAAATTAAAAGCAAACTGTTTGAAAGTGTTTCTAAGCAGTTTTTTCATAATATCAAATTAAATTCATATTCATTTTTGTCTTAAAAAATTAGTGTTATAATGCTTTAAAACTCGATGATTCAAACTTATCATCGATGATGATGAGCGATGATAAAACCCGATACTTTCATACTAATTAACTAAAATATGTATGCACAATATCAATCTTCTATGCTACATACAATGATTTAGCAAGAGAGATAAATTGAAATTTACAAGCAGGCAGTTTATAATCATTTTAGAGAGCATAATTCATAGTAACGGGGGGATATATTATTAGAATAACAGGCGCTGAACAGTGATAATGCACAGATAGATCTAACGTCAAATCCGGATTTAAATCGTTTGTATTAGGTTAAACTCTGTTTAAATTTGTAGCATTTATCTGGGCTGGTTAATGTTAACTTGAGGTAAATATAAAACTGTGATTGAATTTATTAATATATTGTTTGTTGTATTGTAAGTTTGTTGGAAATTTATGTTATTTTGTTACTATTTGTTTGTTGCTAAAACTATTCAAGTTTCTATTTTCAGAATCCATTTCCGTTAAAATATTATTTGCATGTTATCAAATGCTAAATATATTTTGCTGGAGGATACCTTAAATTTCAGTTTTAGTTTTAAAAGAATGTTTTCCGAAATATTTTTTAAGCCGAGTTTTAAATCTGTGATTGAATTTATTACTATATTGTTTGTTGTATTTTAAGTTCGTTAGAAATATATGTTATTTCATAACTATTTGTTTATTGCTAAAACTTTAGATATTCAAGTTTTTATTTTCAGAAGCCATTTCCGTTTAAATATTATTTGTTCAACTTGTTAAAAATATTTTGCTGGAGGATACCTTAAACTAACTGCTGTCCAAAATATTTTAGATTTAGCATCTGCTGACTGCTGTCTCGAAGTTTTTAGATTTAGCATCTTTTCGATTACATAATTTTTGACCGGACAAACTATATGACAGGAAATATATGTTATGAAAAAATAGATGTTATTTATGTATGTTTATTTTAAACAATTTGTATGTATATGTTTGAAAACATATGTTTGAATTTAGGGGGGGCTCATGACAGAAAACAACAAATACCTCAAAAAATTAAAAAATTAATGAAAGGAAATTTTATCTATTTAAATATTTCTGACTTAATTAGCTGAATAACTAATTAATTTAAATTAATCTCACTTTTAATTATTCATGATTAATCAAATACGCATATGTTTCACTACGCATATATTTTCTAGGGAAGGGCCCGGGCCCTTCGGCCCTCCCCTATGGGCGCCCATGGAATAAGATAACAATCTTCAACATAAAAAACTTCAAAAGGTGCAGCAAAAATACTGCAAACATAAAATAAAAATAAATAACTGGATTGGTCTCAAATTCTCGAATTTTGTTTAAAATAATTTATTCCAAGTTTTGTTTTTAAATCTGTTTTTCTCAATTAAAGTTATTTCCACCTTACCTGCAAGATTTTGATTTGAGTATAGCATTCTACTTAAATTCATACTAGCACTGGACTAATGGTAAATATTTAATATTTTTTAGTTAAACTTTTTTCTACAAATCCAAAAATTTAAATTTATTTTAATTGAAAAAAAAAATTATTTTTCAATTTCTTTTAGTTAGTATGGTTTTAAATGCAGTTTTATTTGATCGCCTATTAAAAGTTTTTTCAAGTCATTAATGTAATTTTTATGACTTTGGCGAGCAATACGCTATAATATCTTTTTTCCTCAAGTTTTAGATTTAAAGAAAATTAAATTATAAAAGTTCTTTGAATTGTTTTAAAAAAGTGTCTCTATTTATATAATATCTGCTTATGTGAAACTCCAGTAAAAAAGAAAAAACAGAATCTTCATTTAAATTTTAGGTAAGTTATATAAAGTCGAAAAAAGTGTACATTGGTGCCGTTTTACTACACTCTCATTCACGCATAGATGGCAGCACCATAAAGCTGCTTAACACAAAAAGTCTAGTATTTCCCATCGCTTGCGCTAGATTAAATAACCAGATAAACTAATTAAACCCCATTCAATGGTTCATTTCATAAAACACAACACAACCACAACTTAACTCCCATGCCTATCACCTTACGAAAACCTATCCAGTTAATTTGTTTTACGATTTTGAAACCATGCTAGTTGTAAATGGTTAAAAAATCGTATAGTATTCATAGTATTTATAACCATGCTAGTTGTAAACGATTTCAAAATCGTAAATTTACAAAATATTCTTTACCATAAAGCTTTCGGATAGTTAGATGTATAAACTAATGTCGGTTACTTTACTGTAATTTTAGATTGGAAATTCTGACAGTGTGAGTTAAAAAATACGAATAGTCCTTTATTCTTGGTGCTGCAATTTCGTACTGTCACACAAACTCATAGATGTCTAAAATGACTCCTAATTATAATTGTAGCGTTCCATTTCTACCTATAATCCTTTCGGAATCATTTAGATGGCAAGGGCTCTTCTAATAATTTAAGTCTATAAATTGAGAGATAGGTTGATTGCTGAAATCGAAAGCGCATATACTAGGATTCTGTAATTACCAATATTCGAACGCAATGAAACGATAAATCATGAATATTAACAGCATTCACATTAATAACAACATGCAGTCTTGCAGAATCAGGAACAAATTTGAATGTCTTATTATTTGAATGTCCTATTATAAAAACATGTTAATAGTTTCTTTTGAATACGATATAAATAATTTGATGTAGAATCGAATAAAATTGTCTGTGTTAATTAATGAAGAAGAAATCATTACTATTTGAATATCTTATTTATTAAAAACAACTTATTTAAATTTAAAAAAAGCAACAACTATGTTCAATTAAGACAATTATTGTTACTATCATAATATGGATATGCATGATAGGGTTAAATTGTTTTACTATTCCTAAGCATTTTGTTTCACAAGTCTACATAAAATTAATTCGAAATATATATATCGCTGGTTCAAAACTAAAACGACACATCTGCAAACGTATTATGCCTACAGATGTGTCGTTTTAGTTTTGAACCAGCGATATGCTCTACTACGTTAATTCCGTAAACTCTATTATTAGCATACTGATATATAAAATAAAAACAATATAATATAATAAAATCAACATGAATTTAATGACAAATGATGTTAAATTAATAAAAATTTGAAAATAAGAAAATAATAAATAAAAAATAACATTAAAAAAATTGCACGCAGCTTTAAATCAGGCTAAATCAGTAACCATTTTTTATATCACTTACACACGCTTACTAGCTTAAACTATTACTATACTAGTTCATCCATTCTACCTTTTTATTAACTCATAAGTAATAACTATGTTTAATAAATCCAGTTATTGCAATTAATTGCTATACTATTCTATTCAATTCTATTATACAACTATATTATTTGATTCGTATTATAAATTACTAAACTATAATATTCTATTTATATGCTATGAATATGCGTAATAGGCTTGCTATTTCTATTAATATATATGTTGTTTCAGAATTTGATGTTAAAATCGTGAGAAATAACTAGATTATAAGAAATATCTAGAAAATAATTAAGTTAATTTTATTATTTTTAATATTATGCAAATATGCATTCACATGTAAAGATTGTCACAAAACTCTTAATATAATATGTTGTTAAATTTAATCGTTAGGATAATTATTATAATAAAAATTATAATTTTTATGTTTCAATGATTCTACTATTTTATAGATTAGCAGAACCGTTTAAAAAACTTATTCTTTTCGATTAGAAAAAAATCAAAATAACCTTGCACCATTGGAAAAAAAGAAACGAATGTAAAGTGCTATAATCCCAACATAAAATATTTTCTGGAGCTTTTCATGTCATTTACGACTGTAAAAAGAAAGAAAAAAAAAACTCCTCCAAAGAATGAACTTCATTCCTGATATTGAATGTTATTGATTTCGAACTATAGCATTTAGCGAGGGGAAAAAAACGTTTTACCATTTCTTTCTCACAAAATAATGAATTAAAGTGAACGTCTATTTCTTTGAGATGATAGAATAAAATCGAATTCTTCCTTTTTCCTTTTCGATTTTAGCGGGAAAAACGCGGCTTTCATTTTTTACTTTTTTTCCCCCTGATGAAGCAACTTTGTCAGCTGCTGGCGATATATTCATTCATTTTCGCCAAGTGCACACAAGTTTGTTAACTGAGTTAGTCCCTTTTTGCTGAATTCGCCATATATTTGCAACGGGAAATTCCGGATTTTCGTGGAATTCGAAAAATCCCGAATTTAATACCCAACTTTTCATCATTCAGAATACCTTCACGGGGAATAAAAAGTTATTTTGCCTTCCATTTATTGGTTTTTGTTTTGTTTAAATAACGTATTTAATGTGCGTATTTATTTGCGATCGTTCATAGCTGTGCAAGAAGTTCCGAGAGCTTTGTATTTTTCACTTGTGTATCTACATTTATTTAGTTAATAAAAACTTTAGCTTTACGTTTCATTTGTATGTTATTTACTAGGTGCGTAATTTGTTTATGTCTTGCACTCATTTTTATTTTTATTTAAATGTTTCTTAAACTGGCTCTTCAATGGTCAGAAATGTTGAATCCCTTTTTGTTACTTTTTGAAAAATCTTATTGATAATATTTTCTTACTGAAATTATTTTTGCTGGATAGAATTTTCTGGAACAGTTATTTTGTCTCTGTTACACTATTGTGTCTATTCCAAGAGCATTTTCTAATTTAAAATGCCTGTTACAAAATAGTATTAGATAGAAATGTACTTCAAATATGTTGAGTGTTTTTATATATTTTTTTGACTTGTTTAAATCATCTGTTATTAATATTCGTACAGTTCTAAAAAGAAAAAAACACAAGAAAGAGGTTTTTCCCATTCTTAAAATGTATTATCGTTTTATCAATGTATTGTTGAAAGATTGTTATAAAGCGCAGTAACTGTTGAAATTTAATGTGTTTCAACTTTTGAAATCGTCGATCGATGTTCATGAGACATCAAATTATGTTTCATTCTAGGAATGGGGCTTTTGGTGTATACACCAAACTGTTCTGACGATTCCGCGCGAAAATTAGCTGTTTTTTAATCGGTTTAAGGGGAGTCGGTAGAGCATATATCAAAAATGCTAAAACTGACCTTTTTCCATGAACCTTATCAACGTAGAAACTATTGATGATGTCACTTCGAAAATTTGATATTATATCAATTGTATACTGTGATAATGTTTTAGCGTTAATAGAGATACTTTTTGAATTATGAAAGATTTTTGCTCAAAAATGATGAAGCTTTTTAAAAAAATTTAAAGTTTCGAGCTCATATTTTTTTAAAAAAAATTTCTGCCAAAGATATGTATTAATAGTTATCATAATGTAAACATGTATATGTAAATATTATGTGAAAAAAAATGAAGAAATATCTTGTTTAGATGCTGAGAAAAGGTACAAAAGTAAATTTTAGCATTATTGGTATATGCCCTACTGACTTCCTTTTCTTATTTAATTGGTTTGATTAGTTAATCGGTTTTTATCTTAAGAGAGGTGTGGAGATATTCTTTAATTTTTTTTGTTATAAATAAACGATTTTGTGTTTTCAAATGTTTTTTAAAAAAAACTTTTTATTTTAATACAAATTATTTTCCAACAATGCACTGGTAATATTTTTTTATTTCATTTTCATCAAAATAAAAATGTATACAAAATTTACATTTAGAAATTGAGAATTTGATTGGTGCATTTAAAATAGAACGATCAAACCCCATTCAGTAGGAATGACCTTTAAGTTTGTAAAAATCATTTATCGTATTTAATTATTCTTTACGATTTCAGATTTTTTTTTAATTGTAGTTTAATTTTCTGAATGAAATAGTTAAAATATTGATAGAAAAATTATCATTCAACCATCTCAACCGTTAAACGATTAAAAAATGTTATCCGTTAAACAGTAACTTCTCAAAAGGTGGGGAAATTTGAAGCGGGCTTTAAAACCATATACCCTGTTTGACTTTGAATACATTTAAATTCCTGCTAAAAATATAAAACTTTTTGAAATTCTGTAGCTATAATCTTTCAAAAGATGATAGCTCCTCAAAGATAAAGATTTTTCCTCCCTTATTTGAGAGTTAGATGGAAAAAAAATCAATACGCGAAGTTAAATAAAAAGGGAATTTTTTAAAGTATAACACATTTTAAATGCGATTAACTTGCAAACATGACTTAAAAGCTAATATCAATTTTATATGCAGATATTTGCTTTGGCATTGGGGCTGTTATAGAAAGCACTTAAAAGCTTCAATGCATGCATTTTACTAGAAAGTGTTTTACTACACATTCTTCATTCACTCAACAAGGATTAAAAGATTAAAAATTCATTCTTTCGTGTATTGAAAATGTAACAGAATGCCTTTTGAAAATATTGTTTTTTTCTTTTTCTAAAATTTCATAACAGATAATCCTTAAACCTTTCACTTACTAAAATATTTGTTCTTGAAACGTACACAAATGCAGTACTTATTTTAGAGAAAACTGTTATTAAATAACTTCAGAGAACGTTTCATGAAAAAAAATATTATTATACTATTATACATCTTAACTTATTTTTCAAACAGAAACGTTTAAATAACTATAACTCAATACTCGTTTCCCGTACGGGGTGAAAACAAAAAATAACTAATCAATAAATCAGTACTGAACAACATTGCAAGAGGAATCTCTAAACTGAAAGACATGTACCATAACTGTAGAAAAACACTAAACAGTTAAAGTTATTTTGATGTAATCATTATTCCCCCCCCCTTACCGGTGGCTTTACGTAATTGGATTAAACAAAACACATTTTTAATATTTTATCCCATCAAAATAAATATTAACTTTATTCAACGTCGTTTGGCATAATGTTTTTGTTTGAGGCTAATTTATGATTGTCAAAATTTACCTTAAAACAAACGATTTTTTCCTCTTTTTAATTAATTTTGAAGAGATCGTAAGAAGCTTTTTACATTATCTATATTAAAACTATAACCAGTTTTAAGCAAGGCTTAATCCGTCCCGCCTCCATTGGGGGGCATTCGGAATATACTAGTGACTGTAATTGCGTAGGTCCTCGATTCAGGCGACGGAGCCGGCGGTGCATGGACACTAGAGGGTCCATGGCCCCAAGTCACGTACGTAAAAGCAACACTACTCGTCGACGCATAAAGGATGCCGAAGGGAGCCCAAGCCCCAGACCGGTGCGACGGTGCCATGTTCGGCTGAAGACACTCAGTTAAGAGTGTTGCACCGAGAGAGCCAACAGCCACGCTAGTTTCCTCAAGTTTTAATAAATAATTCATTAAAACTTGGCCAATTTCTGAAATGTTAGTAGAGTGGAACCGTGGTGGCTCAGGGGATAGAGCGCTCGGCTCGTAATGAGGTGACCCATGTTCAAATCCAAGCGATGGCTGGTCTATCCGAATTACACACCAGGCTTGCATTGACCACAGTGCTGACGTCAAATATCCGCAGTGACGTGAAATCTCCTCTGTGGTAGACGGATCATGGGTTAGAGTCCCCTTGCCATCAGGCTAAATGTGGGAGGTTTTCGTGGTTTTCCTCTCTATGTAAAGCAAATGTGGGTTAGTTCTATCAAAATTCCTCAAGCAAGGCAATTTCTCCCTATACTTGATCCAAGAATTCTCTTGTCTTCTGGATTTTGTTCAAAATTACAAGTTGGCTACGGAGTTGAACATTGGTAACTTCAAAATTGGGTCGGAAATCCAATGACAGTTATAAAATAAAATATAAGTTGTGCCTACTACCAAAAATTAATTAAGCTTTAATTGTGTAAAAAATACTGTGATGATATCTAAGTTTCTTGTAAATAAATTAGTATCCTTGCTCCATTAATTTTTATTTTATAGTACATAGCTCAATTTCGATTAATTTATTTTCTTTTTTCTTTCTTTCTATTTATTTCTTTTATTTGATACCATCAAACTAGAATCTATATAAGTAAAGCGAAACGTTTATACCGTAAAATATTTGTACCCCAATTTTGAATCAATCCGCAGCAAATTTGGTGTACAGCGCTCAAAAAAGAGGACTAACCTGAATAACGTTTGATCTAATGATCGGATCTTTATGTTCTACGATTGTCAAAGGAGCTACCTCGAAGGTCAAGGGGATCGAATTCTAAAATTCTTATTTTTAAAATTCAATTTCTCTGGAACTATTTGATTGATTTCACTCAAATTTTGTATTTTTGCCATGTAAAATTACATTTCTTAAAATGATGAAAAAATTGTATATATTAAAATTTAAATTTTTTTCAACTCTCATTAAATTAATTAATAAAAAATAATAAATATTTACTGAAAGTTATTTTTTGTATAATGATCTTTGGATAAACGAATTTCATAATTGTGTGGAAAAGTTCTCCAATTCGCTTAAAAGTTATTGATATATGGTGCAATACGCAAAAAGTAAAATCAGCATTAAGGGATCCAAGCTATGAACCACTTCCCCTGACCAAACTATTAGGACCTTATTTACTAGATTGCGGCTAGCCCTTATATTTTGAGGGTCTAAACTCTTCAAAAAAAAAAAAAAATTAGTTTATTATGACGAAAACCGTTTTTGTGTCGGATTTTGTAACTTAAAATATATCATCTGCACTAATTGATTAGCATATTTGAAGTTACCTTCTCGAACCAATAAGATATTGAGCTCTAGAAGGTCAAAATCCGATCATTCGAACAAAAGTTATTTAGAGTAATTTATTTTTTTTTACTCTTTTTGCGCATTGTACATCGGTTTAATGACACGCTATACCTAACGTTGAAATTCTTCCAGACCACCAGTTCACGCGAGACATCCCTAATGAAATAGTTACTTTGTCTTCTGGATTGGGTTTAAAATTACAAGACTGCGGCGTGGAACATTGCTAGTCGTAAACTACCAATCTTGTTAGTCGTAAACTAACAAAATTAGGTCTGCTGTTCAAAGAAGGTTATAAAATAAAAAATAAAATATTTCCTGATATAAGTTATTTGCTAGCTTGTAGTTCTAATCAATCAAAAATTTGTCTTATAGCACGTTTTTATGAATCTCATCAACATAGTCATCATGCTATCAAGATTCATACTATAGGTATTGTAGAAATAAGTTTTTACATCCCAACAAAAGGGATAACTACCAAACAATTGTTTATAATGATGATTTTTGAATATCAAGAGTTGACCTCGAGTATCACGCCAAATGATACTAGAAACAATTTCTATTTTAATGGCATGAACTTTTAAAAACACGTTTTGCTGAATTAGATAACATAAAGCTACCGGGAAGGGCAACATATAATAATTATTATAACATTAGCTTAAATAATTGTGCCGGTATATGTCTTACAGTTTTGTGTATGATTTCATAGCGTTGCTTTATACCGATTTTTTGATTATTTACTTTTTGTCACCTCGTACTAAGAACAGGTATTCAGTTAGTTCCTTAAAAAATAATTATTACTTTTTAAGTAGTGAATGAAATAATAAAAAAAAGTTATAGAAATGTACTCTCAATGAATTTCATATTAATTATAGTTTGTCTATAGAAACTGTCTCCTTTTTACCACAAAGTCTAAAGCCGTGTGGTGCTTTGAAACCAAGAAATAGCGCGTTTCATAGAGGGAGTTCTCTCTCCCCTGATTCCATTTCTCTCGCTGACCAGTGTCGAAACCTACCTTAAATATTGGCCAAATTTGAAATAGTTAAACTTCGTAACCATACTGCTCTAAGCGAATGGCGAGGGAAGTTCTTTCCATAGACACACTATACGTTAGAGAACAATTTTTTTTTGTTGCATTCATACGAGGACTTGATTTAATCTGATTCGGGGGAGGGGTTTTTAAAACCTGGAATTAGGTTTGTTTCGAAAGCTACAAATTTTTTACACCATGGCATTTTTAGTATAGTTCGTTTTTTTTGTCTGAATTAACAAATTTATGAAGGATGTATTGGTTTATATACATTTAAATACGCTTGTTTGCTTTTTTCGAAATGAAACTTAAGACTAAAAACATATGACCTAAACGTATCGCATCATATACTGAAATGTAAGATAGCTTTTTTCCTACTACTTCCTACGTAGCAGAGAAGTAAAAGCACTTAGTATTCACTCGAGTGTATTTTTAAAACTCCTGGTCAGTCAGTTCTGGTTATTAAATTGCATGAAATCTGCAGCTTGTCGAGAGAATTCGATTGCATACTTGATATCAGTTATACAAAAGTCTGTAAGGTCTGTTAAAAAGTCACCTGCAACAGAAAAGTGATCCCCGTTGTTACTAATTAGAAAACGCCAATTTAATTCTATTCCGGCTATCTATTTTCTTTTTAAGGAAAAGAAGTAATATGCATGTGCAACCATAACCGTACAATGGATGTTAAACCTACGTTAATTACTTCAATACCAATTGGAAAACGTTAATATAATTCTATTCCATCTATTTTCTCTTTAATGAAAAGAAATAAGATGCATATGCAACCTTTACCATACAATGGACGTTAAATCTACGTCAATACCAATGAGAAAACGTCAATATAATTCTATTCCATATATCTATTTTCTCTTTAATGAAAAGAAGTGAGATGAATAACTAAACATAACTATACAATGGATGTTTTAACTAACTCCTCGTAAACTACCACCCATTGCGTGTCTGTGCATGTCTAAACATATCACTTTCAATCCAATTTAGTTGGTGTTCAGATGTCTGCTTATTTGAAAGGAGGCGACAAGTACTGTGTGGCAATAATAATTAATTTCTAAATTCGATTGTGTTCGATTCTAATTCTTTGAGTGACAAGATTGATTAAGAGTTTCCAAATTGGGAGGCATTGTTTTCCAACACAAATTATACAGTATGAGCTATTTGGTAATTGAACATTTAATTGAGGTTCTGTTAAATACTAAATATATGAGTTCTGTGTAAAAATATTAGTTTAGTAACTAAAGATTTATGATGACTACAACTTTAATTAAGAGAATAATGGAATTTTAATTATTACCTGATGATTAGTTGTTTAATGTAAGTAGCTTTAGATGTTATGGAAGAAATTTTAACCCTTTGACGCAGAAGTTTTATTAAACATATTTTTAATGCCTTTTTTATTATTTTGTATTAATTTGGGACAAAATATGTTAAAAATATTATATTTTAAAAAATCTATGGATTTAAAATACGGCATAAAACACCAGTGCCTTTTTTGCCTTAAATGTCAAATCTTCCAAACAAGGCTCACTTCCAAACAATAATTTTTTTAATTAACACTTATTTAGGTCTAAGAGATATAGTTATTCATCATTGAATTTCTTTAATTTAGAAAATTATTTATTGATAAATTTTTGAATGTGAATGAAAAAAATTATTTCAAACTGCTCTTTTTGGATTTTAAATTTTTGTAGAAAAATTATTCCGATAATTTAACGGATATTTTTTTTATTAACTATTAGATTGTTATATAATTTTTTTTTTAATTAGAGTGTCAGAAAAAAATATACAAAAAGGACAGATATTAAAGGTTAAATCTTCCAAACAAGGCTCAATTCCAAAGAATAAATTTTCAAATTGACACTTATTTAGTTCTAAGAGAAATAGTTATTCCTCATTGAAATTTCTTTAATTTACAAAGTCAATTATTGATAAATGTTTGAATATGAATGAAAACAATTATTTCAAACTGCTTTTTTTTGGATTTTATATTTTTGTATAAAAATTATTCCGATAATTTAAAGGATATTTTTTAGTAACTATTAGATTGTTATATTTTAAATAATTAGAGTGTCAGAAAAAATATATGAAAAGGACACTGCTGTTCCATCTGTGTTAAAAAGTCAACGTATAAAATATAATACAGTAAGATAAAAAATATATAGGAAATTTTGTAATCATCACCCATAATATATATTATAATTATTGTCAAAAATAAAGTAAAAATTCATACGAGACATGAGGGATCACAAATTATTATTATATTTGCTGTTAATACTATATTTTTTATTAGCTTTTTTAAATCTTTTTAACGATTTTAGAGGCTTTTCGATGTAAGGATAAATCAATAGCAGTAGTTTTTTGTAGCTATGTATTCTCAAGAAAGAAAAATTTTGGTATTTTACTTTAAAAAATATCCAATTAAGTTTAACTTTAATGTTTGTAACTTTCATGTTTTTAAGTTAATTTTAATGCTTGTTTTCTGCTCCATAATGAAGTTTGTTTCACTATAAAATATTTATTAACAATATTTTGTTTTACATTATTTAATGATTTATAAACTAATAAAATTAATTGTAAACATCTGAACTATACTAATATATTTTACTTCGTTTTCTACTAAATTAGTTCGAATGCAATAGCCATTAAACATTCTTAAAAAATGCTGCAAACAAATCATTTTTAAGATTAAAATTACTTATAACGATTACTCAAAGTATGTTAATTTAATAATAATTCCAATTTTTTTAGGCATGTGTGGTAAAGTGCCTTGCTGAAAGTGCCTCCAGAGATATCGTAAATCTATATTTGTTCAAGCATCAGAATTGATAGATCTAAATCACTAGTTATGCAAACAAAAAAATTCCTTACGAAAGCTTTAATTTTGTGCTGTAAAAACAACATATTCTACGCTTTTTCTTTTTTTTAAATCATCATACAAAGACAAATCAACACGAATTCAATGCACTCCAAAGTGGAAGGTTTTATGATGATTTGTTAATGCGCACTAGTTGCTATTGATTGAGCTTGATAAATTTTCAAAAATTTCTTGTATAGTTAACAACATTGTCTTTGCGGCTTTCATCCCCCTAATGTATAATTCCAATAAAAAAAAATTTTTTATTTGAGTTTGTTCTTAAACTAAAGCACAAGTTGCATTTTCTATGAGTGAAATTGATTTTGAAAACATCATTGCCTTGCGAAAATATTTATTCAAGAAAATTTTCATAAATTGCATATTTTTTTATGCATATGACATACTGTTTTTATAAATTTATTCGTTATATGTTTTTTGGAAATAAACTACTAAACTTTGAAACACTCTAAAGACAATTGATTATTGTAAAGTGATGAATTCGTGAAGGGATGTTAAAATAACAATCAATGTAAATTTTATTTATTTATTTTTAAACTTTTGCCAGCACATAAAATTCGCAGTGCATGATTATTAGGTTTTAGATATTTATTTAACTGGTTTTTATATAATGTTGGCCAAAATTATTTCAAATCAAAAAATAATCTAAGATAATTTTTCTTTTACAATTAATATATTTGAGAAAAATCTCTCGCCGAAAATGTAGAAGTTCATAAGCGTGCTTAAAACACATGCAGAACATTACTTTTATGGTGTCTATAAAACATCATAAAACATCCTCAACAAACATCTGTTTTATTTTTTCAAGATTTTGATCTTTTCAAGCTTTTGATTTTTTTAAATAAAATTGTTATGAAAACAAGAATACATAAACTAAGCTCCGAAAAACTCAAGTATTAAATAGTTTTTTACTCATAAATAACCTACTTTATCTAGCAAAAAGTAAATCCAAAACTTTTTTGTATGAACTTTTTAAAAATGCATTTCCCATCCTTTTAAGAAGCGTAAACTACGTACACCATCCACTAACTATATATTTAACTATTTTTGAACCGGTACGTGAGATAATTTTGAAAACTGTTTTCGGTAAATTTTTCAAGGTATCGTTTTTCCCGGACGTTTCCCATTATGGAATTCGAAAGCACAGCTTATTAAGAATTTACGAAGAAAATCTTTCTCTTTTTTTTTCTTCTAAACATTGCATTTTCCCATAGAATGAATTCACTAAGTACATAAAGTTGTGTTGTTATATGCCACACTTTATGGCTGTGTGCTAAACTACAGGAGTTAATCAAAATAATGGAAATACTTCTATACTAGCTCTGTGAGAACAATCTTTTATCAGCAAATGTTTTTGAAGATTTTACATAGCAAAACTGTTGGCACATTTTGAAAGGTCACGCTTTAAGCTTTTGGACATGCAAAATTTGCATTGACCAAAACTAGTGTAAGAAATTAAAAGCTGATTTCTTTTTTTAATACCTCTATAATTTTAAAAACCTGCTACCATGAATGTCACAATCCGATAGAATGATTTCAAAATTGCTGGAATTAAAGCTAGAAAATCATTTTGGGAAAGAACTCATTTTGGACTAGAAACTATCAGCCCTCATTTTGCGTGATCTGAACTTTTCATGCGCAAACATGGCACCATTTCTAAAACCTCAAAGCATGATCTTTTAAATAGTGCCAACAGTTTTGCCATGTAAAATCTTCCAAAGCATTTGATGTTAAAAGAAAGATAGTTTTCGTTGAATTAGTATCGAAGTGTTTCTATTATTTTGATAAAAATCTGTGTATGCTATATTATACAAGGTGCTCATTATAGGCAAATACACACGAGAATAACGATGGCCAATAAGTGTTTTTATGGTCTAAGAAAATATCTCAAGTCAAGCCTAATAAAAAGAAAAACAAAAGTGCTACTCTATAAATGTCTCATACGATCAGTGCTTACATACACATGTGAGACCTGGACAATGACCCGTGGAGGTGAAAATTTAATAGCTAGATTTGAGAGAAAAATACTGCGAAGCATTTTTGGTGGAATAAATAAAAACGGTACCTGGTTTAGAAGACCAAACACGGAACTTTACAAATCATATAGAGAGCCTGATGTCATTAAATTTATCAAAATTCAAAGGATTAAATGGGCAGGCCACATAGTAAGAATGGAGGATAGCAGAACAACTAAAAAAGTTTTCAGTGCCAGGCCAACAGGTACAAGAAAAAGAGGACGGCCAAACCTAAGATTTTTAGACTGCCCTGAAAAGGACCTACAAATTTTAAAGATAAGAAACTGGAGAACCTTGGCTAAGGGAAGAATGTCTTGGCATAGGCTTGTTGAGAAGGCCAAGGCCCATCCTGGGCTGTCGTGCCAATGAGAAGAAGAAGAAGCTCATTATAGGTGCATATTAACACGCTCAAGGTGCATATTTACACGCTTAATACATATTGGATTTTTTTGACTAAAACATGTTAATATTAACCTCTTTAAACCTGATATGGCACACCCCAATCACGACCTGGAATATTAACATCAGCACATACTTTAAAGTATTTACTTTTGTAAAAAATATTAAAATATTTTCATTTCGTTATCATGATGTGAAAGCTGATTTTATATAAGTTAAATTTATGAAATTTTAAGCAGCCTGGTGAAAAGTTTGTAATCACTCATTAATTTTTTCAGGTAGGGGGCACCCCCCGTATATGGTCAGATACACAAATGTGTACCTTGGACCTAAAGAGGTTCATGATTTATGTAAAAAAAAGGGAAGCAGTTTTAATCCCATCTTCCTTGTTAAGGGTTGATTCATGAGTATTCTCTATCATCAGTGCCGACCGGCCTGTGTAGGGGTCAGGGAACTGGCCTTGCACCAGAAAGGTTCGGAGTTTGAATCCCGGGGAAGGCATGAATGTTGTTTCATTCTCTGTACTATCTGTCCTTACTGTGGGAGCAACGTTAGCCCATCTAATATGGTGCCCCGGTAAGAGTGGCCAACAAATCAGCCCTTCAGATGCCTGCAGGACTAAAGATCATTCTTCAGGTTTACATTGGAAAACAAATCAATGTCCTCAGTTGAAGTCAAGTCATAATTTCCCCCCCAAAGTGGTAAAGAGTGGCAGTAACATGATTTTATCTTTAAAATTTTTATTAAATACATGCCAACTAAAAGTGAATACATGCCAGATAAAAGTGATTTTTATTGGATATTTAAATTTGTAGTAAATTTTTTAAGTTTTGCTATTTTAATTTTTGATTTAATAAAATTTGATTAACAATAATTATGTCCACCACCACGCCATTTAAACAAAGACATAAGATCTGGCACTTGTGAGTTGAAATTTTTAAGCTCTGCTAAAATTCAACAAATATCGATAAACTTAGTTGTTTTTTCCCACCACTTTACGTAATGAGAATGTATAACTGTAGGGTTGACAACTATGATATTGGTTAAGCAAAACATTTGTCTACAATATAATAAGTATTTAAAATAAAAAATGATAATATGTTTCTAAAAGTATGCAAAGGCAAAAAAAACCCAAATTGGTTAAAAAAAATTCTGAAGTAATTGCTTGCAAAGAAAACATCGACTCAGTTCTTTTAAAAATGCTTTATAAATGTTAGATACTTTTAGGAAAACGTATCGCCAGCTTTTATTTTTTTTTGGAATCGGATGTTAAAGGGATGAAATATCATTTTGTGATATTTTTCAATCAAAATTTGAGAACAGAATATATCGAAACTTTAGTGACTTCTTATAATTGTAATTAGATTATATTTTATTATAGTTATGAGGAAAAACTTAATCAGCCAGTCAATTGACGCTTAAACCATTTCAGCTAAAGTGCACGTGAAGTTTTAAATATAAATGTGGCTTCCTTAAGTGTTCTACATTAGATGTCCTTTTAACCAATATTAAATGATTAAAAGTCAGCAAAGCGTGTAGGGTTGGCTTTTTTGCAAGATAATATAATTTGAAAGCTAGAGCTTAATCAAATTTGGGGATCTTTTTTTCAAAAAAAATTTAAAGCAATATAGTAAAATGCAGTCAAACGAGCTGATGTGTTAGGGGGACCGGAAAGTAATGTCGTTTCAGTGCATTAAATATGCGTTAGTCTTAAAAACCAATTCATTTTTTCGATCTATTTCGATTCCTTTGTGATTCGGCTTGTTACAAACGAGGGTGAATTATTGATTAAAAATAGAATATTGATAACAAATATCAAATGCACCGAAACGACATTACTTTCCAGTCCATCTAATATATATTCTTTTAAAAGTTTGAAGCCGTTGATCTTTTTTTTAAAAAAAAACATTTTAATTAAATATGGCCATTAACTTGTAGTTAAACTAAAAAAGAAACATAAAATGTATAACCAGAAAACCGCTTGAAAGAACCACCAGCAACTTAAAAAAATCTACTGACATTATTTATCATAGCTGTTTGTTATAAATAACTATATGTTTACTATTTTTGGAAAAGATATAAGAAGAGATCATTTCTACAGCATAACTATTGATCGTTTGACAAACTATTCCTCAAGGAAATTATAGAAAAGCAGTCGCACTGACTAGTTTGGGGACAGTTTTCGACAAATCGATGAATGTTTCAATAGTTAAATCTGCGACAAAATTTCTCAGATCATTTAAGCGAAGCATCTAGAAAGATTTAAATATTCAAATGTGGAAATTATATTTTTTCAAAAAGAAGTAATCTCTCTTCGTAATACATTATGTAAATGAACACATAATTAATTGTTATTTATTTGTTTGTAAGTAACCATTACTAGTTACTAATTATCTACTATTCTATAAAATTACTCTTGTATTGTATTTACTACTATTTAACGTCTATCGCATGAAATAAAATCTGCCTTTCTTTAAACTATTATATATAGAAATTAAATATGCCTTATATCTTTCTCTATTATACAAAAATTGAATTGTCATAACCACGCTTTGTAATAATCTGATTTCGCCAAGACAAATCAAATGACTTTTTATCAGCATTAACAAAACATTAACTAAGTATAGTTTAGTATGTATTGTATAAAAGATATGTATTTATGTATATCTGCATTTATGTTTATGTAAGAGTATGTAATATATATGTTAGTATGTATTTAGTATGCTGGTTCGATGGTTTAGTACGATGGTTCAGGGGATAGAGCTTTCGCCTTAAAATGAGGTGAACCGGGTTAGAATCCCAGTTGATACGAATTCTGCATCCGGCTTGCACTGACCACAGTGCTGACGTGAAATATCCTCAGTGGTAGACGGAATCATGGGTTGGAGCCCCCTTGCCGTCAGGCTAACCGTGGGAGGTTCTCGTGGTCTTCCTCTCCATGTAACTCAAATGCAGGTTAGCTCCATTAAGAAGCACTCCAAGAAGGCACATTTCTCCCAATACTCGATCCCTTTTGGATTGGGTTCAAAATTACAAGGCTACAGATTTGAACATTAATAGTCGTAAACCCATAAAATTCGGTCGCTGTTTAACGAAATCATGGGTTAGATTCTCTTTGCAATCAGGCTAACCGGTGGTGGTGTTCGTGGTTTTCCTCTCAATGAAACGCAAATGCGGGTTAGTTTCATCAAAAAGCAATCCATGAAAGCAAATTTCACCCACAACTTGATCCAGGAGTTCCCTTGTTTTCTGCACTGGGTTGAAAATTACAAGGCTACAGAGTTGAACATTTGTAGCCGTAAACCCGAGATTGGGCCGGCTGTTTAACGACGACTATAAAATAAAATAAAATAAAATCCTAGTCACGAATGAAGTCAAAATACCAGGGGCAGAAACTTAATATTCAAGAGAAGTAAAAAATTTATTTATGTCGCTCCAGAATGGGCTATTGACAAGCATCTCTAAGAGGAGGAATCATGGACATGCCATCATAATTTTGTTCCTCAGCAGAAAGAATGACTTCCCTGCTTTCGTAATCCAACCACCTGTGCACGAAGAAGAGCTCTTTGTAGCCAGTTTAACAAAGTTCTATACCTCACTCTCTCGGTCTCTTCGAAGATTGTTCAACGTGGTCACCCACCCGCTCATTCAGCGCACTTTATGAGAGAGAAAAAACACTGTCAAAATTTAACAGATCACTATAATGAGGCAGGCAGCTCTGGTGGCGCTAGGTGATAGAGTTTTCTCCTCCCTGTGAGGTAACACAGGTTCAAATCCTTGTGATGACTGGTCGATACCAATTCTTCTCCCGGTATAGTTTAAATAGGTACCAAATGAACTTATAAAATACTTTGTACCTATTATATAATTGGTAGCAATTGGTATATAACTGGACCAATTTCCATAATATCAGTTGTGCCTATTACCAAAATTAATTAAGCATTATTGGAGTCAAAAATACGATGGCGATTTTTTACGTTTCTCCTAAAGGAATGAGTACCCTTTTTTCTTATTAATTTTGATTTTATAGTACATAACTTAATTTTTATTTTGAATATTTTAATTTTATTTTAATTTTTTTTAAAAATAATTTCATTTTGACTTAATTTTTATTTTCATTTATTTATTTATTATTATTTTTTTTTTGTTGATAATATTATCAAACAAGGATGTCTATACAAATTAAGCAAAATGTTTATATATATGTAACTTAATCGTATCCACAATTCTAAATCGATCCGCAAAAATTTCGGTGTATACATACGTTCGAAAACATGGCGTACCAAACTGTCTATTTAAAAACTCTCTCAGACCTGCAGTTAGCACGCTATATCCCAAAGAAATAGTTTGTGATGGTGGCTTAGGGGATAGAACACTCGGTGACTCATGTTCGAATTCCAGCAATGGTTGATCAATGCGAATTCTACTCCCGGATCGCGCCTGCCGCAGTGTTGACATAAAAATACCATCAGTGGTACACGGATAAATTAGAACCCCATCACCGTCGGGCTAACCGAGGAAGGATTTCGTAGTTTTCCTCTCATATGACGTAAATGCGGTTTAGCTCCATCAAAAAGCCACCCACAAAGACTAGTGTGACTCTATTCTTAATCCAGGAGTTTCCTTATTTTTTTGGGTAGGGCTTAAAACTACAAGGCCACGAAGTTGAACACCGATAGTTGTAAGCTCAGAATCGGATCAGCTGTTTAACGCTTCTTTAAAATATAATGAAAAAAAGCGAAGCACAAAACATCAAAAGCCTTTAGATTTCTAGAGGAAACAAAAAGAAGAGTTAAAAGCAATTACTATAAATGCCTCCAAGTTCAATCAGGCCGTTTTGATATTTTTAATCTTGCTTTTCTTTTTGTTAAGTGTTTAAAATCATTTTGCTCTTTCCTCAAGTTATCAAATGTGATTATCTGATTTATAACAATATTTTAAGGAATAAGAAAATAAATTTTGGTGAGATACAGGGTTTCATAATATTCTCCCTTACTGTATACTCTTAGATTTCTCATAAAAAAATGAGGTCGAAAACACATTATTTGTCGGTCATAAATATTTAAGCAAGGAAAAAAAATCACGGTTGAAATTGTTCAATAAAGCTAATTAACGTGAATAAAGTACAAATGACGGCTGAAACTGGTGACTTATTATATGTACTTCATGCATGTTGGTTAGCTTCATTCATACATGGCGCAAAGTGTACCCTATCTTCAATTGGAAAGCTATTGAGACACTATTGACTGGAAGTAACAGAACTGTGATAATTTTCTATTATCACAAAGTTTTATTTCCATTAAAATTTTTAATATGTTTTGCTTAGTCTAATGAAATTTGGTAGCATTCATTTTTTTTTTCAATTGCTATAAATTTTTGCTTTATTTATGTAAATTACTTTTTATTACTTCCTTATCACACACAACCTTTTTGATTACCCTAGGAAACGTGAAGTTGTTTCTAATAATCATAATTTAAACCCATTGTTTCACGGGGCTATCAAACAGGTTTCTCGCCTTCTACAGTATTGATTCATTAGATTTCGATATTGTTTTTGTTTATTTCTTGCTTAGATATTATGTTGCAATCTTTCATAAATAAATGACATTTTTTAGCAAAAGATTTAAAAAAGTTATCTATATCGCAGGTGGTTATTACTAAACATTCCGCTAAATAAAAACATGAAATCTACAATTGACAACTAAAAATGATATATAAATATTGATCCTCATTTAAAAGTCCCAAAAGGCTGCTCGTGATTTTGTAATACAAAAATTGTAAATAAATTAACATTACTTTGGAAAATATTCAAAATACGGTTAAATTAATAATACAATTTTATCAAAAATAGTTTTTTTTAAATTTTTTCATTTTAATAATTTTGATTGTTCAATAAAAATGTTTGTATGATTACTTGATATTGTTAAAAATTTTCACCTAATGCTGCACAGTATCAAATGTCTTCAGATAATATTTTCATTTCATTTAAAGCCATTCGATAAAATGTCTCAAGATTTACGTGAATTGAACTTGAAACAGTTTTTAAGAGCAAGTGATAAGTTTAACGACTTTAGCAAATGATTTCGCAACGTGAGTAGAGTATATTGTTTCAAAATTTTATCAAGCAAATCTTTTATACTTTTTTTTTCTTCCGATATATCTTGCTTTATTACATTATCATTTCTAACTCGTTTATTATACTTTTTATTAAAAACATCATTATAGCAGAGGAAGATAATAATTTTATCCCTTTTTGAAAGATTTATACTATTTAAAAATTAGCTAAGGAAAAGAAAATAGCTAAAAATATGTTAAAATATTCTCCGGAAGTAATGTAATTAAAAACCTGCACTGTTTTGTTTTAAATTTAAATACTTAAAATAAATGACTATGCTAATCGATTTCTCTATTTGTTAACCAGCAAACACACGTATTGAAATCATTGTTTATTTCCTAAAATCTAATTCAGTTCTGCAGCACATAATTTGTTCTTCTAAGTCAACAAACACTAACACTAAACTTTTTTTCTTTATTATTTAAAAGTCTTCTGACACGTTAATGTCCGATTTTTCTAAGTCAGCAACTATGTAATTCTGACCTATAGTGTACTGTTTATCATTCATAGCCAGCAAACAGAGACACTAAAATGATTGTCTATTATTTTAGAAAAGAATTATATCCTGTAATGCATAATTCCTTATTCCTGTAATGTATATTTCCTAATTAAGAATTATATCCTGCAATGTATAAATATCCTGTAATGTATAATTCCTTTTGCTGATGACTGGAACTGAATTATTGATTCCTTAAAGAAAAAGTAATTTACCACTCACTCTAGTATCACTTAGTCAGCAAGTTACTAAACTAATTGGTTTATTAATAAAAAAAAGTAATTTTCGACTCTAGTGTTGAACTTTATTTTGTCTGCTTATGCCAGCACTGAATTAACTATAGCACTGAATTGGTTTATTAAGAAAAAGGTAATTTAGCCCTCTAGTATCGAATTATTGTTAGTCAGCAAGTGAACTATTTAGTTTATAAATTAAGGTAATTTATCACTGTAGTGTAGAAATTCTCTTAATCAGGATGTACCAGAACTGCATTAATTGGTTTTTTTTATGAATAAAAGTAATTTAGCACTCTGGTGTCGAATTTGTTTTAATCAGCAAGTGCCAGCACTAAACTAATTGGTTTATTAAGAAAAAATTAGTTTAACACTCTATTGTTGAATTTTTTTTATCCCAAATTACAATCACTGAAATAATTGGTTTATTAAAAAAGAAAGCATTTTACCACTAGTGTCTAATGTTTTTTAGAAAGTAAATGCCAACACTGAACTTATTTGTTTGTATAAAAAAAGTAATTTACCTCTCTATTGATGAATCTTTCTTAGTCACTAAGTGACAGCACTGAACTAATTGGTTTATTATGAAAAAAAGTAATTTAGCTCTCTAGTTTCGAATTTTTCTTTGTCAGAAAGTGTCATCAGAAGGTTTGAACTAATTGGTTTTTTCAGAAAAAAAGTAATTTTCCACTCCAGTGTCTAATGTTTCTGAGTCAGCAAGTGCCATCACTAAACTAATTGGTTTACTAAGAAAAAAAGTAATTTACCACTCTAGTGTCAAGTTTCTCTTAGTCAGTAAGTCAAGCCAGTACTGAACTAATTGGTTTATTAAGAAAAGAAATAATTTACCATTCTAGTGTTTAATTTTTCTTAGTCTGCAAGTGCCAGCAGTAGATTAATCGGTTTATTATGAAAAAAAGTTATTTACCACTCTAGTGTCGAATTTTCTAATTCACCAAGGACCAGAACTTAACTAATTGTTTGTTTAACAAAGAAGTGTTTTTTATTGCTTAAAAGAACAAGTGATTGACTTTACATTTTATTCGAAATATTTACATTAGATATATTGAACTTTAAATTAATTTTTTTAATAGCCGCTCTGAGCACTGGAAAGCCAATAAGTCCCAATAATAATGACGACATTTCTTATAATCCTTATCAGTATAATTGCCACTTTACGTCGTAAATCCTTTTTCGCATAAATTGTTTTTTTTTATCCAAAAATAATTGAGTCGTAGAAAATTTTGAATGTTTTTTAAGTTTTGTAATTGATTTCATATTCAAAAATATGAGACCCAGGGCACGCATTACGATTTAAACAAGCAATAACAATATTTACTTATTAATTTTTCGTCTCCTATCAGTTAATTTAATTTGTTTTTCTGTTAATTATATGAAGTAATTAAATAAACCTAACAATTTGAATTACATAATTAAAAATTCCTTGATAAAAATCATTTTCATGCTATCAGTAAAAAAAACTAAGCAAAATTTCAGAAATATTGCATGTATGAAAAATACTTTACTTTTAATACGAGCAAAGATTTTTACTTTTAATCTAACTTGTTTTAATTTGAATAAATTATATATTACCACCAACCATATAATACCATCGCATAAATATTTATATTGGTTGATGTAATAGTTAATAAAGAATTTAATGAGAATTCATCCTGATCTTACGGAAGTTAAAAAATAGTTCTGCGAAGACAAAAAAAAAAAAAAAAAAAAAAGGTATGAATATAATTTATAATATTTTCAGTAACTTAATTTTATTTGGAGAACGTAGAGAAGATAACACTAGAAATTTTTTCCCCCTGTTACATGAGGTTTTTAAACAAAACTTGGATATTTTTGTGTAGCTGATTTAAAATTTTCAACCGTTTCATTATATTTCTTTCTGCTAGCGACACTTTTTATGCAATTCAATAATATATTTCTAACCAGGATTTTTTAACATTCACTCGAGTGAATTTGAGTGTCCCCATTTCTCTGCTACGTAGGGCGTGGTAAGAAGAAGGTGATAATACACTTCAATGTATGATGCCATACGTTAAACTTTTATGTTTTGTGTCTTAAGTGTGATTTAAGGAGCAGGCGATTCTGTATGTATGTATTTATTCGCCTTTAATAAACTTGCACATACAGTTAAATAATAAACTAAAAATACCATATTAAATTTAACCTCGTGTGCCTTCAAAACTGCATCCGCAAGCTCCAATACATCATTACTGTAGAGGATCTCACGAAGTTCTGAAGCCAGTGGCACCATACCCAGTTGTGAAACATATGGGGTAAGGGCTGGGCAGTCGAGAATGTGAGCCGAGTAAATAAATACTTGCAAGAATTGCTAAGTTTAAATTATTTGTGTAAACGAGTTTTAAAAATGAGTTTAAATATTTTTTGATTCACCCAATTAGATATTAAATATTTTGAAAAAGGTAAAAGTGAAAATAAAGGCACCTGAACGCTTGACTAGACATTTTGGAATAGTCAAATTGATTTTTACTGGTCCGGAACCAGTTTGATTGCTCGGTGAAACTGTTTGGTGTTTCTAACAATCATTTTCCTTTTTTGTTTTATGCGGTAAACAAACTGGCTTTAATGTTGACACCTTTGCTTTCCTCATAATTGATTCATTATATTTCAATATCATTATTTTTGAAACTAATGAAACCATATATAAGTCTAGTAACTTCTATTTTGAGAGTAAAAAGTCCAACCAAATCCGACTAAAATAAAAACTCTAAAGTAAGTACATTTTTGTTCCAAATTTCGTGTCTGAAATTTAGTTAGAACTGCGCTAATTTCTTAAATGAGTTAGCTAATTAATTAGCATATTTAAAAAATCTTTTGCCTCTTGAACTATTTGAAATTCGTTAAAGTTAATCCGAGATTCTCTTATGAGTGTCACAAAATTATCGAGGGTTTTATTAAAATTATAAGTTGCCTTCACTATAAAAAAGGAATTTCACGAAATTGCCTTTGTTTTTTACGAAACCGTTACCTGTTTTATGTTCTTAGCAAACAAAGTTTGATTAAAACATGAAGGTGTTCTAATAGTCTTTTTTTCAACTCATTACTGCTAACAACAGGCTTTCTTTATTATTATTTCCCTGGATTTTGATAACATCCCCTCCCTAAATAATAATTTGGGGCTCCTAATTCTGCATGTTTTGTTTTTGGCAAGAATTTCAAAAATATAGATTTTAGAGCAATATAAGGCAACGTAAATAAGTAATACAAAAATTCATGAGTAATAAAATATGCAAATATGGAGCATAGTATACCTTACAAGACCATACATACATACATAGTATACCTTACATATCTTACAAGAACTTTAAAACCGTAAATTTAAGAGTAATATAAGGCAATGCATATACGTATTACGAAAATTTATGCGTAATTAAATATGCAAATAGGGAAAATATTACTATCTATCTTACATTTTCTTAATTTGATTTGATATTCAAAATAAATTGACTCTCAAAGATTCCTTTAATTTATAATGATGTAATTATAAATATTTGTCTTCCGTAATTTCATTACAAAAATAAATATCTAGCCAACTTTGTGTTTTATTAATTTTCTTATGCAAAAATATGCATTTTTGAAAATTCTTTACTTTAACTGAGTTTAATTACATAATTTTGAACGTACTAAATGCTTCCAAAGTAGTCATTCACAGTAACTATAAAAATATTTCATTTGTTAAATATACTCTCTTTTAATGCTTAATTAATGTTATGAACATACAACAAACTGAAAAAAAATTGTATAATGGCAGTTTTAATCTTAAATATGGAGTCATAAAAGATATAACATAAAAACATATAACATAAAAACATATAACATAAAAGATATAACATGACGTCATAAAAGATATAACAAACCAATATCATTAGCCATTCATCTAAATTTCCGACTTATTTAATGAACAAAAAACTTAAAAGTAATAATTTAAAGCTACTGAAAACCATTATTATGATCTGTATATTTTCCACGAAAACCATAATTTCGTAATATCTCAACCATTAACATCCATTAAATCTTAAAAGATCATTAACCAATGCGCTTACATAAGATACATTAAAAAAATTTAGTGTTACATTAAAAGCATTCAACCATTTTCGTTAAAAATTTAAATACAGCTTTCTAGCGATTGGTATAAATGATTGCTTTCTCCGAATAAAGTTGAAGAACAAAACTGACTTTAAAATCATTTCCCCACCCCTTACACTTAAGGAGTTATCGGCTTTTATAAGATAGAACTTTTTTTTTAAACAGTCAAATGTATCCATCAATCAAAATATCAGAGCCGTGTAATGACTTTCCGAAAATAGGCTTTTCGAAGAAAAGAGGAGAAAAAGAACAGCAAGAGCAAGATGAGTTACTTTTGCAATATCGTACTCCCCCTTTTTTATTTTGTCATCTAACGCGCATGCGTGAAAAGCTGGGGTAGTCCGGCATCCATCCGGCAGACAGGCTCACACGTGTCTTTGTGAAGTCTAGGTGGTTGTAGCGTGTCCCGTAGTGATGAGGGTTTCAAGTCAGATTGTTTGTGTTTTTGTTGTTGTCTTTCTGGTTGTGGATGTTGCTTTCTGCCAAAGAGGGAAGGATACGAAGAGAAAGAAAACGACTGTTAGAACAACAACTACTACCACAACAAAACGTCCTAGTGTGAAAATATCTAATAAATTACCTTCACCTGGACTCCCCAAACCTGGTAAGCTGAAAAAAAAATTCAATTTTTTTTCTATTGTACTATGATTTGAAATATTTACCGAATAAAATGCTTACTTTAACCATCCAGTTTGAAATTCTAGTATCTAAAACGTTTAAGACATACAAATCTGATAACGGAATGCAGCATTTTTAATCCAAAAGATATTTATAAATATTTGAATTTAAAATCCCTGTATATACAGCTGTATCTTGCATTTATTTGATATAATTCGAAACTTTCGATAAATTTAGTTTATAATCTAAACTTGGAAATTGAAAGTGGCATTGTTACAAAGGCAACATATGTTTTTAAACATATATTTTTATATAAATCTAAAAAACATATTACATAAAAACATTATATAAAGACACATTACAAATAAAAATTTACATAAAAACATATTAAAACATACGTTTTTATGTCCACATTTATTAACTTGGAACTGAGTTAAACCACAAAATAAGTTATAGTATTACTGTTAATTGATAAAGTAATGCGAAAATTGTAAATATTTTGAGTAACAGTAATTGCGCACAAGATCAATTATATAAATATGTTACTAAGCATATTTATATAAATAATCTTGTATTAGTCACCCAGGTATTTCAAATTTTTCATTTGTATTAAAACTGCGACTTAGCTGAATAGGATTAAATTTGTGTTAATTAACTGCAACAACTTTTAAAACATGTATTCTATCAAAAAATTATTGCCGTATTTTGAAAAATTAATCTAATCCGATGGAACAAAATCGAAGTTTACCAATCGTAAGAACTTTTAGAAATGTACTGAATGATCAAAATTCTGAGTGAATTTAAATTTATGTTTATAAATTGATCAAAGAATTTAGATGATCATTGTAGCTTTTAAAAAATGTTTTCTTTTTTTATGAGCTTTTCAATTTGAAATTTTTGCCTTAAAAAGGAAATTATTTTTAACCGAATTTGCGTGTTTTTTAAGAGGAAAAACTTTTATCAGGGGAAAAACTTTTTTTCAGCGTAGGAAAAACTTTTCACCGCAAATTATTTTTCACCTCCATAACTAATTTAAAATTTATAGTTAATAAAATTTGAGTTCAGAAAAACCTAAAGTAAGCCATCAGGTTTCAAATACTAAAAAGAAAAGCTCAAGAGATCAAAAGGAAAATAAATTATGAGAAGATAACTTAGAATTTTGCAATGGGAAAGTTTTGTCTTCTAATAATTTGTTTGCATTTTGATATTTTTTTTCAGCAATTGAAACTTTATGGCTTACTCTAGGTTTGATAGAACTCACTTTTTTCTATACTTTAAATATTAAATTAGCCATGGAGGTGAAATAAAATTTGTTATAAAAATGTTCCCTGGCTTGACGCTCTCTTTAAATGGTATTTAAAGTTCTGAATGTGCTCCAACAAAAAAAGATTGTTATTAATTAAGTTATATTTTTTTTTGGGCGTCAAATGCAATTCAAAAATGTTAAACAACTATTGATATCTATTCTTTTGTTTCGTTCACATTAACTATAAAATTTTTTTTTTATATTAAATCTTAGCAAGCATTTTTGAGAAATATTAAGCTTTGAATAATAAATTTGAAGTTTATCTTTATTAATTATAAATAGGTTTTTATGTTAAATCTTGGAAAGCTTTTTTTTTGCGGAATATAAAGCTTTGAATGATAAGTATGAAATTTATCTATGACTGCGTCTATTAACTATAAATACGTTTTTTTATGCCTAATCTTAGCAAGAAGTTTTGCTGAATATCATGTTTTGAGTAACAAGCATAAATTTTAACTTTGATTGATAAACGCAAATAAATATACGTGAGTGCTTAAATTTTTACGAATATTATATTCTAACAATTAAGTGCATTAAAAAATTGTTTCTATTATTTCATATTTAAGTAATAACAGTAAAATATAATCAATTTAGAAGAAAATTGCGATTTAATTTTAAAAAAAAAATCCTGAAGCATTCACTAAGGTGTAAACTATGTAATTATTCAGTAATATTTTTAATCTATGTTAAAATTTTAAAAATGTATAAAAGTAAGTTAGCCTACAAAATTCGTAGTAGCAACTGATATTGGCTTAAGGCTTAAACAGTTTGCTAAACTTTAGGTATATGATATATCTTATCATATCTTTCCAGAAATTATTCTTAAAATTTTAACTTTTTTCCAAGTTTGCAAGAAGAAGTGAAAGTTTAAATTAGATTTATTTTTGCATTGCATGTATCTTTACATAGAATATGAATAGTACAGATGGTTATTAAAATATCCTGTAAAATATGTGACGGTTTACAGTTACACCATAGGTTCTAAAAGGTTTTTATTTGGGCCCCTCTTCATAACAAGTTCTAAGTTTGGCAATTCATATTTCAATCGATATGATTTATGCATTTATTAATTTGGAAAATATTATTTTATACTAGTATTCTATTCTTCAGCCCTTTGAGGCAGAATTTTTATTAAACATATTTTTCACTTTATTTTATATTTATTTTCTATTAATTTAAGGTCAAAATAAGTGAAAAATATTATATTTAGCATTATAATAATTTATAGTTCTGAAATACAGCATGAATCACTGGTGTCTTTTTCTGACACAGGTTTGAATCCCAGCGATGGCCCCCTTCATATATATCCCTTTATATATATGCACATATAAAGAATAATTTTTATCTTAGGATAATTGTTCTTTATTCAGAAATATCGCATTAAATTATATCAAAAGATGTGTTTTGAGGAAGGCTTTTGGTTTTTTTCATTAATAGTTTTCTTTTTTATATTATTTCATTTTATTTGTATATTTTTTTATATTATTTTTTTATATGATTCTATATATATGATTCTATATATATATTGACCCATTTTTTTTGAGTTAAATTTTAAAATAGTTTCTTTTAATAAATTGCTTTTGTTTAAATATTTATACAATCAATACTTCCAAGAGGCCGTCCACAAATGAGGTTATAAGCTTTGAAGGGAGGGAACTCGAGAAGAGGAAGGCTGCACAACCAACTGACATTAAAACTCAGCGCCAGTTGTTTATTTATAAACGACACGCTGTGTTAACGTTTTATCTGCGAGGCTTCTCTTATTTTCGTATTCTTTTTGTTAATAGAGGAAGTTTATTAGCTCATTTCTTTTCCTTTGCTAATTATTTGAAAATTTTAACTTTTTTCTCTCTTAAATTATCATATTAAATAGAAATGTCTGTTACTTTTTCTCTGTAATTCTAGTATTTCTAAATTTTCAATGGAGTTAATAAGTGTACCTCGTCTTATCCCACTAGTCGGGAAAAACTAGGTGATTTAACTTTTTATAGAAAAAATCATTATCATAAAAAGTAGTATATCAATGATATTTTAGGTATGATATATTGTATACAACAAAACAATGGTTAAATTTTGATTAAATCTGGAAGAATATTTTGGCTCCTACAGCCTTCGAATCTTAGCTACACGGTCTGACCTTTAGTTTTCCTATATAATTAAGTGCAATAGACAATTTTGCTTCAATTTTAAATTCAATTTTATAAAATAACATAACTAAATTAGAGTAAACATAATATAATAAATTTATGTGTTATGTCTAAATATTTAATGAACGGGAAAATAATTTAATTTTGTTTATTGAAAGAATAAAAAATTATCTGAATGAATTCTTGTAATTGTTTTACTAGCGCTTGTTAGTTTACATGATTGATATGAATACTTAATATAATTTATCGGAAGCTTTTCGAAATGATCTTAGTCTTTATTAAAATTCCGATTAGTGATATTTCTAGGTAATAATCAAATCTTAGTCAGTTTAATGTAAATATTCGATATAATTTAATACTTAAATATATGCTTCAATATCTAAATAAAATAATATATTTTGATAGTTAAATGTTTGTGATGTGCTTTAATTTTAAAGTTATATTTAGTTATTTTAACATTCAAGTTATATTTTTACATTTAAATAATATTGAAGTACATAAAAGTTATAATATTGGAAAATTTTAATATTCAACTATTACTAATATAATTTAATGTTCAAACCACTTTGATATATTTGAATATTGCTTTTGAGGTTTGTATTTATTAATTGAATAGTTTTCAATAACTATTAATTAAAAATTGTATTAAAATTTTGTATAGTTCCAAACATAAACTTAGCTATTTTGGTACAGGGTTTAATTAGGAAAAAAACGATTAACATTACTAAGACAATGTTTAAATGTTATTATGTTTAAAAATGGCAATTGGTTGACCATGTAGCTCGAAAAAATCGTTTGGCTTATAACATTTTGGACTAGAAATCGGGACAGAATAAAGAGCCGCGATGGCTCAAGGGGTAGAGGGTTCGCCTTGCAATTAGGTGAACCGGGTTCAAATCCCAACGATGGCTGGTCGATATAAATTTCGCATTCAACAAGCACCGACCACAGTGCTTACGTGAAATATCCTCAATGGTAGACGGATCATAGGTCAGAGTCCCCTTGCTGTCAGGCTAACCGTGTGAGGTTCTCGTGGTCTTCCTCTCCATGTAACGCAAATGCGGGTTAGTTCCATCGAAAAGAAGTTCCTCCACGAAGACAAATTTCTCCCAATACTTGATACAGGAGTTCCTTTGTTTTCTGGATTGGGTTCAAAATTACAGGGCTACGTAGTTGAACATTAGCAGTGGTAAACCCAAAAATTGGATCTGCTATTTAACGACGATTTTAGATTAAAAAGTTAGAAAAGAAGGTATTGTGAATTGAGTGGTAAATTCATTGTGAATTAGAAGGCAAATACAGCATTCATTTCGAAGGCTAGTGCAGGGAGGATTTGAAAGCAAATGCAGAAAATCGGAATTTTTTTTAAAATTTGGAGAAAACTTTCATCTAGTAATTTCTTGAAATACAATCCATTATTTTTTAGAATTATTGAATATGAGTGTCATGGTGCCTCAAGAAATCGAACTCTCGCCTCCCAATGAGGTGACCCAGGTTTAAATCACAACGTTGGCGAGTTGAAACAAATTCTGCTCCCGGCTCGCACCATCTTAATATAAATATCCAATTGACGTTGTTTTGTACATTATAATTTCCGAATAGGAAAGTAAAATTAAGAGAAAAATTATACCATAAGATAAGAGTATAAATTGTAATTATATTAAATCCTATGTTTGAATTTTAATTAAATTATATGTTTAAATCTTTGAATTCTTAATGAATATGATACATTATCTAAAAAAAAAATAGAAAATAAAATACTTAGAAAAAGAAACATTTTATGATTTCTTTTTTAACGTAATGTATACATAATGTACATTAAGTTAAAAAAATGTATCACAGGCATCTTAATTAAACTTAAGAAATACGTCTCAAATACTGTTTTTTTACGAGATAATCACTTCTGGCATTTGTTTGGAATACAATTAATTATTTTGCATAATCACTTTGAATAATGCTTTCTATTGTTTTGATCCAAATATTATCCTGGTAGTTTTAATGAATTGTAATTAGCTAAAAAAGAATAAAATGCATATAAAAGAAGGGAACACAGAAGTGAATAGTTATGTTAGTCTTTGACTAGTTATACTAGTTAACAAATAAAAGAAATGTAAAGAATATGACTTCGTAGTACTTAATTAACAAATTTGATCCTATTGCATAATTTATATTCATACAAGTCTAATTTCCAATAGATAGTTATCTTAATTACGCTCTTGATCTACACAGCAAATATATTTAAACTCGAATCATAGAGAATAATTAAATTTTTTTTTTTTTATCGGCGTGAAATAGTTGAATCTCACTGGGTTCAGAAAATTAATTTTATCTCTAGCGCTAAATATCCGATCATTTTCAGATTTAAGTTATTTAAGTTCATCTGAGGAGGAAATTTGAACCTCACCCAGAAAACTAGGGGACTCTTGGATCAAGCTTTAAGACAAACTCGTCTTCGTAGAGTTCTGCTTGATATAACTAATTCGCATTTTCTTTGCTTGGAGATTGCTTTACTTTGAAAACTAAGACACCCTCCCACGGTTAGCTCAATGATAAAGGCATTTTTACCGATTACTTGTCAACCACTACACATAATTTTCGCCAGTAATGTAATCAGTGCAAACCGGGTGTAGTTTACGAATCGCCAGCCATTGTTGGAGTTCGAACCCGACTTACAAAGAAATATTAAAGAGTTTTAATGCTAAATAGATGAAAAAAAAAAAAAAAACGTACATACTTTCAAAGTGAGTGAAATAGGCAACGTTTCGTGCTTTAACGTATACAGCTTCCTCCTCGTTATTTAGTAAATAATATGTTATTGTAAACAATATGTTAATTGTTTTCTATTATTAATCTGATTTAAGTATAAAATGGCAACGTTTCCTGCTAGAACGTATAAAGCGCCCCTCTGCGGTAGTGAGTTTAACTACTCATTAAACGATGTGCTTATTGTATTTTATTATTATTTTAATTTAAATTTGAGCTTATCGCTGTTATTCCTTGGTTAACAGTTATATTTTAAGCCAAATAAATACCTGAATGTTTTTTTAATTGTCAAATGTTGAAAAACACAAGAATATTTTTGAACATTTAATTAGTTTTTAATTACCTTTTTTGCTTCAAATATTTTATTTTTACTTTTTTTTTGCCTTTGCTACCTTTTTTTCCGCAATCTACCCTTTTTTGTTCTTATTTCCGCCCCTGCTAAACACAACACATATTCATATGATTGACATGTAACATTAATCCTTCAAAATCAATCGAAGAATAAATACAGTTACGTATTATTTCTAACCGTTACCACATTTATAGTCTTATTATCATTTCCTTATATTATTATTAATACATATTTTCTTTACTCTACCGGTAATAGAATTTATGTAATAAAAAATTTAATCAGGAGGAAATAAAAAGTAGTAAATTAAAAATTTACCAGAGACGCTAAATTGTTGACTGTGAACTATTCAAATCAACATCAACTAAATGTTTTCTTTTATCATTGAGGAATATTCAGGCAATCATATCCAGATATCAGACAAAACATGGCGAAAGATTTCATCCTAGGCCCCTGAGGGACTTTGAGAATTTGTTTAAGCCATGGTTTATTGGAATTGCGATTTTTGAGTTCGTCGCGGAAAGAGTCCCTATAAAGATATCCTTTATTAGTCCTTATCAAAATGAGGTCTGGAATTAGATCTCTGGAGGACAGAGACCCTTTTTTTTGGCAGGAATTCGACCCTATCATTTCCCTCGATTGCACAGTGGACAGGAATCCATTGGATAATTTATTATTACTTATTATTACTGGCAAACAAGCCGAGAATATTTAAGCAATTATCGATGGTTGAAGTTCAAGAGAGGCTGCGTGCATCAATTACTTGAAGTGCGGCTTTTGAATCAGATAATAATAAAACTTTTGAAAAGGAGTCTAGATTTGGCCGAATTTGTGACAGTGCCTGTTAAATTGTCGCAATATCACCATCGTGGGGACCAGGATAGCCTGGTTGGTAGGGTGCTGGGCCCATGTTCAAGAATTCGTGGGTTCAATCCCAGCCGGCCAAAAACTCCCCGTGCAGTTAATGGTGACTGATGCACGTTAAATCTGTCGAGTCGCAAAGTCCTCAATGTCCCCATAACAAATCAATACCTCTGGGGGGTACTGATCCAGGAGTTTCCTTGTCTTCTGGATTGGTTCAAAATTACAAGGCTACGGAGTTGAACATTAGTAGTCGTAAACCTAAAATTGAGTCGGCTGTTCAACGACGGCTAAAATAAAATTAAAATAAATAAAATCTCACCATCGTAGATTGCTCAGCATCCACCATCACCTCATAGGGCCTGGATTGTCTGGTTGGTAGGGCACTGAGCCCTGTCCAAGTGTACTGTAAAAGAGTTCATGGGTTCGATCCCAGCCGGCCGAAGTCTCCCCGTGAAGTAAATGGTGACTGATTATCGTAATAAGTGATTGACGTAAAATATGTCGGGTCACAAAGTCCTCCATGTTTCCATAACAAATTATACCTCTGGGGGTACTGATCCAGGAGTTTCCTTGCCTTCTGGATTGGGTTCAAAATCACAAGTATCGTAACCGTAATCATTGGTAACCGTAAAATCAAAATTGGGTCGGCTGTTCAACGACGATTATAAAATTAAATATAATCTCACCATTAAAAGCTGATCTATAAGTACCAATGAGAGTATAAAGGCAAAAAAGTTCACAGTAAACACCAGCACCTGTGTTAATTATAAAAAATTGTTTTTAGAAATATAATTACATTTAAAACAGTTCCGAAAATTTCCTAAATTTGAGAAGAAAAAATTATCTAAATTTCTTTTTTCTAATTTAGACAATTTTGGAATATTTTAGTCCCAACTATTTTTTAGATACAATTTCTCCAACGAATCTGAAATCCTGGCATAAGAATTAGTTTTTAACTAAGAAGTGATAATTAACAGAACCACTAAAAGATTATTAATTTTTTTTTTTTTTTTTTTTTTTTTTTTTTTTTTTTTTTTTAGTTTTCCGTTAACGGTAGATACATAAACCCTGTAAAAAAAAATTTTCAATACTTTTTTTTATTTTTTATATTTCAAAATTGTTGAAAACATTTTGAATCTTAAGTTATTACAACTGTTACCATAATTTTAAGTGACAAAGTTATCGTTTTTGTTTGTTATAATTTTTTAAAGCAACCGAAAACCTACCAGAAGTCTTGAGGTTCCTTTCTAAAGGCAGAGCATTGACGTGACTATTTCTTTTTTTAAGTTCCGGTTTTTTTTTTATACTCGGAATACTCAGTTTTTCTGAATTCAATTTTTGTGTCTTGTTTTTGGGAAAAGATGTATTCTTCATATTTTAAAATATCAGATGAAGATATGAAAAAAAAGGTACTTTGGGAAATTATCCTATATTCATATGCAATTACCTGATCGCTGAGATGCGGATTTACGCAATTATTTTATACCAGCAGAAATTCTTCTAACTGAATCTTTCACGAAAAGTTGAAACAACACCTACATATACTGCCCCTTACCTTAGAGAACATAAAACACGGTCGGGAATAGGGAATAAGATGAATAAATTACTGTAAATTCTCCTTTAAACCGTACAAAATATAGGTTTTTATCTGAAATGATAGGTATATAAATATAAACCCAATTTTTGGGTTTACGACTACTATTGTTTAAGACCGTAGCCATGTAATCTTGAACCCAATCCAGAAAACACGGGAAGAACTCTTGGATCAAGTATTTTGAGAAATTTGCCTTCGTGGAGGAATTTTTGATGAAACTAACCTGCATTTGCGTTACATGGAGAGTAAGACCACGAGAAACTCCCACGTCTAGCCTGACGACAAAGGGACTCTAAAACATGATCCGTCTACCACTGAGGATATTTCACGTCACTGTGGTCGGGTCAAGCCGGATGCACATTCGTATCAACCAACCACCGCTGGGATTCGAACCCGGGTAACCTCATTGGAAGGCGAATGCTCTATCGCCTTAGCCACCGCGGCTCATTTAGGAAAAAAATCTGAAATAAAAGTCAAAATATAATTTAAGCTGTGATAAAATTTAATGAGTGTAAGTATTGTTGAAACCATAATCGAATTTTTGCCCAAGATAATAATTTTTTTTTCACAAATTTGACACTTTTATTTAAATTAACATTTAAAAATAGAGGGGATGTTATTTAAAATTAAAAGAAAAAGTAATAAAAAAGATTACTTATAGCATAGAATTATAATTAGTAATAGAAAAATTAAAATAAAACAGAATATACAGCTTTATTTAAGACAACTCAAATCAGTTTAAAATTTAAGGAAAAAAGTTTTCATTTGCATAAAAAAACAGGAACATCAATTTTAGAAGTTTCATGATAAGCTTAACTTGCTCGTTAATTTTTAAGAAAAATGAAAGGTAAAAAAAAATCTGACATTACTTGAGTGAGGTTCTGCAATAATCATAAATAATTTATTTTTATAGAAAAAAAGCAAGCATTACATAGAAATTATAAGTAGCTCTATTTTTTTTTAAATAGCTAAACTTGGAAAGAAAATTTTTTTCTTAATAGGGTGGAATTTAAGCTTTTTTGTTAACCATGGGACATAAGAAAGTGTTTCAATATTTTTCGCTTTCTTTTATTCAAGAGACAAATTCAATTCATTCTATACATTTCTAACTGTAGAGTGAAGCTTTGCAGGATACATGCATATTTTATTTTTATGAAAAGTAAGCGTTTCATGAAAATTCTACCTGTTTTTATATGTATAATAGTAGTTAAGTTTAGAAATGAAACCTTTCTCTTAAATAGTAGACTTGAGGTTCTTTTTTTACCACAAAAGAAACTATTTTAAGAATTTTCATCTCGTGCAAATGATCTAAAATATTTCATTTCTTGATGTATTTAATAATTTTATTTTTAGTTTTTAAGAAATAATCTTTTTTAGTGCTAGTAAAAATAATAAAATATTGGATGAGACTCTCGGCAACTTAACTGTCCCAAATTTGATTTGTTTTTTCCCCTCAAACGATTTGCAAATCAAAAAAAAAAAGTTACATGTTTTTATTTATAAGAAGTTTTATCGACCGTAAAATCCCGGAGGTAAACTTTTAATTAAGGTTGACGGGCACCGGGAGGTTTTAAATAGCTTTCAGAACTGAAGTTTCCTAACTGATCGCTAGTTACGTAAAATTTATTAAACTTCTTGTTATCAGCTACCTCAGGAAATTGGAGTTAAAAGCTATGAGTTAGTTCATTGGTTATAATTTCATTCATTTAAAATAATTAATTTTTTTACTATAATATCATAGACGGTGCCGGAAAACACTCTGTATGATATAAAATACTAATATGTATACATGTTATAATTTGGCTTATTAATCTACACAGAAAATATAAGCGTTTTAGTTAAATTGTAAAGAAAAAAAAGAGTCCACCGAGTTAGTAATAAGCAAGGCGGAAAGCAAGACGGAAAAAAATAAATTGGGTTTAAATACATTTCAATTTTAGTATTTTTTAAAATTTTTTTTATATATATGCGATTAAGTACATATATATATATATATATATATATATATATATATATATATATATATATATATATGCGATTAAGTATTGGCGTTGTGTTACTCATGACTTCCAACATTTGAGTTGGAAGAAAATGTATTTACTAGTAATAGTGAACTAAGGGTTCACCCTCTAAAAGAGAGAGAAGGCTTATGCACGGATCCCTTAAACGAAGATAAACTGCGCAGTGCGGGTTCGATTGAAAATATGTCATAATCTTCGGACTATTAAACTGCAGAGTAAGAAAAAAATAAGAAAGAAGTCACCACCTTCAGACTACGAAAGAATTGGATTTTTCATTTATTGTAGCCCGTATGTTAGGACATTTAAGAATAAAATCAAGCAAGGATGACAAAAGCAAGAAAAATAATGAAGCATGCGAAGCAACATCAAAAACGTCGCATGTAAATTTCATTTTTATTTTGTTATTAAATTTTTAGAACAGAACTAGACAGGCATTGGTTTGAAGAGATTATAAGTTGAGTGTGCTTTAATAATTGAGTCTATCTTTTTAATTGTACTTTCTATTTTCCAATTGAAAATCAAAATTTTAATAAATTATTAGTGATTCTATTAGTCTTGACGAGTCCTACGAAGGTCTTCGTTCTTCTAGGAGGTGTTGAAGAAAACTGAGAATTTTTAAGTGATATGAATTTTTATATAACTTTTAAGACTTTAATGCTGCACTTTTCATCGATTTGACCTTTAATATGTGTGTAAATCATTGAGATGCAGTGGAGGTGAAATTCTTTCACTTCTAATTCATTAAAATATCGACATTTTACCGTACCTTCACTAGAAGAAATAACTTCTGAAATTACGAAAATTCCGTCGCAATCGGGAAGTATGAATACTAATACAATTTTAGTTTGGCTCGATAAACGTTGAAACACTAAACATCAATTAAATGAGTCAACAATGAAGAGAAATTAAAATGAAGTGAACATGTTGTTTTATTTAGTCAACAATCCTTATTCAGAGATGCCAACTTGCTCCGGACAGGAAATATATATTTTAAAGTGGTAGTTTATCAATTGTGATTCTTGGTTTAATAAATTCAATTTAGTAGATTTTCATCCACCACTATAATAATTCGTAGACTTATATAATTCACCACTTTATAGTACTTAAGTCATGCTATTCCTTTTAAAAAGCAAGCAAAAAAATCACATATTTGCAAAATTTACTTTGTAGTTATTTACCGTTTTTTTAAAATTATTTTGACGTGTCCGGAGTAGTTGGTATCTCTGCTTATTGTTGTCTAAATGAATCAACATTGAAGAACAATTAAAGTGGAGCGAACATGGTTGACTTATTTTGTCAACAAACCACATTGTAAAACTTAATGAGTCTACAATGAGGAACAATTACAATTAAAATGAAGCGAACATGTTTGCGCCATAGAATAATAGTTGACCCATTTAGTCAATTATTCTCATTGGTGATTGAATAAGTCAACAATAAAGAATAGTTCAAATGAAACGAGCATCGAATTCAATATTGAAATTGACATTAAAGAAAAGTATCAAATTAAAAGCTTCGTGGAAGAACCAGGTAAGGGACATTTTCAGAGTGGATATAATCAGGAAAGAATGCTTGGTATGGGGGAGACCGCCCTGCTCTTGCTCTGATCAGGGCAAGCAATAGGCGTGTCCAAACGGTGCTTGCCAGACTTAGAAGCGGGCACACTCGATCCCAACGTCACGTTGCGGGCCTTGAAGTCTACCCATCCTGCCCTAAGTGCAATGCGAACCAGTCTGCTACTGCCCACATCCTATCGTGTATTGGCTGCCAGAAGAGCCACCTGGTTTCCAACCCTGCTGCAATAGTACATGGCTTTGGGAACTTTTACTTTTTGGATGAGTTCATGGACTTGATTTAATGCTTCTGTTGGTCAAGTGGGCATAAGCAACAACAACAAGAACAACAGGAAAAGAAAATGTGGCAGCCAATCTATTTTATTGCAGATTTATTGAAAGGCTAATAACTAAACTCAGTGGCGCGACAGCCCATAGAGGGCCCAAGGCCTACTGCACCCATCTCCGTTTTCTTGACCTTGGGCTCTAGGGTGCAGAAGCAGATGTTCCGATTAGGTGGTCAGCCAAACGCGGAACCCCAGTGTTTAGTTCCCAAGCATGCTTGGTACTCATTTATCGACCCACTGAAGGGATGAAGGCCTGAGTCAACCTTGCCCAGGCTGAGGATCGAATCCAGGACCTGTGGCACGGAAGCGCGAAGCGCTACCACTCAGCCACCGGGCTTCAAAAGGCTAATAACTCTCTGTCTTATTTCATGTACCACTACCTAATTGGAAATAAAAATCGTGCAAGCATAATCAAAACTAATGTAGATTAGTTCTATTAAAATTAAAGTGAAAGCAAAAACATTTCTGTTGCATTAAAAATGCCTCTAATCATGCAACCACTTAGTTATTTTCTCTGATTAATAAATTCCCCTGAAAATGTCACCTACCTGCTTCATTCACTAAACTCTTCAAATATAATTCGATTTAACCAAAATGTTTTCTTTTAATTGTCATAAATTTTTCTTTTTTTTTCCCGTTTCTTTTTCTACAAAATTTCGAATACGTTAATTTAAAGATGTACAGTGTTTGAAATAATTTAAAAAAAATTTTTTTTTAGCTAATTTTAAAAAATTGACATTAAAATGCATAGAAGCAAAAAAAAACACTTGGTGCTTTCATGTAAATAAATAAAAACCACTTTATTCTGAGGGTAACTTTCGATTGAGCATAAAAATGTTCCTCAACTGGAAACTTTAAGTATTTTTAAAGCAAAAATAAACTTACTAAATATCTTCTGCGGGTGTTTTCATTAATTTTACTGCCACCAAATTTATTAAATGTAAAATTTATAACCAACACGTTTTCAAAAAGAAAATCACCCTCTTGCTATAAAAGTTCTCTATATAATAATATGTTACAACAATATTTTTCAAAAACACTTTTAAGAAAAGCACTTTCTTGATTAAATTTAATAAAAATTGTCAAATATGTTTGTTCAATAAATTTCAGGCATATTAAAATTGAAATAAAATATAAAAATTTATATCTCTAAAAATTGAAAAGCGCTTAAATTATTCTCAACAAATAAATCTTACTCCTTATCCGTCAAATATTGCCTCAAAAGAATGCAATCTGAGCGAAAGAATTTCAGCAATTTTAAAACCCAAATAAATCTCATTTCATAAACTTGCATACAAAAATATGATCATTTATATTTCCTAAATTATTAGGAATAATTTTCTATGAACATAAAATCGACTTCGCTTAATAAAATTACTTTGGAAAACTCTAATATTTTATTACATACATATCAAGATATCTGTGAGTAAATCCTTTTTTTAAGCTTTTTCACAAACACATTTATACTTTAGGGTCAATTAGGAATATTGACTCATAAACTTGATGGACGCACTTTGCTAAGAGGGAAAAAAGTAAATTTTCCCTATCAGAAGGGGAAAAAGTTAGGCTATAGAACAAATTTAGGGAAAACTTTCAATTATCCTCGGTGGAATAATTTAACTTAATAAGTTTGCGTTACCCTTCGGGCAAAAATCCTTTGAAATCTTGAGAAGGAAAGCTTTATTTAAATATGTGAGATTCATTTTATTTTGATGCACTTTAAATTTAAACGTATTTTTTATTATTACATATTTTTCCTTCAACAGCGGAAACTCATTAATTTTTATGATGGAACTACATCTTGGATGCAATCGAGTACGTCTAAGGAGTAGCATTGGTTAATTTTTTTTTCTGCTCAGAAAACTTAAGGAGATGGAGAAAATATTGGCTTCTAAAAAAATTTTTTTTCTCAATAAAAAAGTTAAACTTAATTAATACACCGTATGGCTAAATGTTCCTTAACCGATAAAATAAATAATTATACTGTTTATTTTTCTGAGTGAGATTCAATTTATTTTATGCCCTTTAAATTAAAAATTATATTTTGTTATTATGACTTATTTCTCCTTCAACATCAGAAAATCATTAGTTTTTATGATGGAACTACATCTTGGATGTAAACGGGTACGAATAATGAGTAACATGTATATTTAAATCTATTTGGCAAGAAAACTAGGGATAAGGAGAAAATAATGGTTTCTTCAAATAAAAAAAAGTGTTTGCAGGAACATAAAGTTGAAGCTTAATTAATGCATCGTATGGTTAAATGTTCCTTAACCGATAAAATAAATAATTATACTGTTTATTTTTCTGAGTGAGATTCAATTTATTTTATGCCCTTTAAATTAAAAAATTATATTTTGTTATTATGACTTATTTCTCCTTCAACATCAGAAAATCATTAGTTTTTATGATGGAACTACATCTTGGATGTAAACGGGTACGAATAATGAGTAACATGTATATTTAAATCTATTTGGCAAGAAAACTAGGGATAAGGAGAAAATAATGGTTTCTTCAAATAAAAAAAAGTGTTTGCAGGAACATAAAGTTGAAGCTTAATTAATGCATCGTATGGTTAAATGTTCCTTAACCGATAAAATAAATAATTATACTGTTTATTTTTCTGAGTGAGATTCAATTTATTTTATGCCCTTTAAATTAAAAAATTATATTTTGTTATTATGACTTATTTCTCCTTCAACATCAGAAAATCATTAGTTTTTATGATGGAACTACATCTTGGATGTAAACGGGTACGAATAATGAGTAACATGTATATTTAAATCTATTTGGCAAGAAAACTAGGGATAAGGAGAAAATAATGGTTTCTTCAAATAAAAAAAAGTGTTTGCAGGAACATAAAGTTGAAGCTTAATTAATGCATCGTATGGTTAAATGTTCCTTAACCGATAAAATAAATAATTATACTGTTTATTTTTCTGAGTGAGATTCAATTTATTTTATGCCCTTTAAATTAAAAATTATATTTTGTTATTATGACTTATTTCTCCTTCAACATCAGAAAATCATTAGTTTTTATGATGGAACTACATCTTGGATGTAAACGGGTACGAATAATGAGTAACATGTATATTTAAATCTATTTGGCAAGAAAACTAGGGATAAGGAGAAAATAATGGTTTCTTCAAATAAAAAAAAGTGTTTGCAGGAACATAAAGTTGAAGCTTAATTAATGCATCGTATGGTTAAATGTTCCTTAACCGATAAAATAAATAATTATACTGTTTATTTTTCTGAGTGAGATTCAATTTATTTTATGCCCTTTAAATTAAAAATTATATTTTGTTATTATGACTTATTTCTCCTTCAACATCAGAAAATCATTAGTTTTTATGATGGAACTACATCTTGGATGTAAACGGGTACGAATAATGAGTAACATGTATATTTAAATCTATTTGGCAAGAAAACTAGGGATAAGGAGAAAATAATGGTTTCTTCAAATAAAAAAAAGTGTTTGCAGGAACATAAAGTTGAAGCTTAATTAATGCATCGTATGGTTAAATGTTCCTTAACCGATAAAATAAATAATTATACTGTTTATTTTTCTGAGTGAGATTCAATTTATTTTATGCCCTTTAAATTAAAAATTATATTTTGTTATTATGACTTATTTCTCCTTCAACATCAGAAAATCATTAGTTTTTATGATGGAACTACATCTTGGATGTAAACGGGTACGAATAATGAGTAACATGTATATTTAAATCTATTTGGCAAGAAAACTAGGGATAAGGAGAAAATAATGGTTTCTTCAAATAAAAAAAAGTGTTTGCAGGAACATAAAGTTGAAGCTTAATTAATGCATCGTATGGTTAAATGTTCCTTAACCGATAAAATAAATAATTATACTGTTTATTTTTCTGAGTGAGATTCAATTTATTTTATGCCCTTTAAATTAAAAATTATATTTTGTTATTATGACTTATTTCTCCTTCAACATCAGAAAATCATTAGTTTTTATGATGGAACTACATCTTGGATGTAAACGGGTACGAATAATGAGTAACATGTATATTTAAATCTATTTGGCAAGAAAACTAGGGATAAGGAGAAAATAATGGTTTCTTCAAATAAAAAAAAGTGTTTGCAGGAACATAAAGTTGAAGCTTAATTAATGCATCGTATGGTTAAATGTTCCTTAACCGATAAAATAAATAATTATACTGTTTATTTTTCTGAGTGAGATTCAATTTATTTTATGCCCTTTAAATTAAAAATTATATTTTGTTATTATGACTTATTTCTCCTTCAACATCAGAAAATCATTAGTTTTTATGATGGAACTACATCTTGGATGTAAACGGGTACGAATAATGAGTAACATGTATATTTAAATCTATTTGGCAAGAAAACTAGGGATAAGGAGAAAATAATGGTTTCTTCAAATAAAAAAAAGTGTTTGCAGGAACATAAAGTTGAAGCTTAATTAATGCATCGTATGGTTAAATGTTCCTTAACCGATAAAATAAATAATTATACTGTTTATTTTTCTGAGTGAGATTCAATTTATTTTATGCCCTTTAAATTAAAAATTATATTTTGTTATTATGACTTATTTCTCCTTCAACATCAGAAAATCATTAGTTTTTATGATGGAACTACATCTTGGATGTAAACGGGTACGAATAATGAGTAACATGTATATTTAAATCTATTTGGCAAGAAAACTAGGGATAAGGAGAAAATAATGGTTTCTTCAAATAAAAAAAAGTGTTTGCAGGAACATAAAGTTGAAGCTTAATTAATGCATCGTATGGTTAAATGTTCCTTAACCGATAAAATAAATAATTATACTGTTTATTTTTCTGAGTGAGATTCAATTTATTTTATGCCCTTTAAATTAAAAATTATATTTTGTTATTATGACTTATTTCTCCTTCAACATCAGAAAATCATTAGTTTTTATGATGGAACTACATCTTGGATGTAAACGGGTACGAATAATGAGTAACATGTATATTTAAATCTATTTGGCAAGAAAACTAGGGATAAGGAGAAAATAATGGTTTCTTCAAATAAAAAAAAGTGTTTGCAGGAACATAAAGTTGAAGCTTAATTAATGCATCGTATGGTTAAATGTTCCTTAACCGATAAAATAAATAATTATACTGTTTATTTTTCTGAGTGAGATTCAATTTATTTTATGCCCTTTAAATTAAAAATTATATTTTGTTATTATGACTTATTTCTCCTTCAACATCAGAAAATCATTAGTTTTTATGATGGAACTACATCTTGGATGTAAACGGGTACGAATAATGAGTAACATGTATATTTAAATCTATTTGGCAAGAAAACTAGGGATAAGGAGAAAATAATGGTTTCTTCAAATAAAAAAAAGTGTTTGCAGGAACATAAAGTTGAAGCTTAATTAATGCATCGTATGGTTAAATGTTCCTTAACCGATAAAATAAATAATTATACTGTTTATTTTTCTGAGTGAGATTCAATTTATTTTATGCCCTTTAAATTAAAAATTATATTTTGTTATTATGACTTATTTCTCCTTCAACATCAGAAAATCATTAGTTTTTATGATGGAACTACATCTTGGATGTAAACGGGTACGAATAATGAGTAACATGTATATTTAAATCTATTTGGCAAGAAAACTAGGGATAAGGAGAAAATAATGGTTTCTTCAAATAAAAAAAAGTGTTTGCAGGAACATAAAGTTGAAGCTTAATTAATGCATCGTATGGTTAAATGTTCCTTAACCGATAAAATAAATAATTATACTGTTTATTTTTCTGAGTGAGATTCAATTTATTTTATGCCCTTTAAATTAAAAATTATATTTTGTTATTATGACTTATTTCTCCTTCAACATCAGAAAATCATTAGTTTTTATGATGGAACTACATCTTGGATGTAAACGGGTACGAATAATGAGTAACATGTATATTTAAATCTATTTGGCAAGAAAACTAGGGATAAGGAGAAAATAATGGTTTCTTCAAATAAAAAAAAGTGTTTGCAGGAACATAAAGTTGAAGCTTAATTAATGCATCGTATGGTTAAATGTTCCTTAACCGATAAAATAAATAATTATACTGTTTATTTTTCTGAGTGAGATTCAATTTATTTTATGCCCTTTAAATTAAAAATTATATTTTGTTATTATGACTTATTTCTCCTTCAACATCAGAAAATCATTAGTTTTTATGATGGAACTACATCTTGGATGTAAACGGGTACGAATAATGAGTAACATGTATATTTAAATCTATTTGGCAAGAAAACTAGGGATAAGGAGAAAATAATGGTTTCTTCAAATAAAAAAAAGTGTTTGCAGGAACATAAAGTTGAAGCTTAATTAATGCATCGTATGGTTAAATGTTCCTTAACCGATAAAATAAATAATTATACTGTTTATTTTTCTGAGTGAGATTCAATTTATTTTATGCCCTTTAAATTAAAAATTATATTTTGTTATTATGACTTATTTCTCCTTCAACATCAGAAAATCATTAGTTTTTATGATGGAACTACATCTTGGATGTAAACGGGTACGAATAATGAGTAACATGTATATTTAAATCTATTTGGCAAGAAAACTAGGGATAAGGAGAAAATAATGGTTTCTTCAAATAAAAAAAAGTGTTTGCAGGAACATAAAGTTGAAGCTTAATTAATGCATCGTATGGTTAAATGTTCCTTAACCGATAAAATAAATAATTATACTGTTTATTTTTCTGAGTGAGATTCAATTTATTTTATGCCCTTTAAATTAAAAATTATATTTTGTTATTATGACTTATTTCTCCTTCAACATCAGAAAATCATTAGTTTTTATGATGGAACTACATCTTGGATGTAAACGGGTACGAATAATGAGTAACATGTATATTTAAATCTATTTGGCAAGAAAACTAGGGATAAGGAGAAAATAATGGTTTCTTCAAATAAAAAAAAGTGTTTGCAGGAACATAAAGTTGAAGCTTAATTAATGCATCGTATGGTTAAATGTTCCTTAACCGATAAAATAAATAATTATACTGTTTATTTTTCTGAGTGAGATTCAATTTATTTTATGCCCTTTAAATTAAAAATTATATTTTGTTATTATGACTTATTTCTCCTTCAACATCAGAAAATCATTAGTTTTTATGATGGAACTACATCTTGGATGTAAACGGGTACGAATAATGAGTAACATGTATATTTAAATCTATTTGGCAAGAAAACTAGGGATAAGGAGAAAATAATGGTTTCTTCAAATAAAAAAAAGTGTTTGCAGGAACATAAAGTTGAAGCTTAATTAATGCATCGTATGGTTAAATGTTCCTTAACCGATAAAATAAATAATTATACTGTTTATTTTTCTGAGTGAGATTCAATTTATTTTATGCCCTTTAAATTAAAAATTATATTTTGTTATTATGACTTATTTCTCCTTCAACATCAGAAAATCATTAGTTTTTATGATGGAACTACATCTTGGATGTAAACGGGTACGAATAATGAGTAACATGTATATTTAAATCTATTTGGCAAGAAAACTAGGGATAAGGAGAAAATAATGGTTTCTTCAAATAAAAAAAAGTGTTTGCAGGAACATAAAGTTGAAGCTTAATTAATGCATCGTATGGTTAAATGTTCCTTAACCGATAAAATAAATAATTATACTGTTTATTTTTCTGAGTGAGATTCAATTTATTTTATGCCCTTTAAATTAAAAATTATATTTTGTTATTATGACTTATTTCTCCTTCAACATCAGAAAATCATTAGTTTTTATGATGGAACTACATCTTGGATGTAAACGGGTACGAATAATGAGTAACATGTATATTTAAATCTATTTGGCAAGAAAACTAGGGATAAGGAGAAAATAATGGTTTCTTCAAATAAAAAAAAGTGTTTGCAGGAACATAAAGTTGAAGCTTAATTAATGCATCGTATGGTTAAATGTTCCTTAACCGATAAAATAAATAATTATACTGTTTATTTTTCTGAGTGAGATTCAATTTATTTTATGCCCTTTAAATTAAAAATTATATTTTGTTATTATGACTTATTTCTCCTTCAACATCAGAAAATCATTAGTTTTTATGATGGAACTACATCTTGGATGTAAACGGGTACGAATAATGAGTAACATGTATATTTAAATCTATTTGGCAAGAAAACTAGGGATAAGGAGAAAATAATGGTTTCTTCAAATAAAAAAAAGTGTTTGCAGGAACATAAAGTTGAAGCTTAATTAATGCATCGTATGGTTAAATGTTCCTTAACCGATAAAATAAATAATTATACTGTTTATTTTTCTGAGTGAGATTCAATTTATTTTATGCCCTTTAAATTAAAAATTATATTTTGTTATTATGACTTATTTCTCCTTCAACATCAGAAAATCATTAGTTTTTATGATGGAACTACATCTTGGATGTAAACGGGTACGAATAATGAGTAACATGTATATTTAAATCTATTTGGCAAGAAAACTAGGGATAAGGAGAAAATAATGGTTTCTTCAAATAAAAAAAAGTGTTTGCAGGAACATAAAGTTGAAGCTTAATTAATGCATCGTATGGTTAAATGTTCCTTAACCGATAAAATAAATAATTATACTGTTTATTTTTCTGAGTGAGATTCAATTTATTTTATGCCCTTTAAATTAAAAATTATATTTTGTTATTATGACTTATTTCTCCTTCAACATCAGAAAATCATTAGTTTTTATGATGGAACTACATCTTGGATGTAAACGGGTACGAATAATGAGTAACATGTATATTTAAATCTATTTGGCAAGAAAACTAGGGATAAGGAGAAAATAATGGTTTCTTCAAATAAAAAAAAGTGTTTGCAGGAACATAAAGTTGAAGCTTAATTAATGCATCGTATGGTTAAATGTTCCTTAACCGATAAAATAAATAATTATACTGTTTATTTTTCTGAGTGAGATTCAATTTATTTTATGCCCTTTAAATTAAAAATTATATTTTGTTATTATGACTTATTTCTCCTTCAACATCAGAAAATCATTAGTTTTTATGATGGAACTACATCTTGGATGTAAACGGGTACGAATAATGAGTAACATGTATATTTAAATCTATTTGGCAAGAAAACTAGGGATAAGGAGAAAATAATGGTTTCTTCAAATAAAAAAAAGTGTTTGCAGGAACATAAAGTTGAAGCTTAATTAATGCATCGTATGGTTAAATGTTCCTTAACCGATAAAATAAATAATTATACTGTTTATTTTTCTGAGTGAGATTCAATTTATTTTATGCCCTTTAAATTAAAAATTATATTTTGTTATTATGACTTATTTCTCCTTCAACATCAGAAAATCATTAGTTTTTATGATGGAACTACATCTTGGATGTAAACGGGTACGAATAATGAGTAACATGTATATTTAAATCTATTTGGCAAGAAAACTAGGGATAAGGAGAAAATAATGGTTTCTTCAAATAAAAAAAAGTGTTTGCAGGAACATAAAGTTGAAGCTTAATTAATGCATCGTATGGTTAAATGTTCCTTAACCGATAAAATAAATAATTATACTGTTTATTTTTCTGAGTGAGATTCAATTTATTTTATGCCCTTTAAATTAAAAATTATATTTTGTTATTATGACTTATTTCTCCTTCAACATCAGAAAATCATTAGTTTTTATGATGGAACTACATCTTGGATGTAAACGGGTACGAATAATGAGTAACATGTATATTTAAATCTATTTGGCAAGAAAACTAGGGATAAGGAGAAAATAATGGTTTCTTCAAATAAAAAAAAGTGTTTGCAGGAACATAAAGTTGAAGCTTAATTAATGCATCGTATGGTTAAATGTTCCTTAACCGATAAAATAAATAATTATACTGTTTATTTTTCTGAGTGAGATTCAATTTATTTTATGCCCTTTAAATTTAAAATTATATTTTGTTATTATGACTTATTTTTCCTTCAGCGGTAGAAAAAGATGGAGCTACATCGTGGAGGAAAACGTGTACGTCCAATGAGTAGCATATATTTCATTCTATTTGGTCAAAAAGCTTGGTGTAAGGGAAATATAACAGAAATGTCAACTACCTCCGTTTAGCAAAAGATATTTTCTAGTGGTTGTGAAATTTAAATTATTTTCAGTTTAGTATTTTTAATTTTAAGTAATTTATTTCATCATTACATAATAAAATTTCGTAGTATCATATAAAATGTGGCTTTATTGCAGTTATATCGCAGGGGCACTTTTAAAAAAGTGGGCGTGTAATTATCCTCATTCCACAAGTTTTAATATTTAATTTGCTACGAGGTGATTAAAACTTTTGCAGAAAGTGGAGCAGTTGGCATCCAGTAAATAATGGTTTCTTAAAAAAAAAGCGTTTTTTCAAACATATTTTTTTCTAATACATACCGAAAAAATTTCTTCAAAATTTAACAAAAAAATCAAAACTCATATTTTAGTATGTATGGAGAAAAATATTCATTCGAATTCTTATATTTGACCATAAATCCTCTTTATTACATTAACATCAAGTTTTTCTCGAATAAGCCGTACAATTAAGCCTTTTCAGAAGTACATTTATGTATTACAGTCAATTAGAAATATTAACTCGTAAGTATGATGGTCGCATTTTGCTAAAAGATAAAATAATTTTTCCCTTAGAGGAAGGAAAAAAGTTAGGGTACAGAAAAATTTTAGAGAAAAACTTCAATTATCTTCTTTGAAATAATTTAACTTCATAAGACTGTGTTAACCCTCTGGCAAAAATCGTTAGAGGAAAAACTTTATTTAAATAATTGAGATTTATTTCCTTTTGATGCCATTTAAACTTCAATAGTTTTTTTTTGAAATTTTTTTTTTAAAGAACGGAAACCCATTAGTTTTTACGATGGAGTTAGTAGAGGATGCAATCGAGTATTTGCAATGAACACCACCACCAATGATTATTTTCTTTCAAAACATGAAGAAGAAGAGGCAAAGAAATATTTTTCATCTGAATTTTTTTTTTTTTAAACCATGAGCACAATTATAACCAATTAAATTTTCCTGAAATCAAAAAGTAAATAACTTACCGTGCATTTTCAAATAAAAGCGGATCAATTGCGTTTTTTAATCAAAAATTTATAAAAATCAAAATATCCTGAAAAATTCAAAATTCAGAGTCCCTGTATATATGAAGAGAGTGACCATAAATAGTTTCAAAATTGTGCATGTCAGGGTTGCTAAACAGTATAATAGTGGAATTAGTATACCATATTCAGTGAAATTCCTCTTTAACTTCGCTTTCTTACCATGCGTCAGCCATAGTAATAGTTAGTGAGTGTCTATTACATCGACCAGGTGGTACTTGCGATTGTGCCGAAGCAAATTTCGTCCAATCATTGACTGGGCCCAATTCACGTGACGTTTTTATTTATTTTTTAGTTTTGATAACTATCTGGTATTATGTTTTCCTTCCTATGATAAATTTTAAGTAATTTGGATTGAGTTTTTCTTACAAAATACTAAAGAAAGCATTAGTGTATGGAAACATAAGTGTAAAATATTCAAGGGATGTAAGTGTCATTGCCTGGTTTGCACATGCCCGGTATGACCAACACTGAAGTTTTTTTCTTCTTTTTTCTTTATTTAAGATTAAATGCTGCTACCTGGTAAATGCTTGTCTGTTTTACTTTTCACTAATGTTTATTTTAGCCATTTAACGCAGAATTTTTACTGAGCACATTTTTCTTGTTCTTTTAAAAATTATTTTAGGTCAAAATAAGAGAAAAATATGTTTAACATTTTGAAAATTTATGGTTATAAATTAGCGCATGAAACAACGGCATTTTTTTCTGCGTTACAGGTAAAATCTTTAAAACAAGGCTCACTTACAAACAATTATCTTTCAAATTTGCACTTATTTGCAGTTATTAATATCTAATATTTAATTTATAAAATCAATTAATGATAAATTTTTGAACAGGAATGAAAAAAAATTCCAATTACTTCTTTGGATTTTGTATTTAAGTACAAATATAATTCCGATAATTGATATTTATAATTAAATAACGTCGCAATATAATTTTGCGTTAAATTAGAGCGTCTAGAAAATACTTAAAATTAGCACCGATGTCCTATCTACGTTAAAGGATTAAAGGGTTTAGAATGTGTTCTAATGGAAAATCTTAAGAATTCAAAACAATAATTAAAATCTTAAAAAAATTATATTGAAATTAATGACACTGAATACAAAAACATTCAGAAACAAAACAATAATTATGCTTTTAAAAAACAACATGCATGACGTCACATCTCCTATGCATTCATACAATGTTTATAAATGTCATCAACGCTTTCTTCTTTTTGAGCTCGCTTTTTTATTAAGCACATAAAGAGTAGCATCATAACTAATACTTGCTTTTCCCTGAAAAAAGAATAACAATGAATAAAACTTATGATTGAACCTGGATGAGAATAATTAAAACATAATTTAACTATTCAATTTTTCAAACTTAAGCTTGCTTAATAGCTCAGTTTGTTTCAGCTCTTTGTTGTCTACGAGAGAAAAAGTTTTCATTCGAAAATTTGTAAATATGCACGTTTACATGCTTATGACAGCTCACACGCTTGATATTTAAATAAATTCTTTACTGTATGTATATATATATATATATATATATATATATATATATATATATATATATATATAGATAGATAGATAAAGTTCAAAATGTAGAGAAAACATAGAAAAAATTACAGAATAATAAAAAAAGAAAATTATTTAAAAAAACTAGTAAAAAGTCCGGGGTAAAAAGATATCTCTTCATCAGCTTACACGATTATATTCGCAAAAAGGAGTGCTTTCTAATATTGTATCAATATAGCCAAAGCAAAATGAGTGAGAGAGAGAGAGAGAGAGATTTCTTTTAGCCTCGGATTTGCCCGTAATTGATATATATACACACAATAAAGAGAAAGATGAAGAAAATAAGTTTTTTTTTTATTAATCTTTAATATTTTCTATGTTTTCGCGATATTTTTAACTTGTTATATGTATATGAAATATGTAACATGATCAAGTTTGGCATTTAGGAGGAATAAAAATTCAGCTAATTTGACTTCAAAAACATTCCTATCTATGAACTATCGATTCTTTTTAAAGGAATATTAAAGTTTAAATTAGCAACCGGGGGAAACAGATGATAAAAGTGATACGCAGTGTAGAGTGCGGGCGAAGAAAGCCTGTTTTTAAATGTTGGTCATTAATTTAGCAAGAAACACATAAAGATTAATATTTAATCTAAATAGTCACCCTATATGCACCTTATTTTACCACGATACTGCTGCTTTCCTTAAGAGTTTTATTAGTTTTTAAAGTCTGAACTCAAACGAATGGACTGATGGACTGAGATTTAGCGAACTTTACGCTTCTGTCAAAGTCAGCATTCAGAATATTTATTATCTGGCATCAAAATAAATATCTACTCTATATTTTTCTCTTTTCAGTTCTCTAATTATTACCCGGATTTATACATAATTTAACACTGAAGATGCAATTAACTATTCGTGAATATTAGTGCTCAAGAAAATAAACGTACCAAGCATAATTTTTGATCTAATGATTGGATCTTCACGTTCTAGGACTCAATCTTAATAGTTCAAGGGGGTGATCTCAAATATGCTAATTAATTTGTACATACGATATTTTAAGTTACGAAATCAGACACAAAACTCAATTTTTCTGAATAATTATACCTTTTTTTAAGCGATTCGGAATTCTGACCCCTAAAATGTTGGGGGTAACTGCTATCTGGAAAATATGGTCCGAATAGTTTGGTCGGGAGAGCGCTCCAAAGTTTGGACTCTTTAATCTTAATTTTACTTTTTGCGTATTTCTCCCATATTTCGAGAAATTTTATAGCGAATTGAAAACTTTTTGCAAGCGATTATAAAATAAATTTATACAAATATAATTCTTTGCAATAAAAAAAACTTTTAATGAATATTCATTATTTTTTATTATTATATTTAATGCTAGTCGAAATTGTTTTTTAAGGTATACAATTTTTTACATCTTTTTAAAAAATAAAATTTTACAAAAAAAAAAAAAAATAAAAATAAAAAATTTTGCAAAATACAAAATTTAAATAAAATTGGTCAAATAGTTCCTGAGAAATCAAGACTAAAATACTTTTAACTTATGTAACTTTTTTTGAAATTCGATTTCTCAGGATTTTTTTTTTCTTGTATTTTGCCATGTAAAATGTTTTCTTTAAAACGATGTAAAAAAAAATGTACAGCTTACAAATCAAATTTTTTTCTACTAATATTAAATAAAATAATAAAAAATGGTAAATATTTACAAGAAATTATTTTTTGCATGGAATCGTCTTTGGACAAAGGAATTTAATAATTGATTTTCAAAAATTTTTTCAATTCGCTTAAGAAGTTTTTGAGATATAGTGAAATACGTCAAAAGTAAAATAACATTAAGGGATCCAAACTTTCGATCGCTTTCCTGACCAAACTATGGGGACCATATTTCCCAAATTGGCTTCTCCCTATATTTTGGGGGACAGAAATCCGAATCTGTTGAAAAAAGGTATGTTTATTCAGAGAAAATACGTTTTAGTGTATGATTTCGTAACTTAAAATATCTCCTGAGCTAATGAATTACCATATTTAGAGTCTCTGTCTCGAACCATGAAGAATGAGTCCTAGAACGTAAAGATAATTCGATCAAAAGTTATTCAGGGTAGTCAGGGGCGTTTTCTATTTTGCGCACTGTACATCGTTATCTAAAAAAGAAAAACTACTCAAATGCGAGATAACTAGCTGAAGGGTTAGGTAACAAAGAAATATATTCTAAAGCATATTGCATATGAGACAAAAACAGAGGATGATGCTACACAAAGAAGTGTAGGTTTTTGTCCTAAGCATTTTCGATGACGGTTACAATTACAATTGAATATTAATGAGTTCGAAATTGTGGTTCAGCTGACATAGTTCAATGATGCCCTCCAGTGTGGCTTCTAATATAATCTTTTCCCACAATATTCATACTTAATGTAGATTTTTGGTAAACTTTACTCAAGTACTTAAGTAATGAAGTATGTAGCATGCGTAAAAGATACAACATTTACTCTTTAGACCATCATGTAAGATACAAAAAAAATATTTTTATGAAGGTAAAAAGTGATAATTTGTCGTTAAAAAAATCTATACTTAATTTAAACTATATATTAACAATTAACTACCCTTTTTTAAAAAAATAAATAAATAACTAATTGATTTCATTTTAGATTTTGCATGATTGTAGATTAATATAATATATATTTACAAATGTTGGACAGAACTATGGGGATACTTCTATACTAACTCGCATGTAAAAAATCATTTAGTAGCAAATGTTTTGGAGAATTTAACATGGTGGCAAAACTATTGACACAATGTGAAAGATCAAACTTGAAGCTTTTAGAAATGGCGTCTTTTTTCCCGTGCAAAATTAACAGCGTCCAAATTGAGCGTAGGAATTTAAAAGCTTCTTTCCTTTTTCAGTACATCTATTATTAAGTCAAAAAGAAGTTATTAACTTACTCTATCCGCATTTTGGTGGATCAGAACTTTATATTGTTAAAAATAACACCAAAAAAATGGCGTCCTCTTTTTCCATGCAAAATTAGCAGCGTCTAAAATGAGCGTAAGGATTTAAAAGCTTCTTTCCTTTTTCAGTACATCTATTACTAACAAAGAATTCTAGGATAAATTTTGCAGTTATATAGAATGACTAAAAAACTGTCAGTATTAAAGCCAAAAAAATGTTATTAACTTACGCTATCTGCATTTTGGTCTATCAGAATTCTGCATGGTTAAAAATAACACCATAGAAATTACGTCAAAGCTTCAAGCATGATATTTCATGTTGTACTTACAGTTTTGCCATGTAAAATATTCCCAAATACAGAATAATATAGAAGTGTTTCCATAATTTTATCCAACTCCTATACATTCTATTACGTTTTTTACCACTCATGACACTGAAAGAGTTTAAAAAATAGAAGTTTCAAATATATTAATTCACTATCAGAATATGAACTGAACATATTACTGACACCAAAAGGATTGCATTTAAATAATAAGATTTCACTTTGAGATTACTTGATATTACTATCAGCGATCAAAAATTTATATAATCCTTAAACTTACGATGATTTTGGAGTTGTGCTTCTGTAATTACTGTACTGTAAATTTGAATTTTGACAATAACAGAGAAATCGTATATTTTGATTCGATGAGTCTGAGTCATCATGAAACTAAATCTTTTTGGATATGATTATTAATAATGTAAAATGTATATATAATCCACATACACATTCCTTAATATTCAGTCTTACGGTTTGTCGATGTAGTAATTAATATATAATCTTTATACAATCCTCATAGAATCCTTATTCTTTTACTTGATCTTATAGTTTGATTGATGATTGCTAATAATTAATATATAATCCTTATATAATTATAAGTATAAGTGAAATTTTTAATTCCAGCCATATACTCTAAATTTGAATTTTAAATATAACAGAAAAATCATGGCGCTCTATATATATTGCTTTTCCTATTTCAATCCTTAAAATATATCTGTTGCAAGCAATGTGAACAACTCGAGTAGTATGATCGTAGAAACATAAAAATATTGGATATCTCACAAAGATTTCGTATATCATGCCAAAAACAATTTCTGGGCTAAAATTTAAGCAAAATTGTAAATTGACCTTTCAAGGTAGGTCTGAGTTATCATCAATCAAACTAAATCTCTTTGGTAAGTAAGGGCTAAATTTCTTCCTTTTTCAAGAACACAAAAGAAGCCGTGAAAAATTGAAAAACGCAAGTGTCATTCTTTCCAAAGTAAAGTTTACAATCGGCTTAGGAGTAGAGGAGGACGATAATAACCAAAGAACATTCTGACGTTAAAGTTTTCTTCGAATAAGTGAATATACTGAAAAATAAATTTCACCAGCACGAAACTTATAACGAATATCAATAATACTTAAAAAAAAAAAAAAAAAATGGTGCACTAGCGAAACGGATTCCGCAAAAAAGTATCTTGAAAGTTTCGGAAGGTAAACTACTAAAGAACAAAAGGAGAAAAGAAAATGGCGCAAAAAAGAACAGTTTATAAGCTGCTTTGTTTCGGTAGAGTGCGCTCAAAATCGATTTAGCAGCGAAGTCGGACAAAAATATTGCGAAACACAAAAGAAGATTGTGTGCAAGTTGGGGATATGCTTCTTTTGCTTCAGTTGCTCGGCAGTCTGGCTCACCACAGTTGGATTATGACAGAGAGGTAAAGAGTTTTATAGAGAGCACTTGTTTGATTGAAATGTGGAGTTGTTTGTTTGAGTAGATTAAATCCCTGAATCGTTATAATCTGTATTGAACTTCTTCGAATAGAGAAAGTATTTCGTCGCATAGTTGAAATATAGCAGAAAAGATTAGATGATTATGTTTTTTATTATGAGTGCACTGAAGTGAAATGAAGTTAGCTGAATTCTCTCTATGGAACAGTTTTTTGTGTTGCATTAAATTCGTATTCTGAGATCTTCATAAATAATATATATATATATATATATATATATATATATTTTAATTGCATGGCTGGAAACGAATGCTTTAACAGGAAAGAGCAGGCTGAGTCGGCTTATGAAATAATGTTTTTTATAAAATAATATGTTAGTAAAATTACTCTAACATTGCAATGCTTAGGCTCATAAAAATATAGAAAAAGAAAGAATTGTTAATTGATTTGTAGGCTATTTCTCGTTGGTTAGCATCTCAGGAAATATTGCTATAAAAAAATAGTTCGTGTAGTCCCTCCGCGCGGAAGAAGTGAAACTTCGTAATGTGGAAATGAAAATAGGAAGGGGTAGAAATTGATTTTTAGAGAAATAATATTGTTTCTTTAAGACAAACTTTATTAACATTGCTTACAATTCACAATTGATCGCATCTTTTAATTATCATTTTCTACGCGCATGCGTTCGAGTGCCACGCATTCACTCTCACTCTGTCTCTTTCTATTCTCCCTCCCCAGGAGCGTTGAACGTCAACAGTGCTTTCATACCCCCTCCATGGTAGCGTTAAACGTTTAACGCAACCTTGTTGGAAGTCGCATTAGAAATTTCACTTATTAAATAATAACCGGCAAAAATAAAATAAAAACATAGAAAAATAAGTATCTAAAGCAGAGTATCTATGTGCATCAAAGTATTTTTTTAATTGTATTTAATAAAAAAAATATACTTATTAACTTTTTAAATACAATACTTTGTTTCATTTAAAAAAATTTTCGCTTAGTTAAAAAATATTAATAATAAAATATATTTTTAAAAAAAATTATAATAAGAAATCAGCTTATTTCTAAATGTTTTAAATTTCAGTAAGGTATTTTTGGCGAATTTAAAAAAAATATCGCTTTGTTTTCTTTAACGCCAATATTACCTATAAAAAACTATGTTTACTATAAGTATACTATGTTTTTCTCTTACCTTGTGCGCTCAACGAACGTAAAGAGAAATCTAGTTTCCATGACAACGGTAGCGTTAAACGTTTAACGCAACCTTGTTGGAAGTCGCATAAGAAGTTTTACTTCAAAAAAGTAATATGCTATTTTATTAACTACGGTAAATTCGCAACAGTTATTCAATTTTGTTTAGTGAAGTATAGCCTATCTTTAACTAACGCCCTCTGTGAGTTCTGAAAATGGCTAAAAATGATAATATGAAGAAATGTCACAGTTTTTTGAAAATGGAAAGCGTTTGTAATCGTATTTTTTCATGTTGAAAACTTTTTCAATGCTGCTCATAGAAATTTGCAAAAATCGGGAACTATTGATTGATTTTGAAAATTTTCGTATAAGTCGAAAAATGTCACCAAATTGGCAATTTTTAATATTAGTTAATAACTTTAAAAATACTTAGGTAATTCGTCCTCCCTAAATACCAGATAAATTTTTACCGCAACGTGGTATGGAGTTTAACATTATAGTTTGCTACAAGAATCAGGAACTTAAACTGTAGCTTTTTTTTTTATTTTGCTTTATGGAAGTGCTCCGAAAAAGATCACAAATTTTGAATTATTACAAAATCTCACCAAACAGGTGATTTTTAATACAAATTAATAGCTTAATTAAAAATACTTAAGTTATTTGACTTTTAAAGCCCAGATGAATTTTTGCATCAAGAAGGTTGCTATTTATATTTCTGGCCTTGGCAACAGCAAGTGTTGCTAGGCGACCGCAGACGATTTTAATCGAAAGTTTGATATTTTTAAACATAAATTCAGCAGACGATTTACCATTATAGCTTCATTTGTGTTGTTGACAGTAAATTCGCGATCGCAACGAACTATAGGGGGCGTTGTTGTATGTGCCGAATCCCTGCGATTTCCATATGAACAGTCATTCAGTTACACTGGAGACGTCTTTAATGTAGCATTGTAACGTTCCATCTTTATTGTGGCTGATTAAATTTAAAAAAGAAAAATGTTTGTTTTCTTTCTTATGCAAACGAAAAAAAAATGGTATCTCTTTTTTTTAGAGAAGGAACATCCAGAACACATCTGAAAAATATTTGTAAATAAAGAGAAAAAAATAGGTATATTCTTATAAGAGTTCAAACCTAATGCCTGATAATAGTTATACTAAATTTAATGGTATAACATGAAAGGCCCATTTAAATTTTAACGTAAAATAAAGAATGCTTACGAAACAAAAAGAAAAAAAAAAAGAACCATTCTTTTTTTGTCGCCATTTTTTAGTGTTACGAAAATGCGTCTTTAGGACTTGCCAAAAACAAAACAAGATGCAATTTTATTTTTTTAGGAGCGAAATATTTTATGGAGTGAAATATAACGAAAATGTACCAAAGTCCATAACATAAAACTTTATCTTAGTAAACGTCCGTTTTGGAAATGTTATTTCATTTTGAATCTTATTTATTAGAGTTCATTATGGCTATAGAATCAGGTGAGAGAAAAGTTTGTTTTGAATCTATGCTAAACGCTATATCGGCCCATTTTCCACCGAAATCCGATTGACCACTTTGATTTTAAACAAAATGTTTCATTTTAAGATTTTTTCCAAAAATTTTAAGTGTAGATTGGCGGCATTAAAATCTGCCAAATCTGTAGCTGTGGTTAATACGTAAGTACCGAATTTTTCTTCCATACTTTTCTGAATCATATTACTTCAAATATTAGAATATGCAAGAAGTATACATAAACACATAATTTAATACCATTTAATTTTTCAAAAAAAGTATTTTGACAACAATTTTATCGAAAAATTATAAACTAAAAAGCATGAAATAAAGAATTCTTAGGATAAAAACGATTTTAAAAATTCCTCATTTTTCAATAAAAACTTTCGTATTGTTTTTTTTTAATTCTTATAGTATTTAATCAGACGTAAAAAAACATTTTGTAGAGAACGATCATCAAGTAAGAAAAAAAATTATTTACAAGCAAATTTTTTATTATAAAAATCATAACACTTACCTGATTTATAAGTCCGGAGAATTCTAAAATGATATGTTCTTTGTTTGAAAACTTTATTCTCAAATAATATATACATAGTTTATCCGTTCATTACTTTTAGGTAACATACCACACATCAAAATTTTATAATTGTAAGATCTCGATATGAATTTTAATATGTAGCTTAAAAACAGAATAGCTGAATTCTAGTTGAAATTCTTTCAAAACTAAAAAACACTTACCAAGAAAACGATAAAAATTTTATTTATAATCAGCACAAAAGATACTTTTTCAAGTAATTCGGATTATTCTTTATTGCTGTTTTCTGAATTATGTAGATACAGAAATATATACAATTCTATGGAGAAGAAGAATATTCTATAACTATTACAGTTCTGTATGGAATTCATTGGAAGACATTTTTTCATTGGAATGACGAAAGCAATGTTGACTTCATTTTAACTTGTAATGAATTGAAGACAGAAAAATTATTTTACCGCAATACACATATCTGTAACAGCAAGTGATCATGAAAACATTTTATGTTGTTGGTAATAGAAAGGTAAAAATTATTGAGAAGTTGTTCTTCAAATGCTTGGCGTGTTCTGCTTCAATGTTTGGCATGTTCTGATTAGTTTTTTCAAGAAGTTTTACCTTTTCTTTAGCGAAATTTTGCTTCCTATTTGCTGCTAAGAAAATGGCGTCCGTCATTGCCAATGGTTATGTGGGAACTAATGCCCGATATTTACAGTCTCCCGCTAGATGGCGTATCGAGTGTTGCGATCGCGAATTGAAAAGTTCTTCTCTTTCAAAAAATGGAATTGAATCGTGAACATTTTCGTGCCATTATTTTTCATAACTTTCGACGTGGATTGTCAAGACAAGAGTGCTTCGATGAACTTAATTCTTTATTCAGCGATAAAGCGTCATCCTACAGCACTGTAAAAAATTGGTATAACGAGTTTAATCGTGGTCGATGTTTGATCTAGGACGAATCCCGTGCAGGTCGTCCAAAATCCGTTGTTGTGCCAGAAAAGATCGATGCTGTGCGTGAACTGATAAAGCAAGATCGTCATGTGACATACCGTGAGATAGAGGCGTCTTTGGACATTAGTATGACTAGCATCAATAAAATATTGCATGAACATTTGAGCGTAAAAAAAATTTGTTCGCGTTGGATCCCGCATAATCTGACAAACGCTCAAAAAAAGGCTCGTGTCGATTGGTGCAAGGAAATGTTGGAAAAATACGTTCAAGGTACATCAAAGGCTGTGTATAACATATACACAGGTGACGAACAATGGATCTATGCATATGAGCCGGAAACAAAACAGCAATCAACTGTATGGGTCTTCCAAGACGAGGCAAAACCAACAAAAGTTGTTCGAGGAAGAAGCACATCGAAACAAATGATTGCCTGTTTCTTCGGCATTAACGGTCATGTGGCAACAGTGGTGTTAGAGCAACGCAGGACGGTCAATTCTGAATGGTACACGACCATTTATTTGCCAGAAGTCATCGGAGAAATTCGAAAAAAGCAGAAGAACAGGCGAATCATTCTTCATCATGACAATGCGAGCTCTCACACATCGACTCAAACAAAGGCATTTCTGACGGAGCGAAAGATCGAACTGATGGGTCATCCGCCGTACTGCCCTGATTTGGCATCCAATGACTTCTTTTTATTCCCACACATCAAAAATAAATTACGTGGACAACGATTTTCGACCCCCGAAGAAGCGGTTGATGCATTCAAAACGCATGTTTTGGAGTTACCTCAATCGGACTGGAAAGAGTGCTTTGAAAATTGGTTCAAAAGCATGCAAAAGTGTATTGATCATCATGGAGAATATTTTGAAAAACAATAAAACCAATTTCGATCCTACATATTTGTTTTTTCATTATTAGGCCAGAAATATAAATAGCAACCCACGTATTTTCAAATTATAGTTTATATGAAATATAAGACGTTTAGACAAACTATAAGGTGTTTGCAGTCTTAAAGTCCAGAAAGATCTTTTCATCATATATTGTTTAAAATTGTAATTTTGCTTTTAGTGTAAGGAACTCAAACAGTGACTTTTTTTAAATTTCCGTTCGAGGAAATAAACTCATAAAATAGCATAAGACGCAGAAAATAGGAAGGTAATTAATGGGAATACTTTCCACTTTATCTATTAAACCGTTAGAGATGCTTTTATTCCTATCTTCTCTGAAGTTCATCTCCTTAATGGTTCGTCAGATTTTGATTACTATCTTCCTTGATTTAAATACTATTTTCTGATCCCTAATGCGTGTATTTATTCATTTAAATTTTGGAAAAAATTCTAAAAAACGTTGACAAATGATTATGCTCCAAGAAAATAACAAAGTATTAATTTTTATTAATTTTTCAAATGAATAAGCAGATATATGAGGTGTTTGTTTCAGCTGTATTAGACTTTTTTGTAGTTATTTAAAAGAATTCAGCTTTGTACGCTGTCAGTATAAGATATTAATTTAAAGAATTTCTTACAATTGAAAAATAATGATAAAGCATACAAAGTTCTTTTTTTTTACATTTAAATAAAGGAGGGGGGGGGGGGAGAAGAGCGTGCCTCTGTTAGGGGACCAAAATTCGAATCACGACAATTTCTGTTCAATTACCATATTTTCCGCTCTCACTTTGTAGACGTAAACTAAAACAGCAGTAAACGGATAATGAGTTGAAATCCTTTTGCCGTCGAGTTAATCGTAGTTTAACTCAGTAAATATGAGTTAGTTTCACTCAAATATTAATCTACAAAGTTAAGTATGTTTCGAATTACCGAAAAAAAATAGATATAGTTGCAAATTCGATTTAGTTCAACGTCGGTGATAAAATAAATCATGTAAAAAAATTATATCTTGCTAATGTATTTGAGAAATGAGCATTGTTCCATTGCTTTTTTTCCCTATACACACGAAGTTCAACATGATACTTCTAAGAAATTTTTATTTTTAAAATATACTAAAATGTTCTTTTTTTTGTTTCATTAAAAATTTCTATAAACAAATTTTCATATTCCTTTTCAGTCCATTAACTTTACAAAATTTAAACAATCATATAAAACAAATGTGTACTCGACATATTTTACCTAATTACGAGTAATTACTGAGTCAAAACAAACCTCCTCATTTATCAACGACTGTATTTACCTCAAATAAAGTAAATAAGTGATTTACCCCACTTTGACGGGAGATTTCAAAATGGCGCTAAACAGTGCTCGTCTTACTTTGTTTCCATCATCCTAATCTCTGGACTATCTCGTTCTCTAATCAGGACTACATGGTCAGAATCTGAGTAAGTCAGGACTATGTCAGCACCCATTACTGAAACCATCCCGATCATTTAAACAGATTATAAATCCACTTCGCTCCCAATAAATTTCAACCATCTCCACCGCCAAGTGGCTAGAAAGTGCTGACATTGGCGCAAAATAATAAGCGGCCTGCCATGTTAATAATGAGAAATTCGCCGACTTTCTCATCAATATTAAGCTCTTTATTATTAGGGTAACAAACAGAATTATCGGAATTAAATCTTTGCCAACGGGGTTAGTCTGTTGTGCTATGACGAGTTGATGAAATTTTCGATTTCATTTTCGAATTTTGGAGCTCGAAATGGAAGATCGTAATACCCTTTTGCAAATACCAATGATTTTTCGGTCATGGTTTCAATGCGGAGGTAGGCTTTAATGGGTTTTTAGATAAAACGTAGATATGATTGTGAAACCGATATGGCTTATTTTGCATTTGGATTGGGATCTTTAGCATTTAAATAATTGTTCTGAATCCATCATTAAGGCATATGGATAACTCTAATAATTGCCGGAGTTAATCTCAGTTTTAAGATTATTTGTTAAAGCTTAATCTATTTTAAGATGTTTAAGATACAAAACACCTTAATAACTTATGATCTAATGATTGGATTTTCAGGCATCAATCTGAACGATTCATGGAATTTAATCACAAATATGTTTGAGCTAATTCATAAATTACAAAATTAGACAAAAAAAATTACCTTTTCGAATACTTTTCAACAGATTTGGATTTTCGATGCTCGAAATATGGGGGTTTAATACGGAAAATATGGTCCTAGTATTTTAGTCAGAAGAGCGTGGAAAGTCTATTACCCTAAACGTCAATTTCTCTTTTGGCATATCCTGATTATGTATTTTTTAAAGTATCAGTTGAAAATATTTCATGCATGTATTTTTAGATTTTTGTTCCGATTATTTCTCAAAATATGTGACGATTTAATTTCATTTTGAATAACCTGTATATTTTATGTTTCAACTGAAATTAACAGTTCTGTTTCTTGATCAAGCAATCTCTATATATCCTGGTCTGGCATTCTAATTTCAGTGTTAAGTTGCGTTAAAGGAAAATAGACATTTAAGGGTCATAATTTTGGGGCTAAATGTTACAAAAACATTTTATAGCCTGATCACATATTTTGTTTTGATTTATTAAAGTAAGGAACAGTTTAAATGTTCAAAGACAGTGCTACTGAACATTAAAATGTAGGCAGAACTAAAAGTTATTGATATATTGGGTAGCAACTAAGTTCAACAGTTTTTTTTAAAATTAAAGTGAAGGAATTTGTCTGAATTTTCTCTTGTGGTTTGACACGAATTTTCGTGCAAAAATTTGATTTACAGCTTTCCTTTAAAGTCAACTGGACGAAAACGGCCAAATCAAGGTGCCTCTTTGAGGTCTAAACATCCATTTTCAAGTTTGGCATACCAATCATGAGAAACGGCTTTTTCAGCTATGGCGTCTTTTTTCAACACAGCACAAATTTTATGAGCAGCTTTTGAAAGCAGTCTTTATTGAAAGCAGACGGAAATAGATAACGAAGTAGCTCTTTTTTCTCCACTTGACATTCTGTTTAATTGATCTGAAATTTAACCTTAAATAAATTTGATAAAAAAATGAAAATAGGTTCCGGTAAAAAGAAACATTTTCTTTTGAAAAAAACAAAACGATTTGCCAAAAGCATTTAATAACATGCCAAAATTTTAAAAAAAGGCTATGTTGCCAATGTAATGTATAAATATTTTAACTATCATTGATTACAATTGTTTTATTATTTTTATAAGAAGAATCTATAATGAAAACAAAAATTGCGAAATTTGATGAAAAAGTTAATATGTACTTGTTTTTGTAGCAGTTAATTTTTTTCAATATTTCAGCTTTTTTAACTTTAAAAAAAAGTGTAATATGACACTGCTTAACTTTTATGAAAGAAATAAAAGAAAAAGAAAAATTTAGAATTAAAAAAAGGAAATATTATTACACACACACACGGGGTAAATCATTTTTACATTATGTTGAAATACTCTTTAAAATATTTTTTTAAAAAATGAGCTTTTTCTTAAGTAATAACTGTTTCTTGCAGCAAGTCTCAAAACGATATTAAAGAAAATTTTATTTTCTTAATTTTGAGTAGCAAGAGATCATTTGCATATTTCTGAATTGTAAATTATCTTAAAATGTCAAAATTCAGCCTAAATGAAGAGGGGATGAAACTTGCGTTTAAAAACGAATTTAAATAATAATTTTTTTTAAGTTTGCGTCATGAATAAATAATGTTTAATACAAGAGAGTGTATTTAAATAAATTAAAAAGTTAGATATAATTTTTACTTTTAGTTCTTTTTTTTTATTCATAAATATTTAATACTGAAAAATAAATACTTATACTATTTTAAGAAAGAATCAGATTAATAATAAATAAGAAATAAAAATAAAATAAAACTAAAAATTTAATTACAGTCTAAAATTTTCTTATCTCATTTATATTGAATCTTTTTACAAGTTAAAGATTAGTATTTTTATTCGAGGAAAAACGTATAGAAAAATTCATTACTTTTACTATTTTAAGTAACAACTATAATAATAGTAAACAAATAAGAAAACAAATATAAAAATTTGAATACAGTTTATAAATCTTTTTCTCTCATTTATAAGGGATTTTTTTACTAATTGAAGATTAGAGATTTTATTCCTGAAAAACGTAGGGAAAAAAAGCATTACTTTTGCTATTTTAAGTAACAATTATAATAAAAGTAAATTAGAAATAAGAACAGAAAAAAAGCATTAAAAAAATTTATAAATCGTTTTCTCCCATTTATAAAGAATTTTTTGATTAGTTAAAAATAATAATTTTTATTCGTGAAAAAAATAATTACTTTTACTAAAGTAACAATTATAATAATGATAAATATAAAATAAAACAAAATAATAAAAAAATTACAGTTTATAAACAGTTTTAACATATGTTTAAAACATAAACTGTATATAACAGTTTATGTTTTTTATAGCTAAAAATAAGAATTTTCATTTGTGAGAAACGAAATGAAAATATCATATCATTTAAAATTTTAAGTGGTAATTAAAATAATCATAAAAAATAAATGAAAATCAAATAAATTTAGAAATTTTATTGCAGCTTATAAATCTTTTTTTTCTTATTTATAAAGATTCTTTTATTTTTAGTTAAAGATAAGAATTCGTGAAAATTTTATTGAAAAACACCATTCGTAATTTTGTATAGTAAAAGTAAAGTAAAAATTTATAGCTATTGTAAATAAAAAGATATGAATAAAACAATACAAAAAATGTAACTACAGTTTATTAATCTTATCTCATTTATCTTATAGTTATAAAATTAAAATAAATTTTTAATTAATAATTAATTTTATTTTTAAGCTATATTAAGCATTGCACTACACGAAATGAAAGCTTTACTTTTATTTTTCTAAAAATATCTGGCAGTTATTGATATTGGGCAGCAATACAATTTAATTAGTATATAATTAAATAATTAAATACATTAAATACTTTTTAATTACTAATTACTTTAAAACTAATAATTATTGACTGCAGTAATTATTCAACTAAATTACAATTGACTTCAGCCATGTATTTAATTATCTTTGACTATAATTGATATATAATTAATAACTTTGGTCTGCATATGAAATTCATCAACATTAAATGTAATTATCAATTATTCTCTATTCAATATGCTACATTTTTACTTATTTATTACATTGATTTCAATCTTTTACATTGATTTAAATTTTTTGCGTTGATTTCCTTCTTATACATTGATTACACTTATTTACAATTTATATTGATTATAGTTTATACAATTAATTGCAATTAAATGCTGTTATTTATTTTATTTTATTTTATGACCGTCATTGAATAGTCGTCCCAATATTTTGAGTTTACGACTACTAATGCTCAACTCCGTAGCCTTGTAATTTTGAACGCAATTCAGAAGACAAGGGAACTCCTGGATCAAGTATTGGGAGAAATTTGCCTTCGTGGAGGACTTTTTGATGAAACTAGCCAGCATTAGCGTTATATGGTGAAGAAAATCACGAAAACCTGGCACTGTTACCCTGACGGCAAGGAGACTAACCCGTGATCCGTCTACCTCTGAGGATATCTTACGTCAGCACTGTGATCCATGCAAGCCGAATCCGTAATTCGGATCGATCAGCCATCGCTGGGATTTGAACCCGGTTTACCACATGAGAAGGCGAACGCTCTGTCCAGTTTATTACCATTATCTGCAATTTATATTCAATTTATCATAGTTAAATGAAATTACTAAACAATTAATTTCCAGTGACCGCCAATAATTTTATTTATTATTTAACTTAAATACAAACAATATGTATATTCAAGAATTAAAAGCTTTGAGACAATACAATGATAAGCCACAATTTTAAATAATGCAGTAGTATGTTTTTGTGAGCGTTTTTAGTGATAAATCCTACGATTTCTACTTAACCTTTAAGAATTTTCTGCTATTTAATGCAAAATCTGGATATTTCAAATTACCTATCTAGAATCAATATTATAGAACAGTTTGATGTAAAAGATGTACTTGAAGGATAAATAAAGTAGCTTATCATAAAATTGAATTAAACCCTTCAAATAATTATTTTTAACCTTTAAGATTTTTCTGCTATTTAATGCAAAATCTGGATATTTTAAATTACCTATCTAGAATCAATATTATAGAACAGTTTGATGTAAAAGAAGTACTTGAAGGATAAATAAAGTAGCTTATCATAAAATTGACTTAAGCCCTTCAAATAATTATTTTTAACCTTTAAGATTTTTCTGCTATTTAATGCAAAATCTGGATATTTTAAATTACCTATCTAGAATCAATATTATAGAACAGTTTGATGTAAAAGATGTACTTGAAGGATAAATAAAGTAGCTTATCATAAAATTGACTTAAGCCCTTCAAATAATTATTTTTAACCTTTAAGATTTTTCTGCTATTTAATGCAAAATCTGGATATTTTAAATTACCTATCTAGAATCATTATTATAGAACAGTTTGATGTAAAAGAAGTACTTGAAGGATAAATAAAGTAGCTTATCATAAAATTGACTTAAGCCCTTCAAATAATTATTTTTAACCTTTAAGATTTTTCTGCTATTTAATGCAAAATCTGGATATTTTAAATTACCTATCTAGAATCAATATTATAGAACAGTTTGATGTAAAAGATGTACTTGAAGGATAAATAAAGTAGCTTATCATAAAATTGACTTAAGCCCTTCAAATAATTATTTTTAACCTTTAAGATTTTTCTGCTATTTAATGCAAAATCTGGATATTTTAAATTACCTATCTAGAATCAATATTATAGAACAGTTTGATGTAAAAGATGTACTTGAAGGATAAATAAAGTAGCTTATCATAAAATTGACTTAAGCCCTTCAAATAATTTTTTTTCTCCATATCTCTTTCCAAGTACTACCCTTGTGGGTACCTCATTTACTATTCAATTGATTTAATATTTAGAATATTACTGGCAGTTACTGCAAATTAATTGTGTAGTAATTGCATTTAACTACAAGTTAAATACTAATTGGGGGAAGTGGCTGCCATCAGGGATCTTCAAACTAGGAACGGAATCCTTGGGTTCCCTAGAACTTTGACGGGGTTTCGCAAGTGATCACTATTTGCTTTATCAAAGCTCAAAAAAAAAAAAAAAAAAAAAAAAAAAAAAAAAAACATACGGAGAAGAAAAAAAGTTCCCTTCTCTTCCCACTCCAGTTTAATAATTTTTCTGTAGAAAGAGTACTTTTATTTAATTCCGGAGCTTTTACAGTACATGCTACCCTCCCCATCTAACTTCTCCATCATCTAAGAAGTGTAATAATCCAGTCTCGTAGCGATTTAAAATGCTCTTCAGAGGCTATTATTCTTTACCTCTAGTAGTACCCTACTTATAATAGTATTAGTACTCTGTCGAACAAAATATATGATTTCAAAAATTATTGAAGACGTAGAAATACTTAGCAATAAGAAAAGTCACAGCTAAGTGATTAAAAAAATTTTTTAAATCTGTTATAATTGAAAATATTGTTGGTTTTGTATATTATTCAAGGAATATAATTTAGAAAAAAAAAACTTCATTAGCTACTCCTACCTATTTATTACCTTGTTGAGATTCTTGTATAAGGCCGGGATAGACTGGTCGGTAGGGCGCTGGGCCCATGTCCGCGAGTTCGTGGATTCGAACCCCGCCGGTCGAAGATTCCCCGTGTAGTAAAGTGACTGATGCACGTTAAATCTGTCGAGTCGCAAAAGTCTTCCATGTTCCCATAACAAATCAAATACTCTGGGGGTACTGGATTGGAAATCGATCGTTCTCTGATTCAGGTCAAAATTACGATCTGTGGATGAATGAATGGGTCCGCCCTATAAACGGGTGCGACGTATGTGTGACTGAAGTTGGATTCTTGGCCATAGGATGGCGCCACTGAAATAATAAGAAACGCACTCTCTGCCTTAAATCTGCTCGGTATAACCAAACAGGCTCGCCCGTGTGGCAAGTGGCATAAGACAAACACACAGGTTCTTGTATTGTGATAAAATAATTGTATTGGAATGAGCTCTATGAGAAATTATCAAATGAACGAATGCATGACGCACAGGAGAAAATATTGGGTTGTTCGGAAGTAATTTCGATTTTTCATTTTTTATTATTTTATTTGTGAAAATGAAAAGGGATTTTCCAGTATATAGAGAATAAATATTTAATTAAATTATATATGCTTTAATTAAATTATATATGCTATAATTATATATGCTAAATTATATATGCTATGCTTTTGCTATCTTTCTGGCAGCAGCATGATTCTACATGCCTAAAATTTCTTTCTTTGCTGGCAAAAAAAAATGATCCATGTGATTTTTGACCTCTTTATTTGAAGTAAAGGTTTTACCGTCTAAAAAATTGTAGAAGACCGGAGCATTGTTGCAGACAATTCATTTCTTGTCCCCAGTGATGATGCGTTTCAAAATTGGATTATTATCTGGAATTTTTTGGGAAGCAAATCGCAGACGTCAAAATTTTTTTCCCCTTAAAAACATGAAGATCCCATATTGTCGGTCTTTGAAATACAAATGATTACGAATGGTTGAATTCGATAAATTTAATCTCTGAACAATCTCACGAGTTGTTACTCACCGGCTTGCATCAATTTAGATTGTTTTTCAAAGACTTTCTCATAATATGAAATGATTCTTTTTTGCGAATAATATGCTATTTTTATAACTGCTGTGAGTTTGCAACCATTACTCCAGACTGTTAGGTCAAGTTTAGACTATCTAATGGAAATGGCACAAAACGTCAATATAGAGAAAAGCCACAATTTAAAGAAAATGAAAAGCGTTCGCTGTCTAATTTTTTTTAAATATTTAAAACCTTACTCCAAACCTTACTGCATTATCTGGGCTCATTAAACTTTTTTTCTAAAAAAAAAGGAACAAGGCATTGATTTTGATAGTTTTCATCTTGGTGGAAAAATGTCGCCAAATTGGCAATTTTTTTAAACAAAAAAGTTTAATAACTTTTTAAATATTTAAGTTATTAGTCTGTTCCAAAGTCAAGATAATTCTTCACGGCGATACTATGTATATAGTTTGAAATCATCACATTGCTTCAAGTGTAAGGCACTTAAACTATGGCTTTTTCATTTTCCTTGACGACAGAGCTTCGATAAGCAGCGTTAATGTCTTTATTTAAGTCTTCATCACCTCAAGATAGTGTGGTCCATCTTCATGTATCTTAATCGAAATTTTGCCAAATCAAAATTTTGGCACTTGCGTACTGCTAATGAAGCTTATCCATAAATTTTGCATAGTTTTTTTTTTCTTGCTTGAACAGTATTTTTCTTTCTTCGATATTAAAAAATTAAAATATTCAGAAAATTCTGCTTTTCACTTTCCATGTTTGAAAGGATGCCAACCATAAACTAATGCGTAGAATCAATCAAACGTTACTACAAGCAAGCGTTGCTATATCAGCTCTCAAACTATACAATGATCATGGAGTTTAAGTGCGAAGTTTGCCACGAAAAACTACTATAATTAAGTTCTCTGTAAGGACCTAGTACCTCACCAGTATTGGACTTTCTTCTTGATCCCACCCCTACCTTTATTGTTGTTGTTGTTGTTGTCGTGTCTACGTTAGTGCAAAGATTAGAGTCCTCCAAAAGTCTTGATAGTTCTGGAGCCCGATGGCCATAGAGAATTTCGATGGGAGGTGCTCCAAGTTGAAAGAGGGAGCCGATAATACCTTTATTGTTAATCTCAATTGTGCGAACTATTATTATTTTTATTGATATAATTTCTATTATTGATATTATTTTTATTATTATTTTATTTTCTGAAGTTATCATTAAATGGCAACACAAATCATAAGTGGCAAAATAGCTTTCCATCAAAAATAATAATTTGAAAAATAATAATAAATAATATATTTTCTATGGTCTTATAAAGGGTCAAATCATAAAATAAAAGTCAAACTTCGATGCATAAATCTTTCCTAAAATCTTACTTCTACAAGCTATCTAAAATCTTCCTAAATTAAAGATTCTTTATGAATATATTGTTCATGAATTAAATGACAAATTGAAAATTCGTTTTAAAACTATAAATTGCTCCACTTACTAAATTAAGAACCTATACAACCATTAAACTCAAATTTCAAAAGTTATTAATGACATTTTATCTTTATCTTATGTGAAAACTCAAGCTAAATCAGACAAAGAATAAAATTTTTCCAATTGAAAAATAATCCAACAATTTATTTTTTTAATGAAAAAAAAAAAATCATTGAATAGAATTTCGAATGAGATGAAAATAAAATAAAAAGATTTATATCTGCAAATTACCTTACCTTGTACAATGATTAAATCAGTGTTTTCTATTTCATTTTTTTTAATTAGCATACTGGGGACAGGCTCTTTCCCTGTTTCATTTAATATCAGCTTTCTGGCAAATATTGGCACAAAATACTAGAGTGTTTTTTTCACTCGACATTTTTTCATTCCTTCTTTCCTTGATTACGCCAAAATCAATTTCATTTCCCATGATTAAATGAAGAAAACGAGGCAGGAAAATGTATTAAAAAATGCAAGCTAATTATTTAAATAAGATATAAAAGAAAAAAATCAGTTTCGAAAGATTTTAATTAAAATTACGAATATATTCAGTCCAAATGAATGCTACTTTCAAATGAAAAATCCTTTTTTTTTCCTTACTTTTTAGACACAGAAGTCAAATAAGATTGATGTCAAGATAAATACGATTTTTCATACTGTATTAACTATCAAAAGCCTCTATTCTACAAGTATAATAAAGTTATACTCGTAAACTGTTAATTAAATTAGAAGATTTTCACGTGCTAAGTGGGCATCTAAAATATGCTAATTAATTAATATTAACAGTTAATTGGGTCATATATTGTGAAAGTGCACATAAATTTTGAAATAACTAGTTTTTTGAAAATTTCCAATTATATAAAAATCTAATGATGTGCCACCGTTTTTCATTTTGGTACGTACAATTTCATTGGCTGGAAAATCACGTGGCAGGATCCAGTTTTCCCACATTAATTACCATAAATTTTTTGGGTCTCATCAGCATAACATTAATAATAGTCATAAAGGTATTATTTTCCTTTAAAATACTTTTGTATCCCAAATTTAAAGGTATTTACCTATAATATTCCTTATTACTTATTTTATTCAGCTGTTATTCAAATTTTATTTTGTGTTTATACAGTATTTTGTCTGTTCTTGTTGTGGAATACTACTCTTTGAATCTCTTATAACCAGAACTAGCTTGCGGAATCCCGTCAAAGTTCCAGGGAGCCCTGAGGTGTCGTTCCCAGCAGCAGTCACTGCCCAGTCAGTATTCAATTTATTGTTAAATGCAACTCCAGAACTATTGGTTCTGACATTTACACCTCAACTACGAGGTGCAATTTTAGCTCCCGATCCGAAAAATCATTTAAAAATTTTAACATGGTTTTTCAAACCTCTTTTACCAAGGAAAATAAAAAGCCACTGCTTAAGTGCTTTACACTTGAAGCAAAGCTTTAATTATATATGTATATATATATATATATATATATATATATATATATATATATATATATATATATATATATATATATATATATTGCACTGAATTTTCGTTCTTCGCCATAGAAGATGCCGGAAGTCTTGCTCATTTATTATATTACCCAGTGTGCACCTGTGAACCATAGTCACAGAGGCGAGCAACGTTACCCACGCCACACTGCCACAATCCCTTTCATAGGGTGGGCCACATTCACACATCAGAAGACAACACAGCGAGAGAAACATCCATGCCCAGAGCAGGATTCGAACCCGCGGCCATGGGCTTCGCAGTCAGACACACTAACCAATCGGCCACCTGGCTGGCTTTAATTTTATATTATATATGCCATCTTGCTGTTGAGAATTATCATGGGCTTTAGAACGGAAGAATAATAAAAAATTTTTTTAAAGTGATTAAATAAATTGTAAAAATTTTTCCACCTTGATGAAAATTATAAAAATGAATGCCATTTTCATATTTCGCAATTTTTTATGAACCCAGATAATGCAGCATTGGAGAAAATTTTTAAATATTAAAAAGTAGGGCCACACACGCTTTTAATTTTATCAAAACTGTGGTTTTTTATCTGTATTGACGCTTTGCGCCATTTTCTGAATAAACATAGAGGGCCCTGCCTAAAAATAGGCTAAACATGACCTAACAATCATGAGTAACTGTTGCAAATTCAGATCAGTTATGAAAATAGCATATTCATAATAAAGCACCTTTTCATAATAAAACAAAAAAAGCACCTTTTGCTATCTAATTTGCTATCTTATTAGTTAAACATTAGTAACTGTTATAAATAAAATTGTAAACAATTCTAATTAATATTTTATCACAAGTTCTTCAATATATATTTACTTTTTACAAGCTGGGTCATCAACGTGAATGGCATATAAATCGGTGCTACGTCAGCAAATGAGCATTCCTGAAGTTATCTGAAACCAAGTATTTATTTTGTTTATAGTTCTGCTTTAAAAGTGTGTTTCTGCAACACCTTCTAGAAAAGAGTAGGTCTCAGCACGGGTTACCATAAATATCCTTTAGTAGTCCAAACGTAATGACATATTTCTTATTTTTCATCTACTGCGCAGTTAACTTCGTCACATCGGACTACTAAATTGATCCGTGCTGAGGCCTTCCTTCATCTAGGAGGTGTTGGTTTCTGGAGGGGAAAAAAATGACGTGGAGTCATTTTCAATCCTAAGACGAAAAGGATAGAAAGAATCTTTCCTTCCTTTATGAGTTCTAAGACAAAAAGGTAAAAAATTTAAAAAAAAAAAAAATTTTTTTTAAAAAAATAACAACTTTTCAGTGGGTTTGCACAAAAAAGTATTGAATAAAATATTGCGCATAACTTATAAAAATCGTGTTCATATGCTCTCGGCTAATTTTCCAGACATCATGCTCATTTTATATAAAGATAATCTTAAAATGTGTTTCAAGAATTTCTTATAAAATTTTTAAAGAAAGCAATTGAAAATTTTGTGGCAGTTTTTGAATAATAATAATTTGGAATCACTTTCCATAGCCAAATAAAGGAGGGTTTGTTGATACTGTTGACGAGAAAAATTACTGCGAATTTATTTATTCTTATTGTGACTGTCACACATCCTATTTTACTAAGTTTAAATTTCGTTTCCAATAATGGTTTATTATTTTTCAAATTTAAGTAGTTGTCCATTTTGTTCCGAAGTATTCTAATATAAAATTATAATAATTATATGCAGTACAGAAAAAATAACCTAATGGGTACATCACACAAGGAACATTATCGGCAACGAAACCGGCAAGTAACTGTAATCGCAATCGTATCTTCCACTCTTACCAAAAATTGCTCGAAAATCGTTGTGTGATATAGAAATCATAGTTGCTCGAAATATCAGCAACTGTTTTCCTCCGCAGAGAGAAAAACTACCTATAAAAAAGAGCAACACCCACTTGGACCTATCAGATCGTTTGCTTCCATAACGTTTCAATTCTATGTGATGTTTACAAATGTGAATAAAAATGGTGTGATATTCTTTCTTTGGCGGTTCTTTTGTGTGACATTCGTATTAAACTTTTTAAGATTTGCATTTTTGGTGATTCTTGTCCCTACTTCATTTTTTAATATTAAAGAAGTTATAAGGGAACTAAGCTACTAAACATAATTATTCTATACAAATCGGCACTTTTTGTATCAAAATATATTCCATTTTAAAAATTTGACTTGAATAAAGAATTATATCTAGGCAAAGAAATGAAATTACAACATTAATAAGCGTGGGTATTCCCGACAACCAAGAAGTGATGAAGATAACTGGAAGGAGCAGAGATAAATTTTTTGGTATAAAAACACTACTAAAAATAACGAAAGGGCTCAAAGAAGACCCGGATCTGAGAGATCTCTTCTTCTAAGCAAATTGATAAGCGTAGAATATCATGCTTTTAGCACAAAAAATAATCATTGGATTTCTAAACTATTAACAAAATTATCTTTCCAACTTCTCATTGTGAAAACTACTTGGATGGCTTTTTGTTGCTACTCGATAATCCTAGTTCACATATTACAAGGCTCGGACTATGTTCGATCGGACTGCGTAGTGGTCAGGAAACTGACCTCCCATCAGGAACGTCCTGGGTCTGAACCCCGGACAAGACACGGATGTTCTTTTATTCTCTGTACTATCTCTCCTTACTGCTGGAGCAACGTTGGCCCACCTATTAGAGAGTTTCTGAAAGAGTGGCCAACAAATCTGGCCTACTTGTACCTGAATGACGAGTGTAAATCGGGCGGGCATTGGAAAAAAAATACTTCAAGGCAAATCACAAAATAGTTAAACTCTGTACTTTGTATTTCGTCTACCCTGTTCCAAAAGATAAATGTTTTTCTTCAAAAATATTCATTTAAAAAAAACAATTACGACAGTGATGCAACCACTGGCGTTGATGAGCGGAGTGACATATAAACAATCTAAATACATATTTATTTTATGTGGGCACGCGACACCGTGTATTTCTCTTATCTATTGGCAATACTATAGTCATTCATTGAATTAGGTTGTCTCGTGTACCAATTTCAGTAGTGTTTAATAGTTAGTTATGCATTAAGTATTTAGTTAGAAAGATTTTATTTTTATCTCAATAAAATCTTAGTTACGAAGCAATTATTTAAATTTAATTTTTAACCTAACTAAAATGGCTGTTGAAATTATCAACATAAACGATACTCAAGACACTCAAACACGATACTCAAGTTGTGGCTCGAGGGGTGCGTGAGGAAGTAGTACAGCACGTAATAGAGCAATGGGATGAGTTTTCTATGCGATCTTACGACAGTGATGGATATGATGCTTACTTTTCTTTATAATGCTTACTTCTGCTGATTACTTTATTTCGGGGGTTTGTTTGATTTAATGGCTGCTTACCAGATTTTAAATTATTACGAAAATTCAATACGCAGAGAACTCTGACAATATCGCGGAGAGCCCTGGAAAATAATTAAAATTGAAATCAAAGTACATCCGCTCGGACAACAGCCAGACGGTGAAAAAAAATTGGTTAGTATATTGTTGAAAACTAATGAACCCACTGGTGGCCAAAATTAGGAGAATGTTTTTACCATACACACTAATTCCCTATCTAATAGCAGAGAAAATTTCAGGTTAAAATGCGTCTTTTTACGAGCAGAACCGTCAGTGGGTTAAAATGTTAAGATAAGAGAAGGGGTTAAAAAATTAGAATATTTGAATACTGCTGCTGTGCTTGATCACAATTATCTTTGCTTGGTTGCTATTAATGTTTAAATGTTACACAAGATAATTTTGAAAGGTGACCTAGCAAATTGCTAAGGTGACTAGTACCTATATAAAATTTAGTTTGTAATTTTCACGCTTTTGTCTAAACTTAAAAATATTAAATGAGGATGTTAGTTGTTTTATGTTTAAAGCCGCAGAAGCCTTGAATGTGCCAAACTCAGATGATATTGTCTACTAAAGGTGGAAAAATTAAGCAATGTTAAGCTATGATATACGTAAAAAACGAAAGAAGGAAAGAAATAGGGAATATTAAGTGATGACGAGATTGTATAGGCTTTAATTTTCAATCCAAACTTATCCAAAATAAAATTAAAATCTGTTACATAGGCTTCATTAAAATTTTGTTCTTCTCATTTGAAAACCATTCTTTTTATTCATTTAAACTCATTCACTTATTTTTTCTTAAAACCAATTGAAAACAATTTTAGTTGATTTTTTGTATTAAAAAAAATATCTTCATAAATAAACACGCTATAATTCTTTTAAACTGATGCCATTCCGAAAATTGGAAAGCAAATACCGTATTTTTTTCCCCTCAGAGTGGCAACAGCGGAGGAGGCATCAATAATAAGTCAGCTCTTGAATAAGAGAAAGGCGAAAACTTTAATTAATTTCACAGAAAACAAATGAATGGAGAAAAAAAAATTCCAATTTGAATAATTCACAGGAATACTCTTTCATTTGAGAATTCCTACTTCAAATTAGTCAAAGAGAAGAGCGTATGGCTTTAATTACTTAATAGTTTTCTTAAATCAGAGGCGATGCGTTAATTATTTCATAAGACTTTAAAAAGCCTTTGGCGATGAAGAATTCTCAGCTGTTTCTTTTCTTTCTTCAGTCGGAATTTGAAACTCCAAAAATAAACCCAAAAGAATTTCTATTGGATCGCAGTAGAAATATTAAAAGCTATAAATTCTATCCAATTTCGAGCTTTGATTTGAGGGAATTTTTATGAGTTCAACTAATTACTTTTCAGAAATGAATAAATTAACTTATTTGGCGCAATAAATATTTATCAATAGAAGCCGCGTTTCACTAAAATTTACTTGAAAGATAAAATTTATTTAATGCTCGATTTTAAGGTGGATTATAAACTTGCTTTCAATTAAAAGCGACAATAATTTATCTTCAGATCCATACACGTCTATGAAACATGACTATTGTATTATAAGGTTTAAATTTATTACTTTTCTAAAAGAAAGTATAGCCGATTAAGAATGTATGTGCCACATACATACTTAATGGGCAATAGTTTCTTTATATTTAATATATTTAGTTACTTCTATTACTAATTTTTTCTATTTATTGAGTCAGTAATAAAATAAGATCGATAATATTGCAGAAATGCCTTCAAGTAATTTTGTTGAAAGTAGTTTTTATTGAGAAGATTTTAGAAATGAAACAGCAAATCCTATGCGGCCTTAAATTTTCAGAAAAAACCGGCCAGGCGGCTGAGTGGTTAGCATGCCTGACGGCGAAGCCAATGGCTGCGGGTTCGACTCCCGCTCAGAGCCTGTGTGTTGTCTTGTGGCCCACCCTATGAACGGGTATCTGTGGCACTTCGGCGTGAGTAATGTTGCTCGCTTCCGTAACTTTGGCTCACAGGTGTCCACCGGGTAATGATAAATGAGTAACACTTTCGGCATCTTCTAAGGTGAAGAATGAAAGTTCATCAGTGCCTGCCGTTATTTTTTTTCAAGTAAATAATACACTCAGAATTATACAAAAGGATATATTATACTTTATGCCATGCTGACTAAAGTGAAAAACAGCATGAAAGAAGTTCAAATAATGAACAGAAATGGACATACTATAGTTTTGGTTTTTTAAAGTATAGAATTATCTATATTATAGGAAGGCTCTTGTTTATAGAGAACCGAAACTATAGTATGTCTTTTCTATACATTATTTGTGCTTTATTAACATTGTTTCTCACTTTAGTTACTTAGAAATATATATGGCAGTATACTTATGTTAGCTCCTGTCTTCTATTCATATGCTATATTTGCTATGCCATATCACTCTATATTTCATTTGCTATATTTCATATATAAGTATGAAATGACTTGAGATGTATAAAAACTCTCATTTATACCTTCACTATTTATTTGAAAGTAAAACTAACAATCATAAAATTTTTTTCAAAATTCGAGATTGGTTGGAATATCTAACTTTTGTTCTGAGGGTTTCAAAGGGATAACTGCAAGTGACGTAGTGTTAGTATTACCATTCTGATTGGTTGTTGAAACGTGGCATTTGTTTACATTAGCAACTGCTCTTTCCATTCTATTTCGAGTAAGCCAAACCCGTAAAGTACCAATTCTATTAAGAAACACAGCCTATATTCTTTCATAAAGATTCTTTGAAAAAAATTTCAATTCTTTCACTAAATAATTACACAAAGACAGATACGAAGCCATGTTAGAATATAAACAAACTTATTATGCATCGAAGTTGCCAGATACACAAAACAAAAAAAAATATCACGGATAAAATAAAATGTATAAACATATAATAAATCCAAGTCAAGCAAAAGAAATAGATAGCAAAAGAAATAGATGAGAAAGAATTATATTTCTGAAAATTCGATGAGCGATAAGGCTCTGTATTTATTTTAATTAACATACTAAGTAGTGTAGAGAAACTTAGCTCAACTTTAATACTCCATTTTGCTGATAAAGATTAGCTAGCGCTGACGTCATAGTTCACACGTAAGTGGGTATGGTTGTCTTCTTCTTCTTGGAGTGCAAGTATCCAGTTAAAAACACATGCTCGGAAAAATGTCAGTTTTAGAACAATTATTTCTGGAAACATCATTTCATGGAAGATACATAAAAGAAATATACTTTCCTTTTTTAAAATCTCTACTTGTGAGATTGCCGATTTAACTACACATTCTAGACTCATTTAAGAAATAGTAGAGAAAAAATGACAAAATAAATCATATTTACAAAATCCTATCGACCAATATGTATTTTTAAATTGAAGAAAATATACCAAGAGGACAAAAAATGGTCAATTTAATTCCTAAATTTAAAGTGAAATTAAAACCTTTAAAATTCTCAACAGTCTCATGTAAAGCTCTAGATTAGCGGTCGCCAGTCGCAAATAGGTGACGATGACTTAGAAAATAACTATCAAAATATCAAACTCTAGTTCATAAAAGTGGCGATCATCACAAAGAAAATAGCTACCAAAATATCAAATTACTAGTTTGCAAATAGTTTGATTTAAAACAAGAAAAAGCTCATTTTGTGAGAAAAAATTCCCTGACACGTAAAAACCAGAGAATATACTAAGATATCACCTGACATTTAAAACCCACTTTATTCTCCAGAGAAACTCACTCACTAAAATCCGAATCACGCTTACGAAATCAACAATGGTCAACGACAAATCCCTATCTTACAGTGCAAATTATACTATTCCAAAAATAACTCAAAGCAAAGGGAACAAAAAATACACACCCATAATTTCATATTTTGATGGTAGCAACATACCACTCCCAACAATCATTTCTTGTTCACTTTTACGAACTTCAACCACTTTGAGTAATGAAATGATGTTGCTTGTGAAAGCTGTGCGGAGGGTTCTCTCTTAAACCCAAAACAAACATTAATGAACATCATTACGAACATTAATGAAAGATGACGAGAAATACCTCGGTCTTCCAGGAATTACCTGGAGACAAGGGGGAATGTCATCCTTTTAATTTCGGGCTTGCTCGGCTAATTGAATTTGGTTCCTCTATTGCGAACCACCGGCTTAAGGTAAATTACTCGAAAGAGGTGCAAGAATTTAATTAATATAAAGAGCTATAAAAGGATGTTTTCTTTTTTTCATGCGTGAATTTGGCTTTTCTGGTGATATCGGAATGAATGATCGATTTTACTTTTTGTTGATGTTTTTGATGAGGTTATGCTTGTTTGGTTTGTTGTGTTTGATTAAGGAGTTGGCGAACTTTCCCTAGTACAATCTGAAAATTAGTCTTTTAGATTACATTATTTTTTTTTTTACTTTCTTGGTTTCATTAAGGCTTAGATTTTTTTTTCGATCTGATGTTCAAAGCTGTTAACATTTTTCCATAATTATTTTAATTCAGCATTTTTCAACATTTCAGTTTCTACCAAATCTGATTTATCAAAATTCAAAAAAAAAAAATGTATGTGTAAGTATCATAATTGTGTGTGCATCATAACTGTAAATAAATATGTATACAATTTACCTTTTAATTATATTTAAACTGTAAATAAATGTGTTTAAAATATAAATCTCAATTTCTTTACTTAACTGTATTACGTAAAATTTAGAATTAAATCTGACATTTTTTTTTTTGAAATGATTTATTTGAATTGTGAACGTGAGTTGATAGTTTTCAAATATTTTCCTCACAGTTTTGTTGCAGATTGAGGTAACTAGTATGTTTCTTTATAAGCATTCGGTAGACTTAATAAATACTTTCTTTATAGATAGCGTATTTAAGAAAAGGGATGCATACTTGTATTTATGCTTGTATTAAAATAGTAAGTACTTACTTTAGTTTAAATTGTGAGAAAATTGAGTAAATAATATATGCCTTTTATTTATTCAATTATTTATTTTCATAAAAAAAATAATTAAAAAAAAAAAAGAAAGAAATATAGGTCTAACATTTTGTAACGAGAAATAAAAAACATTTTATAAACATGGTTGGAACGCTTTGATGAAATGTCCTTAATTCAGCAATGTTACACAAATCAAACCCTTTTTTTTATAATTATACTATAATTAAACTTAAAAATTTATTACAAATAAAATTAATCACTCGTATGTTATTGTCCAACTAAATTTTAACAGAATGCATCTATCTTAATAAAATAAATAATAAAAAAATTAAATTTTTTCTACTTGAGCACAAACTATTGGTATAATTTTTTTAAAAAAAAATATACGCGCCAAGTTTTTTGGGCCGAATAACTGGTAACGAATATAGATAACGAATGGCTTAAGTTAACGTAGATGCTTTAAAACATTTTGTTTTGTAAATATATAACGCAACAAATATTTTTGAAACAATCTTCCATCGAAAAAATCAGTCGCATGCTCTTGTCTAACATTATAATAATTTTTTCAAATCAAATTGATTTAGTGGAGTGATTTTTTTCATCACTTTGTATACTGGCCTAATAACTTGCTACTTCATTTAATATTTGATGCTTATCAACTTTCAAGACGAAGAAATTTAAATTTTCTTCGAATTGTTCTGTAAAAAATCTTTGTTTCTGAGTTTAAATTGAAGTTAATTTATATTAATTTTCAGGTCGTTAAAATGGAATGTTAAGTTGAGAAAAAGGAACATTTTTGTCACCTTCTTCATTATACTTCTAACCAAGGCTTTAAGGTCACATAAGCTGCTTGTGAAATTTGTGTAACGTAAGGAGAGGCAAGAGTTGAATTGTGTAATAGCTGAAAGAACTGCTTGTGATTGTTATACAAGATTTATAAATAGATTTTTTGACCCCAAAAAGGCACCTCGTTTTAGTTGTCCAGTTGAGTTTGATGAAGAGTGATTAAACCAACTTTTGATCAAAAATTGGCGTTAAGCAACAAGGGAATTGGTACAACAAATGGAGGGTCCCCGAACGTAAACTCTTGAAAATAGAAAAAATATGGCGTGATCTTTTTTATCAAATCAATAATTTTTTACCATATCACCATAAAACTCTCTCCCTCTGCATGCATATATATATATATATATATATATATATATATATATATATATATATATATATATATATATATATATATATATATATATATATATATATATTAGTTCGAAAATAACATTTTTTAAAAATGTATTTGCTCTAACATTTAACATAGTAACAGAAAAGAAATAATAGATTTTTTTTTCTCCAGAAAATCTTAACTAATAAAGAAATAATTTATATAGTTTTTGAGAGAAAAGTGGAAATTTTTCACTGTAAATCCAGTAGCAAGTTTATTTTCAAAATTAAATTTTGCCAACAATGAAAATTTATTCTCTGAAAATATATCGCAAAACAAATAGCTTTGAATAAAGTGATTGGTTGACGAGAAGAAAAATCCTAGAATTGTGTTTTTAGCATATTTTTAAAATTCATATATATTTGAAAATGAAAGAACATATTGCATCTCAGTTTCTCCGTCTATTCTTAGAAATTCAATTCTACAATATCATATTATTTTATTTTATGCATTCCAGAATTCTAAGAAAATAAGGAACAGATCTATTTTCCTTTTATTTCGAGGGGGAGGCGCATGTGTTTGCAGCGATCAACATATATATGATATAAAGCTATCAAATATTATTCATTCAGGTGCATAGATTCAATAGATATCGCTTACTCGTATAATTAAAAAAAAATGAGTTGGATAAAAGAATTGTTTAGTTTTTGTCGTTAGTATCTCCCTGAATATTGTTTCATTCAGTCGTACTCAGCTTATTTATTATCTGACTCCATTTAATTTCTATACTTTACACGATTACAATAATTCTAGTAGAAAATAACTTGACACGATGCATTAACTTTTACCATTTTCATTTAATCCACATTCGAACACAAACATCGTTGCCATTTTCTCTTTTAACAAATATAATAATTACAACTTAAAGGACATATAAGATAACTCTGTGATGTCAGACATATATTTACAAAAACTATCGCTCTATTTTCCACATACTCCAACCTTTTGATGAATGCTAATTTATCAAAACAGTTAATATTAAACTAATTTTAAAACATTCAACTCAATCACACACGCACACATATAATCAACATTCATATAAATTAAGGTAGAACAGTTTACTAATAATAATGAGATGTTGAATTAGTTATCATAACGTTTTGGAAGTCTAATTCTTCTTCCGCACCTAGTATGATCATTCTTGGAATCAGAGTCTGGAGCGACCACAACTCTTGGAGCAACAGTCTGAGTTGTATCAGAGTCTTGATTGACAACAACTTTATGAGCAAGAGACTCAGTTTTGGTAATGTCTACTTTCTCGTACAGTTCATTACTACATGAAATCTCTAAGGGGTATATATTTTTAACAGGTCGTGTCAATTCTCCATTCGCAGTTTTTACTTTAACCACGCGAATGAAATTGTCATGTCCAGGAAAAACTTCAATAATTCGTCCAAGTGGCCAATCCATTCTCTTCTTATTATCACACTTGATTAACACAATATCACCTATCTTTAGCTCTTTGTTTAGATACCTTTTCTTAACAGGTGACTGCACTAAAAGACTGAGATATTCATCTCGGAATCGTCTTCGGAATTCCTTACGTAGCCTTTGCTGGTATCTCAACCTTTTTGAAATATTAACAGCATCCAAATGATCCAAATCTGGGACACCAACAGTTGGAATATCTTGAATGAACAATGGTGGAGATAGGGGAACCAAATCTCTTGGATCATCTGAGACATACGTGAGAGGTCTTGCGTTAATTACAGCTTCTACATCACACAAAATTGTTAGAATTTCTTCGTAAACAAGACAATCCTTTCCTAACACTTTTTTTAATAGACTTTTCACTATTTGCACAATTCTCTCCCACCAACCGCCCCACCATGGTGCAGCTGGAGGATTAAATTTCCATTGTATTCTGCAGATTGAAGTATCACAAATTATTTGATCCCAGTTGAGACTCTTCATAAGATTCGAGGCTCCAAGAAAATTGCTTCCATTATCGCTATATATTATTTTTGGCCGACCACGGCGAGCTATGAACCTTCTTAAGCCTAGAAGAAAACAGTTAGTTGACACACTTTTTAGTAGCTCAAGGTGAATAGCACGATACACCGCGCAGGTGAATAGTAGAATCCACAATTTTTCTCCAGTCTTCATTTATAACGGTCCTGCCAGATCTAATCCAATTACCTCAAAAACTAAAGTATCCCTGGTTCTTTATAATTTTTTGATAAAAATTTTAGTTAAAATAAATGTTTTGAAAAATTAAATGGTATAGCATTATGTGTTTATGTCTACTTCTTGCATATTCTAATGTTTGAAGTAGTATGATTCAGAAAAGTATGGAGTAAAATTTCGGTACTTACGTATTAACGCCACCGCAACTACAGATTTGGCGGTTTTTAAGTGTCGCCAATCTGCACCTAAAACTTTTATGATAAATCATAAAATAAAAAACTTCATTTAAAATCAAAACACTTTCAAAATTCAAAACACTTTATTTAAAATCAAAGTAGTTAATCGAAATTTCGGTGGAAAATGGGCCGATATAGAGTTTAACATTGATTCAAAACAATCTCCAACAAAAATAAACAATTCAAAACAATCTTTCGTCGCCATACGAACTCTAATAAATAAGATTCCAAATGAAATTACATTTCCAAAACGTAAGTTTACCATAATAAAGTTTCATGTCATGAGAATTGGTACATTTTCGTTTTTTCGGTAAAGTATTTCGCTTCTGAAAAAATAAAATTGCATCTTGGTTTGTTTTTGGCAAATTCCAAAGACGAATTTTCGTAGCACTAAAAAATGGCGTCAAAAAGACTTTTTTGTTTTTTTTTGTTTCGTAAGCATTCTTTATTTTACGTTTTTTAGTTTCTAATTAATGATTTTTATTGAAACTTAAAATTTTTTGATAAAAATTGTTAAAAAACTTTTTTTACAAAATTGAATTTTATAAAATTATGAGGCTTATGCACACTTTTTGTTCATTTAATTTTTGAAGTAATATGATTCCTAAAACTATGGAATGTTTAAATAGGTTTTTCATGTTATATCATTAAATTTAGTAAAACTATTTCTCGGGCAGTAGGGTTTGACTCTTATAAGAATATACATATTTTTTTTCTGTTTATGTACAAAATATTTTTCCGGTGTGATTTGGATGTTTCTTCTCTAAAAAAAAAAAAAAAAAAAAAAAAAAAAAAAAGAGATTTGTTTTCGCTTGCATAAGAAAGAATATCAAACATATTAAGCCACAATAAAAAGGAACGTTGCAATGCTACATGCTACATTGAAGACGTCTCTAGAGTAACTGAATGACTGTTCATATAGAAATCGCAGGTATTCGTCTCATACAACAACGCCCCCTATAGTTCGTTGCTATCGCGAATATCTTTACGACTTATATTAGTTTTATGCTGATGACAACCAAAACAAAATGGAAATGAATGAGAAAAAACAGGATCCTACCACGTGATTTTCCGGCCAATAAAAATGCATGCACAACAATGTAAAACTGTTACACCATCATTAGACTTACTTAAAACAAAATAAAAATTTCAACAAACCTTAACTAGTAAGTTTAGTTGTAAGAATTCAGCCGACAGCATTATTAAAAATTATTACTTTTTCACACTCATGCGTTCCCAATTTTGATTGGTTGTTTCGTGCGTTACTAACCACAAGTCGTCTGTGATTGGCTATGTGTTATCCACTCTCTTTATATATATATGTTACCTGCAAAGTATGAAACGCCGGCATTGTATAGGATGCCTGACGTTTTTAGGCAAAGTATGAAATGTGAGAAGTATTACATACTTTGCCTAAGCATTGTATACAATGCTTAGGCATTCTATAGAATGCCAAATGCTATTTAGGCAAAGTATGAAATAAACGTCGTGATAAGGTTATTATGTAAATGATGTGCATGTTACTGTGAATGACCGAAATCGGTGGTTACCGGTGAATGTTGACAATCACATAGTGTCTTTGGTGAATTTCCGATATATTTATTACATCTGAATTGATATTAATTTATTCGTGGATATAATTACATTTATTCGATATTTTAATACTTACTGACGATAGATTAGAAGAAACATCAGTGTTTGGAGTATCGGGCAAATATATACCGGGCAGTGGCACTTGACCTTAAAAAAATATCAGTGTAGGGTATGCCGGGAAATGGCATTTGACCTTAAAAATCATCAATGTAGGGTATATCGGGCATTTACCAAATATATATCCAAATTATTTACCATGTATATTTCGGACATTTACCAAAGGTCCAGAATTAAGTGCCATTGCCCGATATACATTTGCCCAGTATATCCTACACTGATGTTCTTTTAAGATCAAGTGCCACTGCCCAGCATACCCTACACTGATGTTTTTTTAAGGTTCAGTGCCACTTCCCGGTATATATTTGCCCGATACTCCAAACACTGATGTTTCTTCTATCGTCAGTAAGTATTAAAATATCGAATAAATGTAATAATATTCACGAATAAATTAATATCAAATCGATGTAATAAATATTTCGGACATTCACCAAAACGACATTCACCGGTGAAAGTCAACAATCACCGATTTCGGTCATTCACAGTAACATGCACATCATTTACATAATAACCTCATCAGGACGTTTATTTCATACTTTGTCTGAATAACATTTGGCCTTCTATAGAATGCCTAGTCAATGCCGGCTAATTTTAGGCATTCTATACAATGCCGGATTTCATACTTTGCCGGTAACACACACACACACACACACACACGCACGCACGCACGCATATATATATATATATATATATAATGAATCATCACTAAGAAAGGCTAAAAGCCATTACCAACACAAGTAAAGAAGCCAAACAAATTCCATTTTTTTATTGGTCTTTATTTGTTGCTCTTTTTGGTGATTTTAAATTATTAAGCATTTACAGTGCAGTGTTGACAATTTGGCAACACTGCACCGACTTGTCTATTCAAGAAATGCTACAAAGCACTAGAAATATAAAACTATTTTCGTTTAAACGTTTAGTTATCACTCACCCTTAAACAACACGGAACTGAAGTATACTGCTTCACTTAGAATGTTCAGTCTAAAATGTTTCAGCTGTTTCTAATGTCTAACCAGCCAAAAATTTTTAATCAGATTTGCTGTTCTGGAAGGGGTTAAAAAAATCATAAAACGTTATGGGAAAGTGTTAACGCACCAAAATAAGGATTAGCATAATTTTTCACAACGATACTGCACCCTGGATACTCCCCCCCCCCCAGCAGAGAAACTGACCACAATCAAACATTTTCTCTGGTACTTATCACTTTATGGGGGGGGGGAGCTTTTATTATTGCATTAATCTTAAATATTAAACCACCTACCTATAGCCAGAACCTATAACCACCTTAGGTGCAGTAACTATTACTAAAATTAATTAATTATCCTTGTCCTCAATAATAGCATTTCGATTTTCACGATTCTCACAAAATCTATTCTTTATTAATTTCACATTTTAGTACAATTGGTTTTGAATTATTAAGTACTATATAAACAAGTTTGAAAAGGTAACTATAAAAAAAAATTAACACCTAGTTTCAGATAGCATAAAAATACTCATTCAGTTACGTAGATTTCGCGTGCGAGCCACTTTCATCCTTGAGCTTATCTGACTTAACGAATATAATTAAATATAAACCCTTTGAGGCACAAATTTTATTAAACACATTTTTCATACCCTTTTCATTATTTTGTATTAATTTAGATCAGAAAAAGCGAAAAAATTGCATTTAGCATTTTAATAATTTATGTTTTTACACTATAGCATTTTTTAAACACATTTTTTAAAGAAAAATATATATAGCATAGATCGTGATAGCCCGGCTGATAGGGCATTGGGACCATGTTCATGAGATCTTGAGTTCGAAACCCGATGGCCCGAGACTTCCCGTTTAGTAATAGGTGACTGGTGCATGTTAAATCTGTCGGCTCACAATGTCCTCCATGTTCCCATAACAAATACCTCTGGAGGTACTGATTCGAAGATTGATCGTTCGCTAGTTCAGGTCAAAATTACGATTTGTGGATGGATGAATGAATGGGTCCACTCAACAAATAGGCTGTGACGGCTGGGTGGCTGAAGTCCTATTCCTGGCCATAGATGGCGTCACAGAAAAACAAGAAATGCACACTCTGCCTTAAAATTTCTGTGTTTCGCCAAGCAAACTTGCTAATATTGGCACGTAGCATTGGAAACAATGACAAACAGAACATGAAACACCGGTGTCTTTTTTTTCTGCATTAAATGTAAAATCTTAAAAACACGACTCACTTCATTATCATCATTAATTCATATTCTTTCAAAGTATATTAATAAATATTAACATTCACTTCCAAGCAATTATATTCTTGATATTGATCTTCTTATATCTGTATCGTTGCCACACTGGAAACATGTAGCTTGGGAAAAAACTGCTTTGTACTGGAACACTCGATTCTTAGCTTCAGAGCCGCGATAGCTCAAAGTATAGAGCCTTCGCCTCCCAGTGAGGCGAACCGGGTTCGAATCCCAGCGATGGCTGGTCGTTACGAACTGGCTGGTCGTTACGCCCACATCCGGCTTGAGTCGACCACAGTGCTGACACGAAATATCTTCAGTGGTAGACGAATCATAAGTTAAAGTCCTTTTACCGTCAGGCTGACCGTGGGAGGTTGTTGTAGTCCTCTCCATGTAACGCAAATGCGGGTTAGTTCCATCAAAAAGTCCCTCACGTAGGCTAGTTTGTCCTAATGCTTGATCCAGGAGTTCTTCTGGGTTGGGTTTGAAATTGGAAGGATACGCAGTTAAATATTGGAAGTTGTAAACTCAAAATTGAAGCGGCTGTTCAACGATGGCTATAAAATAAAATATATTAATGATAAAGGCTATGTTTGCACAATGAAACTTGCACTTTAAAAAAAAATTGGCAAATAAATTTAGAACTACTTGGAAACAGAAACTGCATAGCAGCCGTGATAAATGAGAGATACTCAATTGTCAACAATACTCAGAATTAACTCTACAATAAAATACATTGTCGTTTGAAAATAATCGAGCCACTGGTTTAAAATATGTTTTTTTTCTTCTGAGGGGGCAGATTTATGCTGAATAATTTTCCCTTCAATATTTTTCAATCCTTAACAAGAATACAAATAGTAAAATAAATGACAACAGGAATAAGAGAATAACACTAGCAATTCATTTTATACACTTATTGGAACAGCACCAAAAACATGATACCATTCACCACAAAACAAATATATATATAAGAGGTTGGAAATTAAATCAAAGAGGGCGCTACACACTCCCTTCCCAGTGGAAACGATTAAGAAACATAATCCTTTAAATGAGGTGGAAACTTGACGGTTCTTCCGCTACGTGTGGTTTGCTTGTGGTTGTCAGAGGACGAGATCCGTTCCGGGGGTTCGCACTGAGGGTGTGAATCTGTGACAACCCTTGGTTTGTGAGTATCAAGCGAATGCTCGGTATTGTCCTGTATAGTAAAGCATTGCTTTAGTTTATCAATTGAAATTCTTTTGACTTTTCCATTGCTTTCAATATCAAAGTATTTCGATGTTCGGTGCTTGACAACGTAAGGACCAAGATAAACTGATTGAAATGATGAAGTGGCAGCATTATTGTAGATGAAAACATGCGAGCAATTCGAAAGTTGCTTTGAAACGAATACGACTTTAGTGCCATGAGTAGTTGTTGTAGAAGGTTTCATGCTACGTATGATACTTTGTAGCCTATTGATACCTTAAAGTCTACCCAACCTGCCCTAAGTGCAATGTGAACTTGTCTGCTCCTGCCCACATCCTATCGTGTATTGGCTGCCAGAAGAGCCACCTGGTCTCCAACCCTGCTGCAATAGTACATGGCTTTGGGAACTTTTTGCATGAGTTCATGGACTTGATTTAATGTTTCTGTTGGTCAAGTGGGCATAAGCAACAACAACAACAACTTTGTAGCCTATGCTCAAAGTCTGAGTGCGTGACATTAGGGATCTGAGTAACAAATTCTCCAGGTAAACAGCTGAGTGGAAGCTCAGCTGAAGAATATCCGATACCTTCTTTTAGTGCCGTACGTAATCCGAGAAGAACAAAAGGTAAAGCGTCTAACCAAGATTTATTTTTTTGCAAATGGCATCTCAGGCTAGCTTTTATAGTTCTGTGTTGTCGCTCAATCAGTCCGTTCGATTGTGGATGATAAGCAGTTGTCCTAGAGGTTTGAAATCCCAAATATCTACTCAACGATGAGAAGAGTTGGCATTCAAACTGGCGTCCTTGGTCGGATGTAATGCGTTGCGATTCGCGGAAACGAGAAAACCAGGTTGAAATCATGCCTTTTGCTACTGTTTCTGCTGATTCATCCGTCATAGGTAGTGCTTCGACCCATCTTGAAAAACGGTCAATCATCGTTAGCAAGTATCTGAAACCTTGGCAAGGAGGCAAGGGGCCAACAATGTCAATGTGAACATGTTGGAAGCGTTCGGGTGAGACCTTGAAGTCCATCAGAGGTGATTTTGTATGTTTCTGAACTTTGGATCGTTGGCAATCCACACATGCCCTGCACCATAATGGACAATCTTTATTGATACTTAGCCATATGAATCTTTTCGTGATTAGTTTCCATGTGCTCCTAATCCCTGGATGTGATAGGCTATGAATAGAGGAAAATATCTGTCGTCGAAATTTTAAGGGAATGTATGGACGTTTACTGGGTGTAGAGACATCGCAATAGATCGATTTATTGGTTTCCGGAATGGGAATTTTAACCATTTTCAGTCTTGAATTTTTTTTTTCAAAATTATTAAATCATCATCGTTTTGAAAGTCTGCAATAACGACAGATCATCTAAAGTATGATTATGTCATTAGCTCAATTGAAGCTGAAATTCTATCTCAAGTGTCGGATATCCTAATCGATCCGCCAAAAAATGACAAATATATATCGCCATAAAAGACAGACTCATTTCTATCTTCGCGGAAACTGAAACTCAAAAAACCCACCAATTATCAACGGAAGCGAAATTGGGTGATAAGAAACCGTCTCAGCTACTATGTGAGATGAGGAATTTGGCTTCCGATAAAGTAAGTGAAACTTTCCTTAAAACTCTCTGGCTGCAAAGATCACCAACGGCGATGTCGAGTATATTATCAATCAGCGGTGACGATATGTCAAAATTGGCAACAATGGCCGACAAAATGTGGGAATTAAAGCCACACCTCTTCAAAATGCTGCTTTAGCTAGCTCTAGGGATGACAGTATTTTGGTTACACTACAAGAACAGAGATCAGAGTTATCTCTGCAAGTTAGCGAAGTGAATAAAAAGCAACTTCCAAGGCATCACCAGTTCAGATACCGTTCCAGAAGCAATTCTAGAAGAAGGGGTAATAGTACAGAGAGCAGTATATGTTATTACCATTCAAAGTTTGGCGAAAGAGCTTTTAAATGTAATAAACGTTGCGATTGGCCAAACGAGACAAACTTCCACCAACGGGAAAACTAGATCCCCGGCTCTTGAGGACGACAGAGAACCAAGGGGTGGAGTTGTGTCGTCTTTTTATTCGCGACAAGGAGAGTGCAACTCAATTTTTAATCAATACAGGTGCTGAAACTTCCGTGAACCAAAATTAAGACTTATGGACAAAAAGTATTAAATTTGGATTTAGGACTAATAAAATCATTCAACTGGCTTTTTGTGATAGCTGACGTAAATAAACCAATAATAGGTATTGACCTTTTGTATCACTTTCACCTTTTGGTTGACAGTAAAAATCGTAAATTAATCGATGGCATCACTTCATTTTTCCCTATTGTTGTCCCAGGCTACGGTGCTGTTTCACCAACATTAAACACGGTACAAAATCAGTACGAAGCCATCCTTAAAGAATTCCCAGACCTCTTGCGCCCAACACTCGCCAATAATGAAATCAAGAGTCACAACATCGCACATTTCATTGAGACTGAAGGTGCTCCTGTTACAGATAGAGCCGGAAGGCTATCAGCAGAAACACTAAAAGCAGCACGTCCGGGTCACCAATGAGGGGGCAGATTTATGCTGAATAATTTTCCCTTCAATATTTTCCAATCCTTAACAAGAATACAAATAGTAAAATAAATGACGACAGGAATAAGAGAATAACACTAGCAATTTATTTTATACACTTATTGGAACAGCAACAAAAACATGATACTATTCACCGCAAAACAAATATATATATATACAAGAGGTTGGAAATTAAACTAAAGAGGGCGCTACATCCTCCAAAACTAGTTTAAATTAAATGACCTTAGAACATGTTAAATTTAACTGAAAAGATATTAAAAGCTTGCCTTTTAATTTTGTTCCGTTTCTTTTCAATTTACAATTGTATTTTGCCCACGTTATGCTTCGTGGAGCATGAAGAGTTGTTTAGTAAATTTAATAAAAAAAATATTTCAATCTAAATTACTGATATTATTTGCTGCATGATATATTTGCTATAAATAATTTGCGGACCAACAATTCTTTTAAATAAATATAACAGTATAATAAGTCAGAAAAAGAAAATGAACTCTATTTTCATGTTGTTTATCGTCAAATTCCATAAATTCTTTTTGCATATTTTTTATTTGTAAAAACATTGTTTTCATAGTCTATCTCGCATTGTTTTTTTTGGTACGTATCATAAAACATGAGATGGATCGCTGTATCTATTTCAGGCAATCCAAGTTTCAGTCATGCGGAAAAAAGGGAAAAAAACTGATCGTCGAACTGAAGGAAAAATGCATCCCATGCAAATTCATGGGGAAAAATATATGACGTGAAAATTTGATGGATTGTTCTTTTATATCGCATGAAAAATATATTTCTTGATCTTCTAATTTTGTTCATTTATTTTTTAAAATATTTTTTTAAGATTCTGTGAATACCGTCACATGTTTAAAAACATGAAAACATGTTTAAAAAAGTAATATATTTTCTAAATGCATCCTAGCATTATTACAACATTCACCATTTATTTAATATAGTAAAACTCCACTACAGTAAACCGCAGGCGGACTTAGGGAGAAGTCCACCATAAACAATGCTTCTCAAAATCCGAATTCTTTGAAAAACTAATTTTGAACGCGTGGTAGTAGCATTTTTTGGACAAAGTGATTGCGTTCGTTCACAATTTACTTAAAAATTATGCAATTAAATATAAAATAAAAGATTTAAAAATAAAAAAATAATTACTTAATAGCTAAAGTTAGAATTTTTTTTTTACAGTCTATGGTGAAATTAGTGATTTTTGATCAAATACTGTTTAGTTTTCTAAGAGAGTTCATCAATTTGTAAAGAATCCAGTAATTCTGGTTCACATTTTCTTTATAAAAAAATATTTAGAATATATGGGAGAGAAGAGAAGGAAGGCACTGTTTAACAACTTATTCGCCTTTGCATAAGACAAAAAGCAGTGAAAGAGTTAAATGTAACACAATGAAAAGGAATGTAGTGATTTATGGCATAACTTGTACACGTTTAATAAAATTAAAAGAAAATTTTCAAAAATTTGTAAAAATGAAATTTGAATCCAAAAGAAACGAGCAAGTAATTTTTCAGCGGGACATTATAAACATATGAAATAGCATTAGTTATATTGGACTTCGGATTGTACCATATACTCCACTATATATCCCTGGTTCATTAAAACGTTGTTCGACTGTATTATATAAAAAAAAACAATAACTCTTATAAAATTTGTCATTTACTTTTCGCTAGGAGACCACAAATTCTTCTTAAACGTGTTTCTCCGATACTACTATAACTTGACTATAACACGATTCAATTAACACCTTAGTTCAGAGTTTAATACTATATTTACAACAAAATTGCAGACGTTTAACCGTTTGATGTTTGACCGATTTTACCGATAATGTTTTTCTCTTAATTTGTGGCAAAGCTGCGTTTCAGTGAAAAAAAAGTATTAATTATTTTTAAAATGTATAAGTAATTATTTTAAAATATATAAATGTCTAAAATTATTTTTAAAAGACTGTTTGGTCATATACTTTCAGAATTTCAAGCTGGAAAAGGTCAGAAACTAAGTTGAGGTTAAACATTCATCCAAAACAAATAAATGTATTTATTTAAAAAACTCATTTTCTATTTATATTCCTTACATTTTATCACACTAAAATCGAACGATAAAAATCTGATTTTGTTTACAATCGGGTACTTGCAACTCGATAAGTACAGTGATTATACCTAACCATGTGATTGAAATGAGATTTAATTGGATACGTTTTAGCGACGTCACTCGCTTGTCGACCTTGTTTGACTTCTGAATCGACAAATGCCACAATTTACTTATGATGACGTCACTTACAGGCATTCAATTAAAAAACAATTTTTTTCATATTAAAAAAAAAAAAAACTTTCAAAAATTAAAAAAAAAAAACTTTTTTTTCAAGTAATGGAATTGTGAATAAATGTTTCGCATTATAACTAATATACTATTAAAATAAAAAGAGAATATTAAATTTCTGCTACACTTTAAAACTCTAAACTCTGAATCAATTTTTTAAAATATATATGCACTGCATCAAAAAGTAAATACACAAATATTTTGCTGTCAATATATTTGAAGCTACCAATATACCATCGAAACGAGACTGAATTTCTTCTGTCAAATCAAAGCCATTTAGAGAATCATTTTTCGATGTCTGGAGTCTAAAAGAATGGCATTTTTCTGGCATTAGATTGTCATAGTTATGTCAGCTCGTTTGACAAATTCTTTTATTTCAGCTTCTTTGCCGCGCAAGTGCAATTTTTTCTGTCAAATCAAAAATAATTACTTTTCGTATGCATCATAAGAAATTCAGTTAAAAAATCTTTTCTTTCTTTTTTTCTTTTATTTCTTTGCTCTTTTTTTTTTAAACAACAGTGGAAAAATATTTGTTTATTTTCGTGGTAATTTTAAAAGTATCACTTTAGAATATTTTGCATAAAGTATGATTCTTAAAGCTGACATTTTCTAATTTTTACTTAATGCGTAAGTTAAGCGTCTATACTTGAAGAAAAAAAAGATGGTTTATATATTATTCAAGATAAGCATTTTTTAAAATTAATTATGTGATTCTTTATAGATATTTTACAGCAATAAATAACTCAAATTGAAATTTCAGATAAAAATTACTTGTTCTATTTTTTTTTTAAATTTCATGAAATTAAGACCATTAAATAGGGAATATTTGAAAGATAATGTTTATGCTTTTAATTGTTACGAATGTGTGTTTCCTGATAAATGAAAAACGCATTTATTTAAAGTTTTTATGTTCATTAAAATTTCAACGTTTTAAAATATTCGTTAAAAGTAACATAATTAGGACTATTTTGCACTAGTTAATTTTTCCCTGAAATTACATTGAATATTACATATTGGGCCAATGTAGAAGTATTAATTTGTTGTTCAATTGCACAAAAGAAAAGCGAATAACTATAAAAATTTTTGATTTAATGATCGAATTTCACGTACTAGTACACAATCTCAATAGTACAGACGATATCTCAGGTTCCTAAATCAAACAAAAAAACCTACTTTCTCTGAATATTGAGATCATTAATGAGATCATAATGTAGTCACATATGCAGAAAAAATTAAAAAAGTTTTCCACGCAATAATAAAACTTGTTTATTTAAAACGTGGAAGAAATCCATTCCTTTTAGTATTCTTTTTGTTAATTTGCTTCCATTGTTAATTTACTTTTGACAACTTAACCATACGTCAGGCATTATTTGCAACATATATAAATTAAAATTGTGTGTGTGTGTTTGTGTGTTTATATTATAATGTGTTATGTTATAATGTGTGTGTTTGTGTTACGGCCAAAGCCCGAAGTCCGGAATTTTCTTGATTTTGGGAATTGGCCGGCCAGATCGCGAATTGGCCGAGGATGGCTGGCCAAAGGTCCGAAATAATTGAAACGATCAGTGATTATTTTACTTTGGCGGCCTTCTATAATTATATAAATAATTCTTATAAATCTTCTAATTTAAAAATATAAAAAATCGAAGTTCATAAATTGATTATTAAATAATCATTAATTTAATAATCATTATTAAATTGTATATTTAATTGTCTAGTCATACATACACCAAAGGTCTAGTCATACTAGATCTAGTTAAGTGCCACTGCCCGGTATACATTTGCCCGGTATATCCGACACTGATGTTTTTTAAGGTCAAGTGTCACTGCCCGGTATACATTTGCCCAGTATATACTACATTAATGTTTTTTTTCAGGTCAAGTGCCCCTGCCCGGTATACATTTGCCCAGTATATACTACATTAATGTTTTTTTTTAAGGTCAAGTGCCCCTGCCTGGTATACATTTGCCCGGTATATCCGACACTGATGTTTTTTAAGGTCAAGTGCCCCGGCCTGGTATACATTTGCCCGGTTTGCCCAGTATAAAGAATTTTTCTTACAACTTTGGCTGATCATCCCATGCCAATTCGCTATTCGGCCGGCCAATTCCCGAAATCAAGAAAAATTTCGGACTTTGGCCAGCCATTCTCAGCCAATTCGCGATCTGGCCGACTATATATATATATATATATATATATATATATATATATATATATATATATATATATATATATATATATACATGAGAGGATTTTTTTCAGAAAAATAATTATTTACTGTAATATACAAATGGAAATTTTGCCTTTAGATTACGTCAGATAACAGCATTTATTGGGTAAATAATTATTTATTACAATATACCAATGCCAATTTTTTTCCCATTTGGCTACATCATTGTCTAGATGACGTTTTTTTTCGGTAAATAATTATTTCCTGCAATGTACAAATGGCAATTTTTGTCTTTAGATTACATCAGATAACGGCATTTGTTTGGTAAATAATTATTTCCTGCAATATACAATAGCATTTTTTTTTTTCAAATGGCTACATCATCGTCTAGATGACGGTGTTATTTTTTTGTGAATAATTATATTTTCCTATATACAAATGGAAAATTTTTGTCATTAGATTACATCACTGTCTAGATAACGGAATTTTTTTGGTAAATAATTATTTACTGCCATGGCAATTTTTTGTCCTTTTGGTATTGGTGATTGGCTGGGAAATTATGAATTTTCGTCATACGGACGAATATATTTTAATATTAAACTAAAAGATTTCAGTAAAATCATTTCGTCAGTTTTAATAGATTTCTGCTTTTATTTGACATCATATAATTTTGGGTTCACGGATTATCTTTTTATAAGTTTTATACTAAATCTTATTTAAATATACAAATATTTGTATTAACCGAATGAACAGAAAAAAATTCTGCAAGGATTTTATTACAAGTGTTTCTATTTATTTTTATCTCTGTCTGTGCAGTCAAATTCTGCAAAGAAAAAAAAATAGTTTGGTTACAAAAGTATTTACATCTACGGCGACTTATGAATTCGCCAAACCAGAAAATCCATTGTAATTGAAGGTCTTTATCATATATTTTAAAATCAAAAATTCCCTTTTAATATTTAAATAACTACTTGAGAAAAAAAAAAACAAATCGAGGCAAGAGTTTCAGTAAGCCCGGTTTACGGTGAATATTTGAAATTGAATTTCTTCAAATAGGTACAATCATCTCATTTTAAAGTAACATAGCTTTCTTTTAAGTCTGAATATAACCATAATTGAATATTATAAATTTACTGTTAGTCTAATTTCTGTAATAAATAGTATCGTCTATCAAAGTATTGTATCGTAAATTTATAAATAAAAAATCATAATTTTTTACTATTTTTTTATATTTAGGAAGGTAAGACGGCTGTTTTTGTTAACGTAATAAGGAACGTACAAAAAAAATTTTTTTTCATCAAATAACTAAGTAATTTTACAAAACTTTTATGTTTTATTTTATGAATTGAAATATTGATATAATTGAAAACAATTTAATCTATATTATATTGTCAAACTATTACCAAATTTTAAGGATGCAAACATTCTTAAAATTTTTCAACATTGGCTATTATTGTATAGAATCCAAAAAAAGAAACAATTAAAAATAAGCAAAAATTTAATAAACCTCAGATTTGTAGTAAAGTTGTTTACGACAACAAACAACATTTTTCAGCTCTTTTATTAGACAATACATTAAAAAAGAATTTCTTAAGAAGATCAACAAAATATTTGAAAGAAAAAATATATGTTTTGAAAGCTAAAACACAAAGGTCTTTTATTGTCAATTAATTAAAGCGCTGTTTGTTTTAGAAAACTATTTTAAACTTTTCACAGAAATATTTTAGAAAGAATGAAAAGTTTCTGCGATGAAAGATTACAGGAGTGTTTAATTAATCACAAAAAAAGAAGCAAAAGCTGTAGTTTTGGCATTTACATGAGGAAAAGAATGTTTCCAACTTAATTTTAAAATGACGTACCTTATATTTTATCAGCTAATATAATCTTAAAAAAATATAGATTCTAAGTAATTACCAACTCGTCATGCTGCTGTAAACTATAGACAAAACAAGTCTTGGCACCACTTATTTTAATTCATAAAAAAATTATCCACAAAACAGGATTTTCGAAATAATAATAATGAAAAAAATAATATTTTTAACAATAAACCTGAACAAAAATTATAACTGCCAAGTAAATAAAATTATTCTTAACCTTCCTCGTTCAAGAAAATTTTAATAGCCATCTTTTGTTCGAAAAATCTGCCTTCCATAATAGTAACCAAAGAGAAAAAATGTGTTCTACTACATTAAAAATGGCGCCATGTCACGTGCTGTTAAGAAAGTCTGGCATAAAGTTATTTACTATTTTTTTTAAAATAAAAGATTTCGTCGCCGAAGCTTTAGACATTTCCCTAAGGAAACAGCAGCGCTCCCTTATCGGCGGTAATATTAATTAACTTGCCTTCGGGGTACTAGAGTTTTCTAACGATGTCATATGTCTTCTCTAGAGATGACATAATGGCTTTGAGTCTTCGCGGGAAGCATGGAGCATCGAGTTAAAACATAAAATGTACCATTTACCTTAATGAAGTGTAAGCAGAATTTCAAAATTATGAACCTTAATAAAAAAGTAAATATTGTAGACATTTTAATTTTAGTCTCCCAAATTCATTTTTAAATGTAAGTTGGCTAAGTTTTTAAGAATTGTATTATTTCTCATAACATACCTGGTAATATGAAAAGGAAAAAAATTTCATTACATTTTATGAAATGATATGAATAAAATAATAAAATAACGGAATATATTATCAAAAATATTTTAATCACAGGAAATATTAGGATTTTTTAACAGTCAATAGAATACAAAATATACCTCAAAGAGCGATAAATTTTAAATTTTTGCAATATTTTCGGTTTTTGATTGAAAATAAATAGATTTCAGCGTAAAATATTTTTATTTTTTAATTCATAATTTTGAATAGCAATAAATAATGAATTCATTTTAGTTAATTATATGTTACAGCATATTTTTAATCAATTTAAATGTAGAAATTTCTGAATAAAAAAACTGTAAATTTTGGAATATTTAAAAAATGAAGATTTTTAAGCGCTTACTAAAAAAGAGATTTACATTGTTTTTCATCAGTATATTTTAAATACTCAAAAAAAGCAAACGACTATGAAATAAATCAATTTTATTACCCAAAATTTTTACTAATTGTAGAAAAGTTAAAAATATATAAAAATTAGAATAATTTTTTGGAGGCAAGGAGAAATCGGCAAAATCCAGTGAACTTGGGAGTTAGCATCTTCGTCATGAGACTATGAGTAAGTGCATATCACCAAAGAGATTGGAGAACTATAATAATGGCGTTTATAAGCACAAAAAGCATAGTATGTCTTGTGATTTAAAAAAATAATAATAAAAAAACACTACTTCCGAAATAAAAGGCGAAACTTCACAGTTTACTCTGCTCCACATTTGAGACTTTGTGCATATCAGAATGTTGTCAAAATTTTGATTGATGACAGACTGCAGTTGCAGTGGTCAGGAAGCGATTTAAATTTTTGAAGTCATTCATACCATGTCTCCATTTAAAACAAATTTGAAAGCTCTATTGGGTTGATGCGTATGAAAAATTGGATTTTTAAGTGAACTTATAAAACAGCATTTTTTTTTTCAAAAGCTGTTAAGTTAATCAAAATATGCACCATTTGCTTCAATACACTTTTCCCAACCTGATTTTAGTCCATAGATGCCTGTTTTAAAATAATTCTGATCTTTAGAATCAGTTAATTCTAACATAGAGTTTTTCTTAAAGACTTATACATATGTTTACAAAAAGGAAAATCAGTTATATGTGGTCGGAAAGTGAACCCACTTACTACTTTTAGTGTCAGAAAATGAATGAAACTTGGCTAATTTCAGAAACACAGCTCGAGTCAAAGTTAGCGAACTCAAACTCGCACAAAAAAAAAGAAGCTTTTTATTGGAATTTTGTTTGCGAGGTTTCACATTCATATAAATGAAAACAAACAAATGAAAAAGAAAGAAAACATTTTAAAGATTTAATGTAGTTTGACTTACCTGTCTGTATTTAGAAAATCAATTTAGAAAATTGATGCTAATTAAATACTTTTATTGTTTGCCAATTAATACACTATTGAAGCAACAAAAGAAATAATATAAAGCATTATCCTCAAAATTAAAAAAATTATAAAATAAACTTTTAAAAACTGCAATTGAAGAAAAAACGTAAATTGATTTTAAAAAATTACAATATTGAAGAATTATAACAAGCAGATAGTAGGAAAAATGCTGCTTTTGAAATATCCTGATTACACTTTTTTAACAGTTTAGTATAAAACAGTTTCTAGTTTTGAATTAAAAAGTATTTTTCCTCCAAGTCCCAGTCTGTGGAACCTCTAACCTTCTTCTTTAAAATTTAGTGGAGCTTGGAAAAATCCTGCCACAGGTGTTGTCTATAAAAAAAAAGTCTTTGCTTTGCTCTTACTCATAAATGGCGTTCCAACATAAATAATTAAGGTTTTTTCTTTAGTTTCAGTTATTTTTCAAAAAGGGATAATTTTAGTTACGTGATCTATTTCATGTTGAACTTCAGAATGCCAAAGTATTGGTTTTGTAAGTATTTCAGAACAAATGGTCAAAACCATTACTTTTCAGATTTTTGAAATGAAAAATCTTCAGTAGGTTTAGTCTTATCACCATAGTTCAGTAGATTCATACTCAATAGGTTTAGTTTTATTAACTGTCAGTCAACATCTTGTCAGAAATACTCTTTCTGTTGTAATCTCTTTCAAAGTTTCGTCTATCTAAGACCATTTCTCCTTAGTCATAAATTGTAAGTAGAGCTTCATTATAGGCAGATTCCTTTTTTTCCCCAATGGCAGGCACTGAATTTGAATTTTTGCCTATGAAGATGCCAGAATTGTTGCTCACTTCGCGTTACCCTGTGGGCACCTGTGAACCAAAGTCACGGAGGCGAGCAACATTGCCCACGCCACACTGCCACAAACCCGTTTATAGGGTGGACCACATTCACACATCACACACACTACAGAAAATAGCACAAAGAGAGAGAGAGAGAGAAACATCCATGCCCAGGGCGGGATTCGAACCCGCAGCCAATGGCTTCGCAGTCAGGCGCGCTAATCGCTCGGCCATCTGGCCGGCATAGGCAGATTCCTTACTGCCGGATTCTTAATATAGTAAATCAACAGTGTTGTGTTGTGATTTTCTATCCTCTTCAAACGACGTTTGATCAATAACAGGTTCTGTACTGCTGTGGCCTAGAGTCGGCTTTCTACCAGATTATGTCTTTTTAGTTTTATCAAATTCAAAAGATTTTCTAGTAGATTTACTCTTTTGTTGTCATCTTTTTCAAAGTCTTTTGTCATTTTTTTTTAAGTAGAGCTTCATTATGTAGATTCTTTACTGCCAGATTCTTAATATAGCACATCAACAGTATTGGATTGAGATTTTCTACCCTCTTGAAATGACTTTTGATCACTGACAGTTTCTGTATTGCCGTAGCCCCAAGTGTCGGTATTAAAGTAAAGCACGAACTTTTTAATGTGTTCTCTAGTTTCTTGATACTGTGTTATACTGCAGTCTCAATTTCATGAAGCGGAAGAATGCATTTATTTATGTTTTTAGAGCTCTATTTAGCTTAATTATGTTTACAATCGTTAAATAAATTAGTTTAGATTTGTTTTAGTTTTGTGTCTCATAAAATTTTCTGAATATCTATTTTGGAGTTATGCTTTGGAAGCCTGGATAATTATAGTTCATAACGGGATACTCCTGCCATCTTCCTGCCTCAAGTTTAATAAATAAGGAAGAAAGAAGGAGGAGTAAAAAAGAAGGAAATTAGTTTGTAATTTAAAAAAAAAAATTATTAGCTTAAAGTTTAAATCTCCAGTATGACGTACTACTACTAAAAGAGTAGTATCATAACTGTAGCCACCAAAAATATTTGAAATATGTATCAAAATATATTGAACAGTCCGGTAATTTTCACTTTCCGAATGATATCAGGAAGACACTAAAAATAATGAATTTTTAGTGATATCATATCACTAAAAATATTGAATTTGGGAGAGAGATGTTCCCTCTTCCACCACATCCTCAACCGACATTGCGTTGATTACAGTTGCTACAACATTTACATATCTGCCAACTTTTAATCCCTTCCATTACAATTTTTCCCAGTGGTACTAAATGGAATTAAAATTTCAATTTTAATCAAAAAAATACGTTGTATTTGCAAATGCTTAAGCGCCATACATGTTAGTAACACATATTAATATATATGCTTATTTTTTTTAAGAATAGTGGTGATCAAAATCATATAAAACTTAAGTTTATAAAAGAAAAAATATTATATATTTATTGCCACTTTAAATATAAAAAATCAAATTTTACGCCAAATGGGCCAAAGTTGGCAGGTATGCATTTAATGTGTGGCAAAGGAAAATAACTTAATTTGGGTGATGTCCTTACTTTTAAAAATAATTAATTTTGAAAAATAAAAATTGATTGAGTGATATTATTTATTAACAAAAAATTATATAAACTGCAAAACGTATAATACATTTGCACAAAATTTGCAAAGTAATTTCAGCTATTCCATTAAGCATAAAAGAATTTTAAAAAATAAAATTTGGCCGAAGGCACAACACTCTGTCCTAAATTTAAATTATTTATCCGTAACAAGTACTAAATTATTTCTAAATTGTTCTAAACAAAAAAAAGTACGTAAGTTATTTTGAGAGAGCGATTAAACTCAAGACAAAGAAAATGAAATGGAATTTGCAACACAACGCAATATCAGTCTGCACTGGAAATCAACAGCAATATGCTTTTCCATTTCTCTAGATTTATATGAAATGCTTTTTCAATCTCTCTTATTAAATAAAAATAATTTATCGACGTAAAATACAAAAAAGCAAACAAATAAAAATAAAAAATAGAAAAAAAAATTATTTTTAGTATATTATTTCAAAAAACAAATACAATCTTTCATAACTGCACTTATTTTTATCTGTCCTCGAAAGCAAAAGAAAAAAAGATTTGAAAAAATTTTGTTTGATTTTTCTCCTCAAATGTCTTTCAAAATTTATTTTTTCAGAACTCTTTTTTTTAAACTCTTTACTTTTAAACAAAGAAAAGAAATATACTAAATAGAAAAAATCATTCTTTGATGCTGACAGCAAAAAATTATCAAAGGCATGTTAAAAATTGAGAAATATTAAAAAAAAAAAAAGAAAAAAAAGATGAAACGTTTGATTTCAAGGCATTTTTGTGTATTTTTTGTAGTCTAATAAAAATACTACGTAACGTAAGACATATACTTATAAATATATGATAATACATATCATACAGACATATTGCGAATATATGTCATAGATTTACGATATCACAGTCCATGATATGTCATTATTATATGTCATATATTCATCAATAGGAGGGAAAGGCTTATAATATGAGCCTCTATTTTTAAAATTAAGATAAAAATAAACTAACTATTATGACGTTCATTTTTATTATATTTAATGAATATGTGACCGGTGTTATGATCAAGAATCAGTCAGATTTACAAAACTCAAAATCACCGAAGTGTTATCTCCCAGAATATAAATGTTAACTAATGTGCATAATTTAGTGTAACAATATGAGATAGTATCGAAACATATTAAAAATGTACAGCTCTAATTGTCATAATCTTGGATCATTTTTATTTATAGGCATTTTTAAGGCAAAAAAAGTATTTATAAAACATTAGGTATTTACTCGCCTTTTACTACATTTAATACCATTCAATTACGAACTTAAAACTCAGTAAACGAAATTCTTTTTTCACCAATTGTGCTCGCCTTACAGCTAGTAAGAAGCTTTTATTTTCTAACTGCCGACTTTATGCAATCCTCGCATGAGTTTTAGATTGTTTTTGCTTGAGTCCTCTCCTTCCTTGTGCTACAATAGGGGTGTCGTGGGTCCTGGTGGCTCAGGGGATAGAGCACTCGCATCGCAATGAAGTGATCCGGGTACGAATTGCACCGGTGGTTGATTGAAACTAATTCTGCACCAGTCTTGCTGCAAGCCACTCGCACTGACCACAGTGCTGAAATAAAATATCTTCGGTGTTTTTCATATATATATATATATTGAAAATTTTGATGAAATTTTATATGTATATTCAGTAGGTCTGAGAATAGGTTTATAAATTTTTTTTTTCATTTTTTGGACAGATTTAGCGATTAGATTATATTTTAAATATATCTTTATTTAATCGTATTCGAATTCAAACTAGACATAGAAACATAATAAATCAAAATCAATTTTCACGCACGTTGCAGCAAGTCATATTCAACTCTAATACTTATGCTCGCCCTTAAAAGAAGAGCATCAAATATATTTGCAAGTATGTGAATAAAGGCAGTGATATGACAGTATTTCGAGATGAAAATACCAATGTGACTGCTCTTCCAGTGAATAACAACTATGAAATAACGCTGTACCAAATTGGCTGGTACACCACAGGGCTAAAGAGAATAGAAGGGCTGGTTCACTCCTTTGAAGAAACTCTCGCCGCGCCAATCCTCCGATTTTTTTAGTGACGTCACTTTGGCGCAAAGCTCGCTTGTTACTTCAAGAACAGAGCGTTCCGCCTTACTAGCTCTAACTAATATTGGAGCATTTCTTTTTGTGACATATTTTAAGACATTTGTTATTTTCTATAATGACTTTCCTCAGTTTTTGCAGTGAATTTACAAAAATTTAAAACTATTAACGAAATGCCAGTTTACGCGATTGCAACTTGCAAAAATTCTAATAGAAAAACGAAAGGAAAAAATATAATTTTCCGCGTGCTCACTAAAGTAAATGAACAACTATATAAAGAATGGATTCCGAAATGACACAGTTAATATAAAACAGCGATACGTTTTTTCTATCGTTAAGAACTTTTATAAAAATTCGTTATCTAAATAGAAACCGCCTCGTTACTTCAAAAAGAAAGGCAAGTGAAAAAAATTAAAAAATGGTAAAGTCGAAGAAAATTAAATTGTAAGTAAAAAGTATAAATAAAATATATAGTGTATAGTTGAAATTTTCCTAATTTCATAACATATTTTTTAATGTAGTTATTCTAAATATTTACGATTTTTCAAAAAATTATATTCTCTTAAATTTAAATATCTATAAATTATATCTTCTTAAATTTAAATATCTATAAACAATTGTAAAATTTCTAATGTCATTATGAACCTAAATTATTATTTTGTTTCAGTAATTAGCGTTTAAGGTTGATGTTTCCTAATGATTAAGTATGAGCAAATTGCTATTATCGGCATATTTTAAAATAAGGTATTCTAAATTTAACTCAACTTATTGTTATAAAAGAATATGTAGATAAAAAAGTGTCGATATATGCTTTAATTTTTCTTAATAACTAATGTTAAAACTGAACTTTTTAAAATAAAGTATTTATAGTGTCATTTTCGCCAACTAGTAAAATATTTTTATAAGTTTAAAATGGTATTTATTTAATATAATGGCCAAGAAAGTTTTTTTGAACTATGTTTATAAACGAAAATTATGCAAAGTTTGAAAGCTAATAGCCAGAAAAAGTCTAACTTATTTTTACAGAGAGAAAGATGCAAAGTTATCATGATATCTTTGCTTGCCATCTCCGAGATCTGTGGACACAGTGACGTCATGAGGAGGGAAATCGTAGCTTCAGCTCTAAGAGCGGAGTAAACTAGCCCTTTTATTCTCTTTAGCCCTGGGTACACCAGCTCCAATGAAGCTGTTTGGCGTATCTTTGGTTTCCCAATTCATGAACGGGATCCAACCGTTATTCATTTAAACGTCCATCTTGAAAACGGTCAGTGCGTATATTTCACTAACGAGACAGCGATTGACTGAGCTATAAATTCACCAAAAACTACATTCACCGAATTTCTTGAATTGTGTAATTGTGCGGATGCTTTTGGTGCCTTTGCACGAACATTACTCTACTCAGAAGTACCACACTATTTCACATGGGCTCTAACAAAAAAATGGACATCCCGCAAGCAAGGCACACCAGTTGATGCATGTCCCGGTTTATTCAAATCAAACGCCTTGGGGAGAGTATTTACAGTCAATCCAAGGCAGACAGAGTACTTTTATTTTCGACTGTTGTTGGTTAATGTCACCGGCTCATTGTCATTTCAAGATATACGCGAAGTCGATGGACATCAGCATCCAACGTAAAAAGATGCATGTCCTGCACTCGGCTTGCTGGAAGACGACAACCAGTGGGAATGTATGCTTGCAGAAGCAGCATTGAACTGTACTGCAAAGCAAATTCGTCTACTATTTGCTATAGTATGAACTACATGTTTCCCGGCCCGTATTGAAACGTTATGGGACAATCACAAAGATTCGATGACTGATGATATACGGTATCAAAATCGCACACGTTGCAACGATCTAACTATAGCATTCAGCGATGCTATGTACAATGAAGCACTGATTGCTATTGAGGATCTTTGCATTATTATTGCCAACTTGCCACTCAGTCATTTCTGTATGCTTTCGCCAAATCGAAGTGCATCTGGTTTATTAAACACTGACATGAATTGTGAACTTCAATACAATATGATAAAAATGGCTGTGATTGTTACTAATGAATGAGAAACAAAGGAACATTTATGACCGCATTATGCTCGCAGTTTCAGCAGGACAAGGTGGATTTTTTTGGATGCACCAGGTGGAACTAGCGAAACATTTATTACTTCGCTGATTCTCGCTGAAATACGATCAAACAATGGCATCGCGTTGGCCGTTGCATCATCTGGCATTGCGGCAACTTTATTGGATAGAGGCAGAACAGCTCATTCAGTATTTAAGCCGCCACTAAATATTCAAAACAACCCAAATGCAGTGTGCAACCTAAAAAAACAATCGTCTATGGCCACAGTGTTGAAACACTGTAAAATCATCATCTGGGATGAGTGCACTATGGCACACAAACATTCGTTTGAGGCGTTGAACAGGACATTGAAAGATGTAAAAAACAATGACAAATTATTTGGCGGCACTCTGTTACTCCTTTCAGGTGATTTCAGACAAACATTTCCCGTCATTCCGCGTTCAACGTACGCTGATGACATCAATGCTTGCTTGAAATCATCATTACTGTGGCGTAATGTTGAAAAAGTTCAACTAAAAGTAAATATGCGCGTCCATATGCTTCAAGATGCATCTGCAGAAACATTCTCAAAACAATTGTTAGATATCGGTGATGGAAAAGTTACTAAGGATGAGACTGGATGCATAAAATTACCGGACGATTTCTGCACAATCATTGATTCACAAGATGCACCCATTAACCTAATATTTCTCGATGTACACACACAATACATTCATCATGAGTGGCTGGCAGAAAGGGCGATTTTAGCAGCAAAGAATGTGGAAGTCAACGAATTGAATCTGAAGATACAACAGTTATGGCCAGGTAACTTGGTGACATATAAATCCGTTGATGCAGTTTGCGATCCCATTGAAGCTGCAAATTTTCCAACAGAGTTTTTAAACTCATTGGATTTACCAGGCATACCACCGCATAATTTAGTACTCAAAGTTGGATCTGCGGTTATTTTGCTTCGTAATTTGAACCCACCACGGCTGTGCAACGGCACGCGGATTAGTCGTTAAAAAATTACTGAACAACGTTATCGAAGTCATTATTTTAAATGACAAATTCCGGGGTGAAAGTATATTACTTCCACGAATCCCTATTATACCCAAGGATGTGCCAATTCAATTTAAACGCATTCAGTTCCCCATTAGATTGGCATTTGCAATGACAAGGCCAAACATGGTCTGTTTGTGTCTTAGATTTTAGCACACCATGTTTTTCACACGGACAATTATACGTGGCGTGCTCTCGAGTGGGCAAACCATCCAGTTTATTTGTGTTAGCTAAAGATGGAATGACAAAAAATATTGTACACTCCATTGCACTAAGAGATTAATATTGTTGACTAATATTATCATAATTCGTTGTATACATAATTTATAAAAAAAAGTTACAATAAATTAAAAAAACTATTATTTGGTGTGTTGTTATTTTCACATTCCGTCATCGTTCACAACGCTCCATGCCTCTTCCACTCACATGTCACATACGCACACACTTACAATAAATAAAATATATTTTCATACTCTAGAAATAATTCATATGGCAAAACAACGTCTGCCGGGTCAGCTAGCATATATATATATATACCCCAAAATCGTTACTCTAAGTACTTGCACTCCATCAGTGTCTTCTTAAAAAATAACTTATGTAAGTAAATTAATATCATTAAATTAAATTTAATCAGGTGTGTTTCACTCCGGACTTCCAAACTGTAATGTTTGCTTCAATATCATCAATTTAAATTTGAAAACTTCCATTTTACTTCTTAAAATGAAATTGTGCTTTTTACTTTAATATCGTTAAATTTAAGTACTTGTATTACACTCGTATAATAAAATTGACTTCTTAAAATAAAATTGTGTTTCTTTTCAATATCGTTAAATTTTAATATTCGTACTTAACTCGTTACTTTTGGGATACCTAGACTATACTTCAATTACTTTAATTTAAGTTTAAGTACTAGTATTTCCCTCGTTACTTCTTAAAATAAAATTGTGCTTTTTACTTCAATATCATTAAATTTTAATACTTGTATTTCACTCGTTACTTTTTGGATACCTAAATTTTACTTTAATTACGTTAATTTAAATTTAACTACTTGTATTTCACTCGTTACTTCTTGAAATAAAACTGTGCTTATCTCTAATATCGTTTCATTTTAATACTTCACTCATTATTTTTCGGATACTCAAAGTTTACTTTGATTACGTTAATTTAAAATTAAGTACTTATACTTTACTATTTGCTTCCTAAAATTTTAGTTAACTATTATAGATTTCAATCTAAAAACTTCTATTTTTCTCAGTAAAATTTTTAAAAAGAACGTTGCCATATATGCACCATATCTGAATGACTTATCCTCACAGCACTGCAAATATTTAACTGTGAGTTCTAATTTGTTATTAATATTATCACAGAATTCAAATTATTTTTTCGAGTAACCGGTATATACTTCGTTCACTCCACATTTTAATATAACAAAATAGGAACATAAGCTTATGAAACAATATACAGTGTGTCTCGAAACTCAAGAGTTAAAAGTTAAGGGGTGATAGAAAACATTTAAATACGCAATTTTCAGCATAAAATGCATCGACGAAGAGCACGAAGTTAACCACTAGGACATTACTACAAATTTTACTCTACTACTACCATTCCACTCTATTAATACTCTACTACTCCACTACTACCCTATTATTATCCCACTACTCTACTACTATCCTACCACTCTATGCATTGCTATCCTACTACTCAACTACTATGCTGAAACTCTACTACTACTCTACTGCTACCCTGCAACTCTACTATTACCGTAGTACTCTATTAATACCCTACTACTCTATTAATACCCTACTACTCTACTACTACCCTACTACAACTCTATTACTTCCCCGTTACTCTACTATTACCCTACTACTCTAGTCCTATTACTACTCTACTGCTTCCCTACCACTCTGCTAATACTATACTACTACCCTACTACTCTACTAACTCTATACTACTACTCTACAAATCATTGGCTTATGATTGAAAATTGTATGTGTTGGACTAATGACATCGTATCTAAACGTCAAATATGCGCTGCAAATTCTAGTCTGTTTAACACTAAACATACCATAACCGGTCAAATGACCGTTTAAGAACTTTAGCATCTAAAATACGTTTATCATCTTATAGTTTTTGCACATTTGACTTCATGACTTTTCTAACAAATATACACAGTTAATAGTCAATTATTTTTTTTTTTAATATTTTTTTTTCGAATAATACTTGTCGTATACCTATTTCTACCACAACCGGTCATTTGACCGGGAGAACAATTTATTGCTTTATAAGGTTATTGGATCAGAAATTACAATGTAATGCGTATTCAACGTATTGAATTCGATTAGTTGCGCAGTTCTGCAAAGACTGTTGCGCAGTTAGTTTAATCAGAATAACTATGCATTCAAATTTCACGAAAGTACCCAATATTTTAGATTGGTATTTTTGTGTAAGAAAAATTTACAAAAACTAAATGCTTTGGTCAGTAGCTTATATTTTATTTTGAGAGCTTTACTTCATTTCTAACTGACTGTTAGTTTTTACTCAGAAAAATTTCGAAACAATCAAGACTGCACAAGCTCTTAGAAGAAATATTTATTATAAGAATAATTATAAGAATTATAGAAATAATAATAATTAGAAGAAATATGTTTACGGAAAAGGCACAATGGATGTATATGTAAAAAATGCGTTGAGCAATGAATTAAAAATTCGTATTCTTTGTGTTTGTAATATATAAAAATTGGCAATATCCAATTTTTTTTAATTATAATAATGTTTTTTTTGTTTATTTCCTTCGTAACATCCATATTTCATACATTCAATCAAGAAACAAAAAGTCCGGTCATTTGACCGGCTATGGTAGAAATAGGCATTGATTAAGTGTTGGTATGTTTAGTGTTAAATGTATAAATTTCATTATATCAGTGTTCTTATAAATTTTATAAAACATTTTTTCTGTAGAATTAAGTTCTTTTCCCTCTTTGATTCCGAAAAAATTGTTTCAAAACTTATTCATTTATTCATTGTTATTATTCATTTCCTAGTTAATTTGTTATTTATTTCCTAGGTTCATTTAAAAAGTTAATTTGAGTGCTCTATCAAGTTGGAAAGTGGCCAGAATTTTAATTTTGGATACAATATAGTGATAAATACGGCTTGTAGGGATCAGCATGAAATTGAAATTCTTATGGTCACCAAACGCAGAGCTCCAAAGGAGATAAAATTTTCTAGGTAATCAGAAAGTGGTCGAAATGTTGATTGGAAGAATCCAACCTTACATACACGAAAAAGAGTTAATAAAAAATAATAAAATATTTTAAAACTTATCAGATTAGCGTTTCCTCGTTTGATAAAATTTAATAAGGAAACTGGGCTAACTTTGATATGTACAAAATCGTATATGTTTGCGTGAAAAAAAAAAAAAAACTAACAACAATTCAAATCAAGCAAAAACTTTTTAAAAAAGATTTAAAGATTGCAATTTAAGGAAAAAAGCAAATTAATTAAAAAATTTCAGCCATAATATATTTTAAATTGTAAATAATAATATAAATCATAAAAAATATTTAACTGCTAAAATACTCTTAATAGGAAACCAGATACTGCATAATAGGAATTTCGCTTTTTGTAATTTCTCGTGAGCCACGAATCTTTTCTAAATCTTCAATGACGTTTTTGAAAACCTGGTTTAGGTGGCACTCCGTAATAAAAATCGCGTGTGCACCCATAACCAACAAATGGAACCCCATGAAAAAATTTGTTTACTTCTTTCTTGTCATCATCTTGAAAAGTCTTCCTTTCTTTGGCCTTCCTGGAAATGTCCTCAATTTTAAGGGGAACTTCTTTTTGTTGCTTGCCACCATTTTGAAAATATTTTCCATCAGATGCCTCCATTAAAGTTTTTTTAATATTAAGGGGTACTTCACATTGTACAATTTTTGGCATATCATCAATTCGAAGAGATTTTCCATCACATACCGTCGTTGAGTTTTTCTTAACTTCAACAAGCATGGGTAATTCATTTAGAAATCTTTTTTGATCGTCATCACGTTGAAGATTTTGTAAACCTTTTTGGTTGTCACTCATTTTGTCAGATACCTTCATTGGATTCTTCTCATTTTTGAAATGCACATCGTTTTGTACCCTATCTGTTTTATCATAATTTTGAAGAGTCTTTTTATTAAATACCTTCATTGGCATTTTCTCATTTTCCGGTGTCACGTCTTTTTGCACCTTTATTGAGTTATCCTCTTTTTCTGGAGACACAACTGTTTGTACCTTTTTTGTTTTTTCGTCAATTTGAATTTTTTCACCATTAGAAACCTTTTTGAGGTTTTCCTCATTTTTTCGAGGCACATCCTTTCGTACCATACCTGTTTTGTCATCATTTTGAAGAGTCTTTTTCCTAAACACCTTCATGGTCTTTTTCTTATTTTCCAGAGACACGTCTTTTTGTACCTTTATTGAATTATCCTCTTTTATTAGAGGCACAGTTGTTTGTACCTTTTTTGTTTTTTCGTCAGTTTGACTTTTCTCATCATTAGGAACCTTTTTAGGGTTTTCCTCATTTTCTTGAGGGGCATCGTTTTGTATCGTATCTGTTTTGTCAGAATTTTGAATAGTCTTTTTCCTAAACACCTTCATTGGCGTTTTCTCATTTTCCACTGGCACGTCTTTTTGTACCTTTATTGAATTATCCTCTTTTATTAGAGGCACAGTTGTTTGTACCTTTTTTGATTTTTCGTCAGTTTGAATTTTTTCATCATAAGGAACCTTTTTAGGGTTTTCCTCATTTTCTTGAGGGGCATCGTTTTGTACTGTATCTGTTTTTTCATCATTTTGATGAGTCTTTTTATTAAGTACCTTGATGGTCTTTTTGTCATTTTCCAATGGCACGTCTTTTTGTACCTTTTTTGAGTTATCCTCTTTTTCTAGAGGCACGGTTGTTTGTACCTTTTTTGTTTTTTCGTCAGTTTGAATTTTGTCATCATTAGAAAGCTTTTTGGAGCTTTCCTCATTTTCGAAAGGCACATTTTCTTGCAACGTAACTGTTTTGTCATCATTTTGAACAGCTTTTTTACTAAGCACCTTCATTAGCGTTTTCTCATTTTCCACTGGCACGTCTTTTTGTACCTTTTTTGAGTTATCCTCTTTTTCTAGAGGCACGGTTGTTTGTACTTTTTTTGTTTTTTCGTCAGTTTGAATTTTGTCATCATTAGAAAGCTTTTTGAAGTTTTCCTCATTTTCGAAAGGCACATTTTCTTGCAACGTAACTGTTTTGTCATCATTTTGAACAGCTTTTTTACTAAAGAACTTCATGATCTTTTTGTCATTTTCCAGTGGCACGTTTTTTGGTACCTTTTTTGAGTTATCCTCTTTTTCTAGAGGCACGGTTGTCTGTACTTTTTTTGTTTTTTCGTCAGTTTGAATTTTGTCATCATTAGAAAGCTTTTTGAAGTTTTCCTCATTTTCGAAAGGCACATTTTCTTGCAACGTAACTGTTTTGTCATCATTTTGAACAGCTTTTTTACTAAAGAACTTCGTGATCTTTTTGTCATTTTCCAGTGGCACGTCTTTTTGTACCTTTTTTGAGTTATCCTCTTTTTCTAGAGGCACGGTTGTTTGTACTTTTTTTGTTTTTTCGTCAGTTTGAATTTTGTCATCATTAGAAAGCTTTTTGAAGTTTTCCTCATTTTGGAAAGGCACATTTTCTTGCAACGTAACTGTTTTGTCATCATTTTGAACAGCCTTTTTACTAAAGAACTTCATGATCTTTTTGTCATTTTCCAGTGGCACGTCTTTTTGTACCTTTTTTGAGTTATCCTCTTTTTCTAGAGGCACGGTTGCTTGTACTTTTTTTGTTTTTTCGTCAGTTTGAATTTTGTCATCATTAGAAAGCTTTTTGAAGTTTTCCTCATTTTCGAAAGGCACATTTTCTTGCAACGTAACTGTTTTGTCATCATTTTGAACAGCTTTTTTACTAAAGAACTTCATGATCTTTTTGTCATTTTCCAGTGGTACGTCTTTTTGTACCTTTTTTGAGTTATCCTCTTTTTTTAGAGGCACGGTTGTTTGTATCTGTTTTGTTTCTTCGTCAATTTGAATTATATTATCATTAAGAACCTTTTTTGGGTTTTCCTCATTTTCTCGAGGCACATCTTCTTGTACCATTTCTGGTTTTTTGTCATTTTGAATTGTCATCAATATTTGAAGAATTTTTCCATCAGAGACTTCTTCAATCTCTGCGGGTGATATATTTTCTAAAATTTCAATATGAATTTTCTCTTCATTAGGAAATTTTTTAGGGTTTATCTCATTTTCGCGAGGCACATCGTTTTGTACCGTATCTGTTTTGCCATCATTTTGAAGAGTCATACTATAAAATACCTTCATTTTCTTTTTCTTATTTTCCAGTGGCAGGTCTTTTTGCACTTTTATTGAGTTATCCTCTTTTTCTAGAAGAAAAGTTGTTTGTACTTTTTTTCTTTTTTCGTCAGTTTGAATTTTTTCCTCATTAGAAACCTTTTTGGAGTTTTCTTCATTTTCGAAAGGCACATCGTTTTGTACCGTATCTGTTTTGTCATCATTTTGAAGAGTCTTTTTACTAAACACCTTCATTGGCGTTTTCTCATTTTCCAGTGGCGCGTCTTTTTGTACCTTTATTGAGTTATCCTCTTTTTCTGGAGACACAATTGTTTGTACATTTTTTGTTTTTTCGTCAATTTGAATTTTTTCTTCATTAGAAACCTTTTTGAGGTTTTCCTCTCTTTCTAGAGGCACAGTTGTTTGTACCTTTTTCGATTTTCCGTCAGTTTGAATTTTCTCATCATAAGGAACCTTTTTAGGGTTTTCCTCATTTTCTTGAGGGGCATCGTTTTGTACAGTATCTGTTTTTTCATCATTTTGATGAGTCTTTTTATTAAATACCTTGATGGGCTTTTTGTCATTTTCCAGTGGCACGTCTTTACGTACCTTTATTGAGTTATCCTCTTTCTCTAGAGGCACATTTGTTTGTACCTTTTTTGTTTTTTCGTCAATTGGAGTTTTCTCATCCTTAGGAACCTTTTTAGGGTTTTCCTCACTTTCGCGAGGCACATTGTTTTGCAACGTATCTGTTTTGTCATCATTTTGAAGTGTCATATTATTAAATACCTTCATTGGCTTGTTCTCATTTTCCAGTGGCACGTCTTTTTGCACCTTTTTTGAGTTATCCTCGTTAGCTTGAGGCACATCTGTTTGTACCTTTGTTGTTTCTTCGTCAATTTGAATTATATTATCATTAAGAACCTTGTTTGGGTTTTCCTCATTTTCTTGAGGCACATCTTCTTGTACCATTTCTGGTTTTTTGTCATTTTGAATCGTCATCAATATTTGAAGAATTTTTCCATCGGAGACCTCTTCAATCTCAACGGGTGATATATTTTCGAAAATTTCATATCTGTTATTGCAGTTAAAAAGTTTTGCATGAGGCCTTGTTTTCATTCTTTTGAGGTTGAAAGGGTATTTCATTTTAAACCATTTTTTCTTAACATCCGGTTGAAAAATTTTTCCTTCAATGAGCTTGTCTGATTCAAGTTCAAGAGGCACTTCCACTTGTATATTTTTCTTTTTTTTTTCTCTTTCAAGAAGCTTTTGTTCGGAAACCTTTTTTATATTTTCTTCATTTTCAATTGGCAATACATTTTGAATGATGTGTTTGCTTTCATAGCATTGCAGAGGCTTTCCAACAGGTACCTTTGTTGAGTCATCTTTTTGAAAGCTGTGAAAGATACATGTAATTTTAAATGTAGAAATTAAATCCATTTTTTTTATAATCATATAAGTGTCAATCTTAACATTGATCTCTATTGTGAATTGAAGGGTAGATTTTCCACCTACCCGAATTTATGTATGAGAAAAAAAGATACGTATATAGGAGCTAAGGAATTTTAAGGGGAAAAATCAAGAAATTTTAGATCGGTAATTTAAAAATAAATTTATAGGGGAAGAATCTTTATTTTTAGTTTTCATATAACATCACATTTATATCATGCTCACTGTGCTTTACGCTAAATATATAATTTTCAGTAAAATTAATTTATTGAGAAGCATAATCAATAATTTAGTATTAACTTACGAATAACTTTTTTAATAGATAGGTGCTAAAGAACAATCTTAATATTTTAAAGAACATGCCCGAATTATGTTGAATAACCCATTCAGGACCGTAGTCATATATACGTGTTACCCTATTAACCCTTCACGGGTCATGGATTGTATAAAACGAGACTGATATTCAGCTCTCAAAATTATACGGACGTGATCCCATAGCGGTATTTTCGTATTACATATCTTATTGGTATGTTTGTATACTAATTAGTACGTATACTTTCGGAGTATTTGTACTTTTTTTCGTAACTCATTCTACAAGTCTTTACCTGTGCAGTCGATAATTTAAATTACAAATTCTGGCCAAAAAGTGTACTTTCTTTGAAAAGATCTACACATTACATATCATTCTATCTGTGTTGGATCCGCCTGAGAAAGTGAAATTTGATACAGCAAAAAAAAAAGAAAAAAAAAAGAAAAAAAAAAAAAGATTTTTTTTGTTCATGTTAAACTAAGAAATGTGGCTTGAGATTATTTAATAATAAAAAATCGCGATAAAAATAATAGGAAAATGGTAGATTTTACCATTAAAAGTTACAATGCCCAATCCAAAGGAAATCCTATTCTACACTCTAAGCAAACAAATTACCTCTCAAAAGTTGTATATTGAATAAAATATTGCTTGTAAATTTTTTAATATTTTTTCAGCAATATTTTCATTTCCAGCAACAGCAGTAAATTTTTTTAAAAAATACATAATTTTATAACAAAATTATCAAAAGAAAATTACTACCTTTCAAACGATTTGCATTTAAACCGATGAATTGTTTTGAACATTTTTCTCTGTAAGAACACTGAAGTGTTTTATTTTTAAACTAACTTCATTCAAATAAATAATACCATTGTGAGTCTTATAAAAATGAATCGAAAAAAAAAGAAATCTGAGAAAAAAATTAATACGCCTCATAGGTTAACAGAAGCAGAATGGATGATTGATATACATTTAATATAGAACATTGGAGTAATCACTTTCTCTCTCAAAAGATGCTTAGAAATGATATTCCGTTTGGCATCGTTAGGGGCCACATAAATTTGTTATTAAATAAATCTAACAACAATATATTAATAAAAATTGCATTGTTCGGTCATTGAAAGTTGCAGATTATATTTAAAAAATTGTAAATGAATTTAGAACTATGCCGTTTAGCGGATTTAAAGTCATTCTTGCTATTGCAATAAATGGCGTTTTAAAAAACTTTAAATACAAAATAAAGTTTCATCCCAATATGGCACTCACAAAATCTTTATCAAAATAAATTAATAAAAAAAATAAATAAAGTAACCAATCACAATATAAAATTTTTTGATCCTATATTATGTCCTGGAAATTATTAACACAATGAGTACAGTTGTCAGTTTTACACTTTTTTTTTAGTTTTATATTTGCAAATAAATGTATGATATCCTTTATCCATTACATTTTTTAAAGGATTCAGATGGCTGATGTGAATTACATAAAACATTACATAAAACAAACATTTATAAAGTTTCAGTAATTGATTCAAAAAGTAAGAAATATAAAATAAAACTCTTGACATCATTATTTATTTTGTTAAATAAATAGCCCACTGGAAGAAATATTTTCTCTCTTTATTAAGATAATCGTAAGCGTAGCAGCCACTGCATTAGACCAATATATATATATATATATACATGAATTCCACTTTGCTCGACAGTCTTTGCAATTTTAAGTGCTTTTTCAAGGGAATCTTTCCTTTTTTTAATTTTAAATAAAGATTTTTTTACCAATTGTTGATGAAAAATTTATCTCTCACGATATCTTCATTTTATAAGCTCAGGCTTCACTTGATATCAAAAATAGCAAAAGCAAGAATAATTATTATAAAAAAAGAGGGAGATATTAAATGGTGCCAGATGTAAAACTTTGACTTAAGAAAATTAATTAAATTTCAAAATTAATTAAAAATAAGACGAATTCAAATACTGCTATATAAAACAATCATTAGACCTATCTTAACTTACGGATCCGAAACATAAACTTTAACTAAATGACAAGCAGACCTGCTTGTTGTTATTGAGAGAAAATCATTGAGTAAAATTTTTGCTGCTATGAATGTGGATGGCTTATGGAGACAACTACGTAATTTTAAACTGTTTAGGCTATTTCAAGTAAGCTGATATCAACAAATACATCAAAATGTGTCACTTCTAGCTTGCGGGTCACATCTTTATAATAAATCCTTCTTCCTTGATATTTAAATTCTTCAATCACAAACCAATGGGAACTAGGGTTAGGGGTAAGTGGATTTATAAATCCTAAGAATTTTGTTATGCTTGATGCATGAGCGAAACGTTTTTACATAAATGGTAATAATTATATCTTTTACAAACAAAATATTTTTTTTTAAAAAAATAGCAACTTTTAAGAGAAAAAAACAAAAGTGGAAATGAATTAGAGGCCACCAAGGGAGTCGGTGATCGGACCCTCTTAGTCATCCTATAAAAAACTATCTCTCTTAACTTGGTTGATGAAACTGAGTTATTTACAAGCTCAAAGAACTCTGTTAGACATTTTACATTCGAAAGTTTTACAGGTTAAATAAGGTAAATGTCCGTCGAATATACCGCAAGAAACTATTTGGTTTATATTCAATAAATATTTTTGATGTGTACTGATATCAGAAATGTCATATTTTCCCATCTCTGGTAAATTTCTTTGAATCGCTTGTGAATTAACATATCTTGAAGGATCATGTAAAATGCTTGACAGTTTACTGTCAGACCCATCAAATAATTCATATATGCGTTAGTGGTAGCTCATTTAAGTTAACCTCACCTACTGCAGAGGTTTTTAACTTAATTCAATCAGACAAATAACACCTCTTAAATTCCTCGTACTGATTGCGTCATCTTCAACCACAAGAAAATTAAGAAGCATCACTTGATTCGCTACTTAGAACATTCGAAATAGCTTCCTTTTTACGTTAAAGAAGTTGATGAAGTAACGTGCCCGAGGTACACAATTCATAATTCTTGAGTATTGATATTGTACCAAGCACAGGGGTTCGTTTCGATTGGAGATGAATAAAACAGTCCTTAGACTACAAAAATTTAATACCAGAATTTTTCTGAAAATACAGCTATTTCTAACACTTAATTACAGCTCAAATTACCTGGTAGTACACAACAAGACAAAGGTTTCAAAATCTCAGACTAGGTAATTAGAACACAACTACAGTCACAAGCAGACCAATACTTTATTACTCTACTTTGCGAGGCCCACTCCTATTTAAATAGGCCTGGCGATGAAAATCCGGAATTTTCGACATAATTTTAGACACTTCTCGTATAACTCGGTAATTATTAGTCCCATCGATTCGAAGCTCGAATTTTCCTGGACATTACTTTTATCGCCAAAATGTTTGCCAAGACTATAGCTAAGTTGGAAAAACTGTCATATCACTATAAAGGCGGCTGAATCTGGAAATACTATGTGAAAGCATGCCGTTGTTCGTGGTAGGAAGACCTGATAACAAAAGAATTGATGTGTATCCGGCAAAAAAGAACAGAAATGACACATCTAGTTAGATAATTGTATACCTTGCAACCACCAACGGTACACAGATATCTGCCAGAACAAATATACGGCGATTAAATCTATTTGGTTTGCATGCATGGAAGCCTGCTAGATTCAACCACAACAGTGGTCCAGAGTGATGTTCCATGACGAATTCCGTTTAACTGTGACAAGTTATTCCGGCCACCAGTTAGTGTGGAGAGAGAAGGGGGGCCCTACAATATGTTCAAGAACGTGATCTGTGTGGCCCATGCCTGCTGGTGTGGGCAGACATCATGCACAATGGCAAAACACAACTTCACATCTTTGAGTGAGGTGGCGCTGCATCCCAGTGGTAATGTAGAGAGATTATTTAGAGAGATAATGTAGAGAGACGCACAAGGGCGCTGAGATATTGAGCTCACTAGGTATTGTCCGCATGCAATGGCATGCATACTCCCCGGGCCTGAATCTTATAGAACCTGCCTGGGATGTCCTTGGCAAGCGTGTTTCTCGTCCTCCACCGAACTGTATAAGGGCTGATAACAGCCGTGAAAGAGTAGTGGGACAATATTCCTCAAGGACATTCCGATAGCTTTGTTGACACCATAAATAACAAATGCAAAACATGCATTAGTGCCAGAGGAAATCACACATCTTATACTTGTTTCATTATGGCTAGAAAACCCATTTTCCGTGACTGCTTGTAAATCGTCTTAGGAGCATTATTTTTTACATTTAGTTTCCTTATTTTTCGATTTGACGATATTTGTACCGATTTGCATTATAATAAGTGCACTTTATCTCCAATAAATATGTACTTAGTTTTATTTCATAAATCAATGTCTATTATTAATTATTCCAAAAATGTGACTGTTCCTTAACAATTGTCAAGCAGTGTAATATTGAACTTTTGCATAAATTTTCTCGATTTTGACTGTAATTTTGGAGCAAATTTAATTGACTTTTACTTTGTATGATTCATTGTTATTCTTGTGTACTCAAATTCAACTGTAACATCATAACATATTATCCTGTTTGGGCTGTAAATTACTGATAAATTCTGTTGGACTATCAATAAAAAGACTCTCTACTATAAGTCGAGTTTAAGGCATATTTTACATATTCAATTATCTACCAAGCTGCTCAACAAGCAGTCGAGGTAATAATTGATCTCCAACAAATACGCTGTAAAAACTGTAGTGTAATAGATCCCGATTTGGTATTGATCAACCCCAAAAATTATGTAAAGGAACTAATATCAACGCGCGTATTGATGTCACAAGTTAACATTAAATCTCGCGTTCATATTCACTTTTGGTGTAGATAAATCCAAACACCAATAATTAAGAATGACTACACCAAACTTGCGTCCATTCACAACGTTTGTGAATTATTTTCGCTTTCGAAAGCACCAATTTTTGGATACCTTGGTCAGTTTCTTTACAATTAACTACAAAATGGCATGAGAGTTTGGCGACGTTCTGCAAGTTACTATAAATCTACAAAAATAAGAGTTAGCCATTTTAATATGCGTAGAAGTTTAGTTGTGTGTGTGACTAATCCTCTAACTGTCTAGCGTCAGCTAGACACATTATCCTTGAGTCCATACACTCTCAAAAAATCCAGGACAAGCAAAGGGACCGTCGCGAAAGTCCTCTTAGAAATGCGAAGACAAGCAAGAATTTGCTCCGGGGACGCACTTTTCACAAACCGGGAAAACCCTGTTGCCATTGCAAAAGAAGCCACTCCTCAGGTGGCATCTGGCAAATCTCGACAGCGCCGTCTGGTCGGCTCTTTAGCAGGAAAGGCCGATGGAGACCCCAGGACATCTCCGCCAATACCAATCATGGGATGGAGGGACCCTCCAAGACTTTAAGTTATTGTTTTTCCTGATGCCGTAAATCTCGTCAAAAGTCAATGAGGCAACTGAATAAAATGGCACAACCGAGCCCTGCTTTGCCAAGTCCTCAGCGAACTCATTTCCGTAAATCGCCACATGCGAGGGAATCCATTGGAGGTGCACTTCGTGAGCCACAGCAATCTGTCTAAGTAATTTCAAAATAGCGATGCTAGTGCAGTCACCAACATTGAACCAGTTTTTCAAGTGCTGCAATGAACTCTTACTATCAAACAAAATCCTTACCGCTCTATAATTAGTATAATTCAAAATAACCTCAAGACCGGCCTCAATAGCCAACAGTTCGCTTCTAAACACCGAGCAATTGTCCGGGTTTCTAATTTTAATTTTTCTGACTTCGCTATTAGGATTCTTAATATATACTCCACTCCCGGATGTGTAAATTATATTTCTAATTAAAGCAGAGCTCATGGTAGGGGAGGGGGGGGGTTGTGCAGCTACTTTTTAAGGAGCACCCAAAGGGTAGCAGCCTGACTTGGCTCCCATGCCTACTGACTTTAGCTGGGTAAGGAAGTTGTGTTGTGTAATAAGGAAAGTTATATTTTAATTTTTAAAAATTTGTCGATTGCATTAAATAATATTATAATTTTTAATTTCTACCTGCTTCTGTTCTGTTATGTCTTATTCGAATTCCGTCCAAATTTTCTCTCTGCACGTATGTGTTTGATTTACACACTAATTTTGTTTCAAGAATTAGTGCATACATGCATCAAAAATAAATTGATCTTTCTTTATAATGTATCACAAAAATAATTTTACAGACTCTTATGTGTATCATTTATTATAAATATTAATGATGCAAAATAACAAAAATAGTGGTAGCTAAACTTTACGCCAAGTAGTGCATGCATGGTGTTTCACTAAGCTTCTAAGAGTTATCTATGGTGTTTCTATACACCACTTTGGTGTAAAATACTTGCCGCATTTTTATTGTTACGATACAATAACATTTTTTATAGTGTAGGAAACACGCAATCGGTTACACGAGCGCAATCTATATTTAAAATAAAAGAGAAATTAATTTCTGGCTTAAAAATCCATGCTAACAGTGCAAGCTGTTTTTCTTCCATCACTTCAAATTTTGAAATTAAAGCTGCGACGCGTCGCTTTAATATGGAAGATTATTATAAAATTTGAAAAATTCAAGAATATCGCAAGAAAACGAAAATATATTTTTAAAAATTCTGAAAAAAATTCACTGTTAATAATTTATTCAATTTCTGCATGGTAATTTGTTTTTACCAAACGCATTTTAAAATCTGATAAATTTACAAAACTTCATTATTTTTGAAAAAATTTGAAATATTAAGGCGTTTGCGGGAATGGCGTATAAAAATTCTGATAAAACTCATGAGCGATAAACTAGTCCATATACAACTTTTGGAAGGTAGTGCGTTTAAATTAGCGAAAAAAAAATTTCGTAAAACATGATTCCCTGTGCCGAAGAAAAATATCCTCAGGGGTAGACGGTTCATGGGTTTGAGTCCTCTTCATGGAAAGTTTTCGTTTTTTTATTTTTATTTTTTTCCCTTCTCTGTCTAACGCTAATGCGGGTTAGTTCCACCATAATAATTATAATAATAATTCCTCCATAAAGGCAAATTTCTCTCAATAATTGATATAGGAGTTCCCTTGTTTTTTGGATTGAGTTCAAAATTATAAGGCTACAGAGTAGTCAAAAATTGGTTCGGCTGTTCAACAACGGTTATAAAATAGCTTATTGTGTAGCAATAAGGCGACATAAATCAAATAGTTCTGTTACTAAATTTGTAAACTTATTGTTCTTTTGTAAAATATATAGTCTTCCAGCGTTGTACTGCAGCTTGAACGAATTTTTAGTAACAATAGAAATATTAAAAGCGAATCTAATAAATAACGTATTTTTATTCTTATCTAAGAAACTGATAATGTATACTAACATTAAAATATAGGAAGTATATATCAATAAGAATTTTATTACTTACAATCTATTTCTAAAATTTCTTAGTGACTTCAGAAATCTGTTCATTTTTTCAGTTATTTTTTTAAAGATTGCTTTTCCTGTTTTGACCAAAATCACGGATACTTGTAGATTTAATAAATGAAGTTTTTAGTTCATTGGAAACAAAATATTATCCCATTGTTTGAAAACCTTTGTTTAAATGAAACTTTTCATTGTTAATTCACAATTCTTAAACAGATCTTCAAATGCATATATTAGTATTGACTACAACAATGAATTACAACAAATGAGGTTCACTTGGAAATTTTAAGTAGATATTTAAAAATAAACTGTATCAGATTTCTTATATTGATACAAAAGCTAAAAAAGTGGATTTTTTCATTTTTTTTCTCTTTTTTTATGACGTTTAGAAGAATTACTAAGGAAATAAAATAGGATTTTTTTTATATAATTTATTTTTTAAATAACATTTTGAATTAAAAAATACAACATAAAATTTTTTTTTTTAAATATTTTGTTGCATAGAGCTATTTTATTTATTTTAAACTGCTTTTCAATTTCGTTTTTTAAAATTGACGCAAAAAAAACCCCATTATAAACTAGTATTGATTTCAGTCTCATTATTCGCCGTAAAGAGGAACTTCTTTCTTTTAATTAATTGCTTGATTATATCTGATATTTGATATACTCGCTAGTTTGGATTTTTGATTTTATTTTGTAGTTGCATCGTATAATCTGAAATCGTTTTGAATTTGTAAGGACTTAAAATCAAAGGAAATCTGTGAGGGCAGTGAATTTAATAACAATTTAGTGGGAAAACCTAAACTATAATAATTTACTATTGTTTTAAAACTTTGAGTTTAAACCATTTCTTCTCCAGTCATCACTAATTTTGTTTAAGGGATAGTGGGGTATGACCGCATATCTCGATTGTGTCGAAATTACCCTAGCAACAATTTTACCATGTCTCCAGAGTTGGGCTCAATGTGAGTCCTATAAGATAATGCATTAAGGGACCAATATTGGGATGTCTAGATTTTTAATATTGGTCCCAGAATGGTCTATAGGGCCTATATTGACCAATATAGAGCCTATGTTGGCTATATAATGAATATAAAATAGTAGGTGAATCAGGCAATTTTGTATAGGACCGATAATGTTTGTAAAGTGACTGTAAAATATTGGGTGAATCGTACAATTGCATATAGGGACAATATAGGAAAAATAATGGCCTTGAATCCTTATTGATCCAAGATTCATGAATATCGGGCCACTGAAGGCCCAAGAAGTTTTTCTGCTAAAGTAGCTCTGTTTTTAAGCCGACAAACTCTGGACTACACTTTACTTTTCTCTTTTATCTTGAAAGATCCAATGTAATAAATTGGGTATAAAGTAAAACAAAGGAGGAAAAAACAAAATCTAATTTTGATTTGCATCAGAAATTTTAAAAAAAATTCCGGAAAATTTTTAAACTTACAAATGAAGAAGTGACATAAAAACTTTTTTCCAATAAAACCAATCATTAAAAACGACACATATTGTTATCAATAATTTCAATGAAAAATGTTTGCAATCAAGGAAGAGTAAAAGGAAATGCAATCACACAAATATGCTCGTTTAAAACAAATTTTTTTCGAGTTGAATTTTTCCGATATCCGCAGCACGCAACATTTCTTGTTAAATTGAAATCATTGTGACTTCAAATCGAAAATGTCTTTTTTTTTACAATTTCAACATTATTTATTCAAATTAATAAAAAATAACGGAAAAGTAAAAACAGTTTCCAGTAAGAACTGAAAAAGATTCTTTATTAAAATAAAAATTCAATTTTGCTAAAAAAATATTTTTGGCACTTTGATTTTATTATGACATTATCAGAATCAATTTTTCTTAACGAAACTTACATTTATTAAAAGAAATTCTTTTCTAAGAAAAAGGAATATTCGAAATAAATCGCAGCTTAAAAAAATTAAGATTAGTCTTAAATAATCTAACTAGTGACTTTGTTGTCCTTTTTAACAACACTCAAGTTTTGATAAAAATAAAATTCTAAAACCTTAAGATTGGGAGAATGATTTTTTTTCAAAAATAAAAGATATACGATTCTTTAAAATGAGGTTACGTGTAAAGATTTAACTAATTCCAACTAGCATCAGGTGCCTTCTAAATTGCATCTCTTCTTTTTCAATTTGTTCGGTGAGCATTAATAATTATTATTCATTGTTTACTTAAGAATAGATACTATTTATCAAAATGATAGAAAATGTTTATTTTTCTCTGTGGTAAATACAAACTCTACGTGCATTATTCCTCCCAGTTAAATGTCGAACAACACTCTAAGTTAGTTTAAGTAAACTAACTTAAACTAACTCTTAATGTGAAGTTAACATCGTTCATATATACCGTAGAACTTAAATCTATCGCTTCTCAAGGGACCATTCATTACGAACGATAGATGCGGGAAAATGACGAATGCTGGTCAACTTAAAACATCAACTAGTGACTTGATAAAGGAATGAAAAGTGATAAAGAGAAGTAATGAACTTGAAAATAATTAAGTTATAATTAGCCTAAAAAGTTTTAATCGATAAAATAATTAGCTCAATGGAAAAAATTTTATGATGCAAAAGAAGATTAATGAAACATATTTACTTATTTAAAATATCTGCAGAATTTGGTTTGAATTTTTTTTTCTTAGCGCAAGCAATAATTATTTGACATTTATAACTGATTGCTATTTATTTCTTGAAATTTCATTTAAATACAGAAAGCTCATTATTTTTTCCAAAAGGCCAAGGCTCCTTGGCCTTTCGCAAATGTTTTCACAGGTTTCGATACAACAGTATTGCATTGCACATCTTCAGCTTCTGCGACCATTTCTTGAACCAAAAACTTCACAAGTTTCGACACTTTCATCAACTGATGTATAAACATCAAGCATGAAGTCCGAGGGTTTTTTCCCTAACTGCAACAAATTATCATTTCCTCTTCGTCATTAGCTGTTTTTTCTCCTCAAAACGAATTAAGTTCAATATTTTGGAAAATATCAGTAGAATTTATGAACGATGGTTTCAAAAGATGGCCTGCTAGTTTCAAAAAAGATCTAAATGGGTACTATTATCGTGTTAAAGAATAGCATTTGTGACGGGACTATTTAAACAAGACGATACATACGGGAAAACGAAATTTGCGAAAAAGATGGACCACTGTTCGTTTGTGTGTGTAAACTTTGTTGTTTAGAGGAAAGTTGCTCAAATTCTACCACATTTAATTTCTTATCAGTCAAAAATCACTGAAAATTACATTATTCAGCTACGGCTTTTATTATTATTATTTTGGTTATTATCAACATTATTATTATTATTTTGGTTATAATATTTGTGCACGTGACACGCTTTGTTAAACCGGTTGCATAATTTATACCACCAGCTATCCACAAAACCAAACTCAAAAATTTTTATTCTTTATGATTAAGTGAATAAGTAGACCTTGTGTAATCCAAAACAATCGTTTACAACTTATTTAACAAATGCCAGACAGTTGACTAGTAGTCAGTAAAAATCTTGCTCTCCAATATTTTTCTATAATACGTATACAGCAATATAATGGGTCTATGTGGTTAGCAGTCATCCAATACAAGCAATCATCTATAATAAGCAGGGAAAGTTAAATATAAAATACAAATAGGAGAATTGACAATATTAAAACAAAAAAGATGGGCATTAATAACGTAAGAAATGTGAATTGAGATTTCTCCCTTTTACTTTACATTTCGTACGTTTTTGTTTGTAAGATTTCAAGTAATACCGCATGTGCCATTAAAGTAAGCGTGCGTTCATTCTGGTGAAATGCGCATGCGCCCGTGAAAAAGTATCAAACTTGCGTGTGCAATTATTAGACATTTTGAAAAAAATCGTAAGATAAAAACACTAACATTGTGAAATACTAGATTATTACTTGGCTATCCAGATGTCCCATAGTTCAGATGTTTTTCGTAATATTTTTCTACCTCGGAATACGAAAAAAAAGTCTCATTAAAAAGGATAAAGGAGAGAAAAAATTATATTAAATCGCGTTGAATTAAATGAAATGGTTTCGTTCTTTTCCAATACATTCACTTATTGAGATTTTCTGGTATAAAAAGTCAGTTTAATTGAATATTAACGAACCAGAATAGTTAAATCGTTTCAACTGAGTTCTCAGTTTGTAGTCTTATAAGTCTTACTGTCGAGATGAGAAATTTGGTATTAGGTGAAAATTAATTCTGTGTATTCTTTTGCCGATTTTGGTGTAGGTCAGTTAAATAGCTTGACAATTGATCTGTTTAGTCGTTGAAGTTGTTACGTTGCTCATAAATCGTTCCAGTACGAATTAGAACATTACACAAAATAAGAATTAGGCAACTAACATAACGTAATAAATAAAGTGCTATTCTAAGCTTCAAGGAATAGCTAGCTAACAAAGAAACAAGTCGACCATAACAGAATAAGTTGCTGTTTAATAATTATTACTTGACAACTATTACTAATTTGCTATCAGCAGTTTTAACTCTATTTGATTTATTCTTCATCTGTGTATTACTTTATTTTTACTGATTCCTTACACAGTATGTTAAAAAATTACATTGAAAAAATTTTCAACATTGTAAAACCTCACACAAGTGAACAGCGACTTAATACATCTGCACAGAAATCCCAGCGAAAAAAGCTTTCTAATATATTCGCTGCACCGTTCTGTACACAATGCTTCTTAGAAATCAGAGGTGGAACAATTTAGGCAACATTCCTCCATACGTTTCCTCAATACTTAATATATAAGCAGTTATTCAGAACTTAGTGAGAAAGCTGTACAGTATGTATAAGGGGTGTTTTGTTTCAAATGCAGAAAGAATAAGAGTTTCGCTTCAAATAGAATATATATTGACGAGTTGTTGCAATATTTTATTTATTCAGCTCTGAAATTAATACAATTAAATTCCGGGGATAAAAACAAGAATAATAAAATTAATTTTAACATATAATCCATTAAGTTTTATTTTTTAAAGGAAATTATAATCTAATAATTATTTTATCTCAAAAATTAATTCAGAGAAAATAATAGCAGCATTTAAAATAAAACTTAAGCTGTAGAGTTAAAAAAATAATATTTAATTTAATTAACTAATAATATTTAATTTAATTAAGATAATAAAATATTAAGAACAAGAAAAATAATGAAAATAATCGATTGATTTTTATATCGTATTTTCTAATGGTATTCTTGTTTTATTTGTTTTCAAATAATGTACACAAATTACTAAAAACAATTTAGTTTATTATATATATTACGTATATTTGTAATCAGTAAAAACTTTTTTCTGGATACCAATTTCGAACTGATAAAAAATAAATAGATAGATGAACAGATAGATTAAATAAATCAAATGAATTACTTAAATAAAATAAATAAATTAAATAAACAAATTAAGTAAATAAATTAAATTAATTAATTAAACAAATAAATTTAATAAATAAATTAAAGAAACAAACAAAATTTCACTGAGTTTACCTATTTGAATAATTTTATCTATTTTCTTTTTACAAAATTTTTTTATAGGATATTAAGAACAAGAAAAATAATGAAAATAATCGATTGATTTTTATATCGTATTTTCTAATGGTATTCTTATTTTATTTGTTTTCAAATAATGTACACAAATTACTAAAAACAATTTAGTTTATTATATATATTACGTATATTTTTAATCAGTAAAAACTTTTTTCTGGATACCAATTTCGAACTGATAAAAAAAAATAGATAGATGAACAGATAGATTGAATAAATCAAATAAATTACTTAAATAAAATAAATAAATTAAATATACAAATTAAATAAATAAATTAAATAAATTAATTAAACAAATAAATTTAATAAATAAATTAAAGAAACAAACAAAATTTCACTGAGTTTACCTATTTGAATAATTTTATCTATTTTCTTTTTACAAAATTTTTTTATAGAATATTAAGAACAAGAAAAATAATGAAAATAATCGATTGATTTTTATATCGTATTTTCTAATGGTATTCTTATTTTATTTGTTTTCAAATAATGTACACAAATTACTAAAAACAATTTAGTTTATTATATATTACGTATATTTTTAATCAGTAAAAACTTTTTTCTGGATACCAATTTCGAACTGATTAAAAAAAAATAGATAGATGAACAGATAGATTAAATAAATCAAATGAATTACTTAAATAAAATAAATAAATTAAATATACAAATTAAATAAATAAATTAAATAAATTAATTAAACAAATAAATTTAATAAATAAATTAAAGAAACAAACAAAATTTCACTGAGTTTACCTATTTGAATAATTTTATCTATTTTCTTTTTACAAAATTTTTTTATAGGATATTAAGAACAAGAAAAATAATGAAAATAATCGATTGATTTTTATATCGTATTTTCTAATGGTATTCTTATTTTATTTGTTTTCAAATAATGTACACAAATTACTAAAAACAATTTAGTTTATTATATATATTACGTATATTTTTAATCAGTAAAACCTTTTTTCTGGATACCAATTTCGAACTGATTAAAAAAAAATAGATAGATGAACAGATAGATTAAATAAATCAAATAAATTACTTAAATAAAATAAATAAATTAAATATACAAATTAAATAAATAAATTAAATAAATTAATTAAACAAATAAATTTAATAAATAAATTAAAGAAACAAACAAAATTTCACTGAGTTTACCTATTTGAATAATTTTATCTATTTTCTTTTTACAAAATTTTTTTATAGGATACATTACAAACAAAAATATGCAGTCGATTTATTGATGTAATATTTCGTCGAGATAATTTTTTATGAAGCTGCGTAATAGTTTTGTAGTTTTTTTTTAAAAAAAAAAGTATAAATTAATAATTATTTTTTTTTTTTTGATGAAATTTTGAAAAATAAAGTAAAAAAAATATTTTTGATTTTAATTAAATTTTTTTTTCTTTTTTTGACCAGTAGAACAGTATCAATTTATCCTTATTACTAATAAACACTATAAATTGATTTCCAAATCATAAATACAGATTATTTCAATGGAAAGATACAATTGTTTTACAAAGTTTACATAGAGAAAAGATGTATTTTCTAAAGCATAGTGATAAATGGCGACGTGTCTAGATTCTACAAAGAATAATATTTCTCAACGCCCTCTAAACAAATCATTTAGAAAGATTACAGTTCGTAAAGGAGATTTTTTTAAACCTCTTTCTCCAACATACGAGATATATTTCACAAAGCACCTGATGCCATTCGGAGTTAGTTAAATCTTTACATGTAACCTTATTTTAAACAACAGTATATCTTTTATTCCTGAAAAAAAAAATAATTCCTCTAAACCTTAAGGATTTTCGAATTTTATTTTTATCAAAACTTGAGTGTTATTGCTCTGCCTTAAAAAGGACAACAAAGTCATTAGCAAGATTATTTGAGATTAATCTTAATTTTTTTTTAAAACTGCGATTGATTTGGAAGTTTCTTTTTCTTTCTTTGAAAAGAAGTTCTTTTTATAAATATACGTTTTGTTGGGAAAAAAGATATTCTGATAATGGCACAATAAAGTCATTACGCTAAAGAATTTTTTCCCCCAGTATTATTGGATTTTTGTTTGCAAAGAATTTTTTTCACTACTTTTAGACAATTTCCTTTTATGTTATTTATTCATTAATTTGAATGAATAATACTACAAGAGATAATGTAAAAAAAATTTCGATTTCATGTCTAAATGATCACGGTTTAATTAAAAATCCAGCGTGCAGTGGAAATTGTGGAAATTCAGCTTAAAAAATTCCTCTTCAATATGTATATTCATGTAATTACTTTTTTTTTATTTACGTTTTTGTAATTGTAAACATTTTTTTCATAAGAAATTCCTGATAGAGAGACTTACTATTCTCAATAGTTAAAATTGGATAAATGTTTTTTCCCGTTTTATATTACCATAATTATTTTTCAGAATTTCCAATATAAATTTTTGCATTTCTGTGTAAGGTTAATCAAAATTGTTCTTTAAAATACTTTCCTTTGTTTTTAATCTTATTTCTCTACATTAATATTTTAGAATTTACAATGATTTTGTTTATTTATTAAGTTTTTAATTTATTTTTACATTAAATAGTAATTATAATAAAAATGTGAAATATTATCATCAAAAAGGAAATATTCTTATAATAAAAAAAAAACTGCGATTTGGTTAATTTGGTGACATTTATCTCTTAAGCCCCTTGCCAAAATAAAGCAAGATAAAGATACAGTGTAAAAACTACATTCTAAAATGTAAAATGGGGTTCGAACCCCGCCGGCCGCTAGTATAGTGACTGATGCACGTTAAATCTGTCGAGTCTCAAAAGTTCTCCATGTTCCCATAACAAATCAATACCTCTGGGGGTACTGGATTGGAGATCGATCGTTCTGGTCAAAATTACGATCTATGCATGAATGAATGGATGTATGAATGGGTCCGCCCTATAAACGGCTGCGACGTATGGTGTGGCAGAAGTCGAATTCTTTGAAATAAATGGCGCCACTGGAAAACAAGAACAATCGCACCCCCTCTGCCTAAACAGGCTTACGTAAACAACAACAATTACTTTTTTTTGAAAAATGTAAACATGTTTGATGCTTTCGTTGATCACGATATGTGAAAAAAATTAAATTAAATTAAAAATAATTGAGTTCGCATCCACTGGTTTTAAGTTACTCCATCAGTTTGAATGGTTAAAGAGACGATCGTTTTAATTTTATTATTTTCTCTATTTAAATTTTAAATCTGTCAGTCATAGAGCTTTATTTGAAATAACATCATTCTACGTAGTTCAAAAATCATTGAAACTTCAATTTCAAAGAACCATTAGTTAACTAAAACATGATTTTAAAAAAATATTTATTTAAAAAAAATATTAATTTAAAATTCCACCACGTTTTTCTTTCAAAAAATTTTTGAAATATTTTTTTGGCAGCTTTTAGAACAATTATATATATATCCGATAAAGATTTCTGGTGGAAACTTTTATGTTGATAAAAAAATTTCCTAATATTTTCTTTTTAGTTTTATGGTGAAAAATGATTTAAACAAATATTAAATCGGTCAAACCTTGATTATTCTACAAAAAGTTCTTATTGTTTTTAACTTAGAAAATGATAAGCAGTAAAAAATAATTTTTATTTTTAACTTGGTAAAAGAGATGTATAATAATTTTATAACTATCTGTTTCGAAGGAAATTTCTTTTTCTTTTCTAAAGATTTAAAGTTGTAATGAAACGTATAATTTAGTTTTGTTTCTTTACTTAGTAAAGCTGATTAAAAATGATTTCATGGCTGCCAACCCTGCTAAATTTTGAATCAAATTCTCTTTTTATACTTAAAGTATTATTCAAAATTATAATGATTCATTTCTGATTCATAGTTTTATAAAGTTGATTTAAAATTATTCTCTGGGCATAAATGTACTCACGAAACTTCTGGAATCGAATACCTCATGAATACGGCCAGCTATCTGTACAAAAGGCGATCCGAAAAGTATTAACATAAGGTTTCTAATTCATTGGCTAGTGTATGTATTGGCCAGTCTGCTTTTTTGCTTTGTTGCAAATATGCTTTTATTAAATGTTTTAATAATTTATAACAATTGTAGCAATAATTTAAAATAATTATCATAACAATAATTATTATTGTATTATTATAGAATTATTATAATATTATTAAAATTTTATTATATAATTATTATAATATTGTTATAGAATTATTATAAAAATAATTATAGATTTATAGAATTTATAGTTATATAATTGTTATAACAATTATTGTAACAATATTCTAATATTACATAAACAAATATTCTAACAATTATTTAGTTAACATAGATTACAGTGGGAAACACATTTTTTGCTAAATTTTTATTTACAAATATTGATCTTGCCTGATTCGGGTGAGGTAATTTCAAATCTACTATTAGTCTTGCTCCTAAAGTTACTTTATTTTAAATGAAAGTTTTAGTCTATTTTTTACCAAATTGTACAAGTTTAAAAGCGTTATATATAAATTTAAAAGAAATAAGAACTTGCACTAACTGCGACCATCAACAACCGAGAGGAATATCTCCAAGAAAAGGAGCTAGTCGTTAAAGGCCGCTAGAATGGAAATTAGCTTCCGCGCATGGGTTTCTAAACAGTTTTAATCCCAATGATGTTCCCTTACTCCCCTGGAAGTTTGGTGTATCATTTATGTGACTCAGTGTTACATACAACGTTTTTAAACTAGTACATTTCTACAAAAATTAAATTAAAAATGTCATTTAAAACAAGACGTAGCTTGGAAAAAGAAACCGATTGCAAGTTTGAAATCAACGATACGAAAGTATCTAAGACCTGTTAAAAAATCTAATGCAACAGAAAACAAACAAAACCAAATTCATAGTTAGTCCAGTGTTATAGTTAAGCGCCTTCTAAAGTAGGTTTCATTAATTGAATACATGCATGAACTTAAGGCTTATGACTATGGTCAAATTTTTTATTGATTATATAAGCAATGTGTCCCAAAATGATAGAAATATATTAAATAAATAAAAAAAAACCTCTTTGATGTGATTGTAAGATTTTAATTTTTATTATAACGTTGGTAAAAAAATTTTTTGTCTCTGAATAATAGTATTAGTAAATAAGTTTCACAAAAATAAGGAAATAAATAGAATCATTTACAATTCTGTCCCAAAATAAACAATTTAATAATAATGTAATGTTAAGTTAATAATAATATAATTAATACTTTATTTAAATTAACAATTTGTCATGTTAACATCGTAATTTTACGGTATTGCTTTAGCTTGTTTCTTCAGATAGTTTTTAATTAAAATAATCAACCACAAAAAATATTAAAATTATATTTGTTTTCACAAAATAGAAACAGAAATAGTAAGCTGATGGTTGAGTTACAATTTTGTTTACTTTAAACATTATTTCGGTATCACAAAAAATGATATTTGAAATTGCTCGGGGAGCAAATAATGTTACATATAATAAGTTTATTTGCAAAATACAGAGCGCTTAACTTAAATTTAAACCCTCGTTAATGAGTGTTTGAAATTTAACGAAATAAAATTTTAATGCCAACTAAAATATCTAATTTGCTTAATGAGCCTCAATATTAATAATTTGCTTCAGGAAAAATCAAATAAACGACTTTTGAAAAGTTATGCGCATTGATTTATTTTAATTCGAATAATTTTATTCAATATTGAGTTATCATTAGTGAACTTTATTAAACCAAATAAAGAATATTTTATTTCTTTAATACGAATCTTTAAAATTAATTGCGTATTTTCTAAAGAATCTTTTTGTTTTTGCGTGATTTATTAAACAGAATCAATCAGCGTTAATAAAGGAGTAACAACTACCTAATTATGTTTTCGTTGAGGGGGGGGGGGGAAATTGTGCTAGTTACATAGAAAAAGATAAAATTTGGTCTTAAAAAGATGTCTTATATCCCTTGTTAGGTGTATTTATTCAGAAAAACATGCTATTCTTAGCAACCGTTATAAAGAAGTAGTTATTTGTTAAAAACTTTGAAAGGAAATAATATCGATTAATTTATGTTTAAGACTACTACAAGAATCACATGATGGAGAGGTATAAGGCCCCCGCGGGGCGTACTGGCTTCGAGCAATCAAATGACTATGGCAATGAAAGCAAATACACTCTATAACAAAAAAATCGACGCACCAAGAAGCAATCGTCCGATTGCTTTGCCGAGCCAGATTACTGTGGTGCATGGCTCGATCAGGCTGGAATGATGCCGACTGGGGACGTATAGTCTTTAGCGACGAATCCCGCTTCCAACCGTGTCCTGACGATCATCGAAGACGTGTTTGGAGACGCACAGGGCAGAGGGGGGATCCTGCCTTCACTATTGCACGCCACACCGGCCCTCAACAAGGCATTATGGTCTGGGTTGCCATTTCCTTTGACAGCCGGACCCCTTTGGTCGTCATTAGAGGTACACTTACTGCACAGCGGTACATCGACGACATCCTAAGACCTGTTTTGCTACCGTTCCTTTTGCAGCGCCCTGGGCTGGTTTTTCAGCAGGACAATGCCAGACCACATACGGCACGTGTTGCTATGAACTGTCTGCAAGCTTGTCAAACTCTTCCTTGGCCTGCCAGATCACCAGATCTCTCTCCCATCGAGTATGTCTGGGATATGATGGGAAGGCGATTGCATCTGGGACGGAATGTTGATGACCTCGTTCGACAATTGGATCGAATTTGGCAGGAAATACAGCAAGAGACCATCCGGGAGTTTTATTGGTCTATGCCACGCCGTGAGGCAGCTTGTATCCAGGCTAGAGGCAGGTCAACACCTTATTGAACTTGTTACTGTAACTCTGCAATAAATTATTCAATTGTTCTGAAATTTTAATCATCAACTATTCTGTACATTGTCTTCCTATCCACCAATTTTCGTTTCAATCGGACAACTTCTTCATGGTGCGTCGATTTTTTTGTTATAGAGTGTATAAGGGCCTCTCTTGACAAAATCAATTGAATAGTTCTTGAAAATTAAAAATTTAGAAATATTACCATCTTGAAATTTTATAACTCTGTAACTATTTCAACGATTTTGCTCTAATTTTATATTTTGTCACTAAAATCATAAGTATACCAAACATTCTGTAGCTTGCAGTAGCTGGTTCGAAACTAATCTTGTCAAAATTAGTTTTGTCGTTGGCTAATTTTGTCAAAAGTAAAGAAGCATTTCGTGATTACGATCGTCTAGTCTTCATTCTAGTTTCATCATTCTAGTGAACAATCTCCCACAATGCTCTGCAATGAGGTTCTAAAGTTGAGGAAACACTTGCCATAGATTTCAGAGTTCGCGCTTCGTCACAAATCACGTGATTTCGTGACGAAATGATTTTCAAAATTGACGAAGTATAGCTCAAGGACTACTGAATCGTCAAGATGAAAGTTTTATTTCTGAGAGTGTGCCAACTACTAAGCTTTTTGTAAAATGTTTTGTAGATCGATGAACAACAAAAAACCAAAGCTTTCAGAAATTTCAGTGATTTTGCTAACATTTTAAAAGCCTAACCACAAGAAAACTGGATTAAAATGGCTTTTCTTATGAGCTTTTAAATCTTTTGCATGTAGTGGTTTGAAAAATAATTTTAAATAAAATTTTCAAAACAAAGAATCACGCATTAAAACATAAATTTAGCTACAACTAGAAGCATAGAAAGTTGGCAGCCCTAGTTTGAAAATGACAGCGAGGAGTAAGGTTTCTTAAAATTACAATCCAAAACATAGCAGTTTACAGTTGCTTTTTCTAACTATTATCTCTGTTTAGTTATATATAACCAAAACTTATTCTAAGTGAATTCTAAAGATAAGTGATTTAAACGACATATATTGTCGTCAATAAACTCAAATCATTACATTCTCACAAAGCCTTCTAAAACATTCGAAACGGGAAAAAAAGGAAAATATATTTGCAATAAATAAGAATATGGATCCTATTCTCCAGGAATACAGCACAGCCTTAAGCATACTTCTATTTAACACTTCATCCGTAGAACTTCCGGTGATCAAATGCGGAAGTCCCATTTCCGGAAGAATATCGGAAATTGGCTCTTACTCGAAAGTGGTTGGAGGGGTGTCCATAATGTGAAGTCGTGGTACACCCCACTACGAAACAACTCAACCCTTCTCTTTTATGGAGAACATTTTTTTTTCTTCTTCTGGAATTCTTTGGAGTCCGTTGCAAATAAAACTGAGCTACTATTTCTGTAGTGGCGATTTTATACAGTCGTAAAGATTTTTCTAAAAGGGGAGGGTGGCCTATGTTACTTTAGAAAGAGATTTCCTTTTTTTCTATTTATCTTTCTTTTTGACTTAGAAGGTTTCTTTTAGAATGTTTTTTTTTTTTTGTATTATGGTAGAGTTCCAGGGGAAGGTGATTGAAATGTTCCAGTTCCATAAACTTTAATCTACCAATACGTCGAACCGTATTGTCTGAGGTTTTAAGACCGGAATGACACGTGGTATGCAATTTTACATAAAATTTAGAATTTCCTGTATGATCGTTTTTATGGTTATAGTGGTAGTAGTGATTTTATCATGGATTCGTCATTTTTTTAATAATTTGCTGGATCTATTTACTTCCAAAAAACGTTCAAGAAATTTCTCTAAAAAGATAGTTATAGTTTTGAGCATTTTTTTTATTTGAATAATATAATGGAGGAACATGCTGAATAAAATTTTAAAAACACTCAAAACGTGACGTTTTTGGGCTTGCTTTAGTCATATGTAAAGATAAAACCCTTAAGGATAAGGAAAATCATATATGTAAAGATTCATGTAAAGGATGTAAAGATGTGTAAATGTAAAGATGTTACACAACGTTTGAGGGTTTGATTTCGTCTTATTTAATGATAGAACCCCCAAGGTTAAGTATAATCGTAAAGATAGAAGCACTCGAAATGCGACTTTTAAAAGCTTGCTTTAGTCGTATGCTAGGATAGAGTCCGAAGGACAAAAATAATCGAGTATGTACAGATAGAGACTCTGAAATTGCGATGTTTAAGAACTTGCTTTTGTCGTATATAAGGATAAGACCCCAAGGATAAAAAATAATCGTATGTAAGAATAAGATCCTCAAGGATAAAAAATAATCGTATGTAAGGATAAGACCCCTAAGAATAAAAAAAAATCCTATGTAAGGATAAGATCCCCAAGGATAAAAATAATTATTTGTAAGGATAAAACCCCCAAGGATAAAAATAATCATTTGTAAGGATAAGACGCCCAAGAACAAAAATTGTCATTTGTAAGGATAAGAGCCACAAGGACAAAAAAATAATCGTATGTAAAAATAGAGACAATAAAATTCAGCGTTTAAGTGGTTGCTTTAGCCATATGTAACTGTCGGGACATTTAAAAATAAAATTTAGTGAGGCTTTAAAAAGCAAGAAAATTTTTGAAATAATGAAACATATAACGACACTATTAAAAACGTCGTGCTTGAATTTTTTTTTTCTGATTTATTTTAGAACAAAATGAGACTGGCTTTTGTTTGAAGAGGTTGTCAATTGTTTTGGATGTACTTTAATGCGGCTTAATAAAAAATATGTTTCTTTAATTATCTTTTTTATTCCCCAATTGCACTAAATCAAATTTTTAATTGATTCATAGATAATTAGACTAGTTCAGTCCCAGATTGCTCTGCTGATTCCCTTGTCAGTAAGGATAGAGCTCCCACGGTAAAGGATTATTGTATGTAACGATAAAAACACTCAAAATACGAGTTTAAGTACTTGCTTCAATCGTATTAAAGGATAAGACCCCAAGGATAAATATAATCGTATGTTAAGATAGATAAACTCTAAATACCATGTTTAAGTATTTGCTTCAGTTGCATGTAAGGATAGGACTACCAAGGATGAGAATAATCATGCAAATTGCAGCGACTGCCTGCCTTAATCGTATATAAAAATAAAACCGCCATTATAAAACCTCCAAAGATAAGGATAATCATGCGCAAGGATAGGACCTCCAAAGATAGGGATAATCATGTGCAAGGATAAGACCTCCAAAGATAAGGATAATCATGCTCAAGAATAGGACCTCCAAAGATAAGTGATAATCATGCTCAAGAATAGGACCTCCAAAGATAAGGATAATCATGCACCTGGATAGAAGCGGTCAAAATGCGATGTTTAAGTGCTTGCATTAATTGTATATAGCGATAGAACCTCTAGAACATGGAAGTTCTAGACCCCCCCCCCCTAATTTTTTCTTATCCTGGTTAGTCTAAAAATTGCAAAGTAATTAAATAATCAGTAACGTGTTTTTACCGAATAAACATGCCTTTTTTTTCCCCAGCAGATAGGGATTCTTGTTCCCTAAAGTATGAGAGATAGCCTTAATCTGGGATAGCCCAAAATGTTCGTCAACAGATCGGTCGGACGTAAATCGTATTATGTTTATTTTACGTTTCACATTATATCCAAAGATGATTCAATTCTCAAAATAAAATTTTTTGAATATTCTTTTAACAATTAATTTATTTAATACTGACAGAAAAGTTTTTGTCTTAAAAACTGTTACATAATTTAAAACTACGTAATTTTAACGGCCGAAGTTCGAACGTTTCACAAAATCGGTCGAATAGCTCCCAAGGAATAAAAATTTGTAAATAAGGTTGTTTTTTGAATTTTATTACCCAGAAACAAATGCAGGGAAAATTGTATCATCCAGAAATAAAAACTTAAAACAAGAAATATTTTGAAATTGTTTTACTCAGTAACTAAATTATTCAGCAAAAATTGTATTACATACAAATATTTTCTGTCAAATTAAAACTTAAAAGAATAATTTTTTAAATTTGCAGTACTTAAAACCTGTACCACTAATTTTGTAGAAATTGGGTTTTGTCATTTAAAATTCATAGTATTATCAATAAAATTTTAATAATTGGTACAGCTTTTACTAACGATCATGATTAAAGATTTTCTTTCAGATAAATTCTAAATTATGTTCCTTTGATCAATTAAACTGAATTTATTTTTTCTTTAATATAAGATAAAGAGATTCAGTCTTATTTATAAGAATTCCAATTAATGTTTTTATGAAAAAATATTTAAAAAATGATAGTACTGTTGAATTAAGCAAATAAAACAATATAAGTAAAGCAGTTATATGTACAAGAAATAACAGGGATTTTCTTCTGAAGAACTCTTTTATTTTATGTGTATGTATGTTTGAATAATGCATTAAACATGTAAAAAACAAAAATAAATACCTCATTCTTAGTAATAACACTAAACCATTACAACAACAAATTCGGTTTTAACTGGCTTTAATCCAAAATCTCAATTCTTACTGTTAACTTTTGGGGAGAATTTATCGGATTTAATGACCGCGTTGGAAACGTAATTAAACGTCCCTACATGGTTGTTCCATGTTTTACTCACAAAAAATTATGAACGTTTATTACTTCAAAAGTCTTTAAGCGTTTTATGTATAAAAAAAAATCAAGAATTATGGTTGTTTTTTTAAATTCTAAAATCTAAATCTTTAAATTTGTATGTGGTCCATTAAAAACATTGTATTTCCATTCTGTTTGAAGTTACACCGTTTAAAAAAGTTAATGTCTCGTGTTTATAGCATTTCAAATACGATTTCTTAATGGGAGAGACATTTATATCTTAGTTCGAATGCATTCAGCATTGTTACGAAATAATTAACGGTTATTTTGAAACTTGCTTGTTATAATAATTAAAATTAATAACCTTTAATTGTTTTGTAATTTTTGATAAAAATGTTTTCATGAGCCTTGATAGTTTTAATGTTCTAAAGAGAGGGAAATATACTCTTAAATTAAAATTAACATTAAAGATCTCGAATTTGCAACCACTCTCCTTACTAAGTTATTAGAGCCATATTTCTGAGACACCACTACTCCTAAAAATATATGAATCCATCAAAAAAAAGATTATGTCAAATTTCTCAAGTTAATTATTTTGTATGACTTTTTAAATTGAAATATCTTCTGCATTAATAAATTTGTTTATTTAGGTCTTTCCCTTGAACAATAAAAACTGTTAGTTAGTAAGTGAAAGTTCATTGATTAGACCAAAATCTATTCATATGTATTCGTTTTTTTATTTATCGCACAGTATATAAACTTCGTTTCTGTGATTGTCTTTTAAATATTTTATCAGCTTATAACCTTAGTATTTCAAATTTTAATATTTTAAAAGTTAAAATTATGTTTATAAAAGTTAAACTTGTATGAAAAAATACCATATTAGGTTTAAAGTCTTGCTGTTGTCATCAAATTAAATTTATAACAGCACACATAACTCTTGGCTTGTTATGATTTCCTGATAAGATCTTATCTTAGTTATTAACTAATAAGCGAATATATGCGTTGGATATATTGAAAAAAATTTACTGATAAATCTTTTGATCTTAGCCATTTGTCTCATTGAAGAAAGGGAATTTAATAGTGCCAAACTTTTAACATTGCTAATAAATACTCTTTTTGCTCGAAATTTAAACATGTAGCTTTTTATGCTAAAGGACTGCGAACTAATGCTTATTTAACTGTTTATACTTTAGAAAACGGAAACAAAAAGGTTGTTTCAAATTTTGATCATTAATAATGAATTAATTTAGGCAATAACTTTCAATAAAAGATGAATCACATCAAAAGTAAATAAAAACAGTAATTCTCCAATGGTTGTCATGTATTTTGACGGAATAATCAAAAGACAATCAAACGCTTAGATATTGCGTTAAAAGAACAATGGCTATATCTCTTTAGAATTTTGGACATTAGTTAGCAAAAGTAAAGCCCGAACTGATTTCAATCAATATTTTAGGTAATAATAATTTTCTGCTAAAGAAATTTCTGATCCAAAAGTAGATTAGTTATTTCAATTAGTTATTATTTATTTTGATCAAGTAGTCAAAAGACAAGACTAATTTTGCTCAAATAGCTAAGAGATTGTTCATTATGCTTTCAAAACTGAGTCTATCAAATGAAACTTACTAAGCATTTTAACCTCTAGTTAGTGAATATAAAACCAAGTTAATCCTTACTTTAGGCAATAAGAATTTTCAACTAAAGATATTTAAGACCCGAATGTTAATGAAATAGCAATATTTCAATTAGTTATTATTTATCTTAATTGAATAATCAAAAGACAACACTTTTTTTGCTCAAAACACCAAGAGCTTATTCATTACGTTATAAAAATAGTGGTTTGAAAATAAAACTTATTTAGCCTTGTGAACTCTAGTTAGTGAAAGTAAAGCCTGAACTCAAGTCAATCAATAAATTTAGACAATAATAATTTTCAGTTAAAGATACTTGAGACCTAAAAGTTAATAAGATAGCAATACTTAGATCATTTAATATTGATTGAGTAATCAAAATACAAAACTTATTTTACTCAAATAACTAAGAGTTTATTCATTAAGTCACAAAACCAGTGGCTATTAAATGAAACCTATTAGATTTTGAACTCTAGTTACCGAAAGCAAAACCTAAACTAAATTTAATCAATTCTTTAGGCAATAATAATTAACAGCTAATGATATTTCACATTCAGAAGTTCATAAAAACAGTAATCGTCCAAAGGTACCATTTCTTTTACTTCCGCATACTCATTAACTATTTTCTTCAACTATATATCCACGCATTATTTTCCTTAGAGGGCACAAGTTTACGTTAATTAAATATATTGGCTCCCTAAATATTATTCATTATGTCGAGAATGAAAAATAACTATCTTTATTTGATCTTGAATTCTGGCTTGTCCTCATTAAGTGAACAGGTTCCTAAGTTTTTCGTTGCCGTTAGTTGTCTGTAATAAATTACCAACTGCAATTTGCCAAGACATGCAAAAGCCATTATGACTATATTTACTAGACAAGGTTTCGCCAGAAATAACGCTTTTTCATCCTTTTCTCAAGTTTGAAAAGAATTTTCGTTGTGCAGAGGCTATTTTTATTTTTTTTTCCTCCTCTTTATTTATAAACTAAGTTTTCGGAAATTGAAATATTGATTTTCTGACCTTTTAATACACTTTATACTCCGGATATAAGTTCTTTTTGTTTTGTTTATTCTTTGAGATTAATTACTTTGCAGCATGGCTGAATGTATGGCCTGGAGTAATTGCAATTTGTGTGCTTTGTTTACTTACTTTGAGATCATTCGTTGATAACTTAATGATGATGCTGATATTGATAGTTTAGGCTTTTAATTTAGTATTTCTACTATGTCAGTAGTAAATGTAACTAGAATAATAAAATAAATATGAGCATAAATAATAATGATTAACCGGAAGTCTTCTTTCAGCGTTTAAGCAAAATTGAGACCATGAGCTTACTAGACATAGGAATCTGTTAATAACATAGCCAGTCCATAGGCCAACAATATAAGCTACATTTCGTATTCAAAAATCTGATTTTTTTAATAACTGCTGAAATGCGTGGTTAGTTTTTTATGTATTACAGTATTTACATTATTAATTTTAAACTTGCACGCATAAGTGAAGATTGCTTTGCTAATAAATTACATGATCTTAAATTTCTAAGCATTTTGTTTGTAACAAATTTTTTTTGTTGTATACCCATTACTCATATTAGTGAATTCAGATGAGATGACCTAAGACAATCCTTTAATTCGTTTTTTATTTATTATTTATATTTACTGATAAGCAATACAAGTTATACATATTTTCTAATTTTTTGTAAAATGATTTAAAAGACGTGTTTGTGAATGATTTGCTTGTGATCCATTTTTGTCAAAAAATTTTGTAATGAAGTGTTCTGATATTTTAAGCAGATTATGGGTGAGGTGTTCCACAAGCGTCGCCCGTAATCTGTATTTTTAAAATCTTTATCAAAAATGAAAACAAAGTATCACTTGGGTGGTTCCAAAATAGGTAGAATTGGAGTATGAAGTTTTGAAGTACAATCGAAATTCAACTCTTCTCTGTTTCCTCCAGCAATCAAACATGTTTTGTTGATTTTTGCTTTCACCCTCTTATACAGTGATTTGTCATATTTTGATCGCATTTTTATTTACATTTTTGATAGGGATTCAAAAAATGCATATTAATGACGGTCTTTATAGAACACAAAGTGCGATGGCAGCAGAAAAAATGTTTTAAATACATTTCTTCACGATTTTCAATAATATCCCACCTTTTAAAACTTCAAATAAATTTTACCAACATTAAAAAAAAATACAATTATGAAATTCTCTAAAAATACTTTGACGCAAAATATTAAAAGCAACACAGTTGTGTTCTAACATACATTTTTCTTTTCTGTATTATTAATATCTAGGAATTGTCTGATTTACACTTTTTTCATACATAAAAATCTGTAAATATTTGGTACCAAACTTTTTGTTGTTGGCAAAGTTCCAAAAAGTTTTACTTACTACCACATAACTTAGATCCAAGCTTCATACTTAAATTTTAGAGTTTTTTACTCATAAACTTACCACAGTTTCCTTAAGATATGTATGCATAAAACATCATAATGGCTCACTGTTACAGTTGTGAGAAATACTATTCTTATAGCCATGCAAGTCATTAGCTTTAGTTGATCGCTTTACGAAATAAATATTTTCTTTTGTTTTAATTAAAATGTTATCGGTTACATTATTTAGTTCATAAATTTTTATTGTTGTTTTAGTTCTGTGCGTTTTTTCCAACAAGAAACAACTGCAAGGAAATAAGATTATAATGCTCATCTAATTCATAAAATGCATTTTAAAAATATATATTATTTAACGTTATAGATAGCAATTTCGTCAGTTTGAGTGAAATATATATATATATATATATATTCTGAGGATTTATTTAAGCGGTATTTCAGGACTTTATTCTCACAATTAATAGTAATCATGATGTATATCGTATATCTAATAATTATCGACAGTAATATCATGATTTATATCAACAACTATAAATATCGATTACGATTAATGTCACGAATATCATCCAAAATGATGATTGAAACTCAATTATATCAATTTTGTTATCGACAATTATTAACGGTATTGATAATAATAAATTATCATGATTGTTGGTAGTTTTTAATTGTGTTACGAAAAAAAATGACCAATATAAAAATAATGAGAATTAGTTAAACTCAAGATCATCGAAATGAACCTTTGAAAGTTCAATATTAAGTGAACTCATATCGCGATATTACGATATCGCTCTGCACTATTCAGCACTGTTTTAAAGATTTCATAAGAACATGCTAAAATAAAAAGTGTTTAAATAATAAAATAAAATAATTTTTCTGAAATACATTAAAAAGCCTAAAGCAAAAGTGCAAAATGAGTAAAGCAGAAATGAAAGTACATGAATACGTCTTTATTCACGGTTTATCCTTTTCTTTATTCAATAAATAGTATTCGGTAGGAAAGTAATTTAAAATTATGGCGAAAATAATGTAACTATTTAAGCAAAATCTTATGGTTGCAATCATGAAAAGTTAAAAAAACGGTTTTTATATTCTTCTTACACCAATTTATTCGAAATACTAAAATCTAGTACCACATTCTTATTTAACTTCCATTTTCAATGACGTTTGAGAGCAAAACTTGTTATGTTTCCAATTCAAAGCTTCGAACTTGTTGAATGTTTTCTTAGTAGAAATGGAATAGAATGAAATTTTCCGGAAAGAATAAATATAACGTTTTTAAGCTTGAATTCTTATAGAGAACTTATTTCTATTTCCTTTCCCATAATCCTCATCGACCTCTAATCTTCCATTAGAGCCAATTTCGTCGCCAATATGGAGAGCAAATAAGATATTTCCTTCCGAGGTTTCTTTGTTCTTTTCTTTCTTGTGTGTAACTATGAGTAGTCGTTTAGAAACACAAAATTTTATGTCATACTTCTCATCATCAAAGGTTGGAAATATACTTTGACTTTCTGTACTTCAAAACGAAAAAAAAAAAAAACAATATTTGTTACTACCTGATTGAAAACTTCATTCGCTTTTAAAATATATAAACAGCAGCTTCAAAAATAGGCAGCCATTTTCAAGACTTACCAGACACAAATGAGAAGAAACTAAAGTGATTTAAAATAATAAAAAAAAAAAGGTGAAGTTACCAAAGGTGAGAGACAAAACAAGAAAAACCACAGTAGCCGAGAGAGAAAAAATATGAAAGACAGAATTAGAAAAATAAAACTAGAAAAATTACAGTGTGCGAGAGGGAAAAACCAGGGTAAAATGTTTTTTCTTGCGCTATAGAGAAGTGGTGAGGAAAAAATGTCGTTAACAAGGGCATCAGAATTCACATTAATAAAATAAGATTTCAGGGAATCAAGATGAGCTGATGTGACTGGGGTGGAAATATTTTTGTCATTGTCGAAACTAAATTCAATTTATATCAGGTAATATCTTATTTAAGTAACATCTTACCTCTTCAGTTTCTTGGGATTATTTATTTAAAATGTGTTAATGTTCACGAAGATATATTCTAAAAAAAAAAAAGTCAATAAAAGTTTGCTCATTTTAAATGAAGCTGAAGCAATGTCGAAAATATAAGGCCATATGCGTCTCAGGGGTTCGATTTTCGAGCGGGAACAAAATTAAAATACACAATTACAATAATTTTAGAACGTAAGAAAAAAAATACTTATGTCTACTAAACTGCAAAAAGATTCATTATTTTTTATTTATTTCTTGTTTTTAACTGTAATGAATTTAAATCAATAATGGATAATAAAAAGTTTGTTTACTTGACTGAAATATTGTGGGCGACTAAAAATTTCGAATTATTGAGGGGGGCACTTATACCCACCGTCCCCCCATGCTAACGACGCCCCATGCATAAAACCTAGATTTTAGAATGAATGCTAAAACTTAACACTAAAACATTCTAGTCATTCTTGATTAAAGAAATTTTGAGTTGCACTTCATAAGCGCTGAGTTATATATTATTCTTTTTACATATAAATTCAATTAATGATTGAAACTTTATTCGGTGAATAAATGGAAATTTTGTTTTTTTGCCATTCATTAAAAAATATGATTTCAAAAATGTTTGTTCGTTGTGAATAAAGTGGAAGCAATATTTAAATTACTATGCTTAGATTAAAGCTGATATTTAGAACTTTCTTAAATAAAAACATCAAGAAGAACTAAGTTTTTCATAATTAGACCTTAAATAAATATTAAAACGTTAGATTTTCTTGTATATGTTTCTGTTCGTTTCAAGCAGTAGTTTGAAAACTCAAGGTTTTATGTTATGCTCTTATGATTTAAATTCAAGTAATGGTGAAGATACTTTATTTTGTGTCCTAAAAAAATTAATAGGTACCAAACAGTAAAAAATAAACTGCTTTCATAAAATTTTGTTACCCATGATTAAAGTTGAAGCAAAGCATAAATTGCCAGATCTAAAATAGAATTTCATTTTTAGATTTTTCCTAAAAAATTAAAAATCAAAATTTAAAATCAAAAATTAAATTCTCTTTTAAATATATATTTGTCTGTCGAATTTTTTTTAAAAAATATCTCATTCATCAGCACTGAGTAAAAATACTGTTTTCCTAAAAGTTTATTCATTGCAAATAAGGCTGAAGCAATTCATAAATTGCAAGGTTTAAATTAAAGTTAATATTTAGTTTTTCATGAAAAATATTTTAACAATACAGTATTTTTGTATTTTATTCATTTCAGATCTTTGCTTGGAACGATACTCTTTTCTCAAGAACACACAAAAAATATCTGTTCTTTTAAATTAATCTAGATATTCTAGAAAGAGCATATTTATTTAGATTAAACTGAAGCAATACATCAGCGGTATTAAATTTTTTTTCCGGCCATGGAACCCTAAATGATCTTCAATCATTCAAAGGACTTCATAACTAAAATATACAAAGAGAGTTGTAAACGTATTACCTTATAAAATACTGCTTTATTTTCAAAATACTTAATAAGGAGGGAGGAATTTTTTCCTCGTTTTATCATTAATAATTTTAAATTAGGTTTTAAATCCGACAGTTGAATTCACAGTCCGGGAGCTGAAAATAGTCTTCTCATGAGTTTGTTTTTGGTGTATAAACATAACCTGAAAATGAATGAAATAAGCCGAATTATGGTTTTCTTCGAAATGAAAACTAAAAATAACTGCTGTAAACGTTGAAAATGGTTATTGGGGAACGTTATTCTTTTACTAACTATCTGGTTTTATTTTGGTTTGAAAAGCGAAGCTGGAAGTACTAATGCAATATTTTATAAATAATTATTAAGTCCCATATTATTAAGTCCTTTTCCATTAAGTTAATTATTATTAAGTTCTTTTCCTTTAAGTTAATTATTATTAAGTCCTATAATTATTAAGTTCTAATAATTTTTATTATAAATTATTATTAAGTCCTTCTCATAGTTTTTTTTCCAATGCCCCCTTGTGTTAACATTCGTCAATTCAGGCATATACAGGGCCAACGTCGCTCCCACAGTGAGGACAGATAGCACACAGAAGGAAAGAACATCCATGCCTTGCCCGGGATTCGAACCCAGAACCTTTCTGATGCAAGGACAGTTCCCTGCCCCCTACACAGGCCGGTCGGCCCTTTTCATAGTTATAACATTGTTATTTGAAAAATTATGCACTTTTTTTAAAAAAATTGATTTATATCTCTTGTTTATTAACATTTTACTTTAAATAATATTGTAAGGGCAACCAAAATATTAAATAAATAATGGGTTATTTTTGCTGTGTTGTTGTCGTCGGCCATTGAAACAGAGAGGTTGCATTGTTCTTTGTTTTCCATTGGCGCCATCTATGGCCAAAAAATTGACTTCTGACACACCCTTACGTCATACCAGTTTATAGGGTGGACCCATTCATTCTCCCACAGATCGTAATTTTGACCTGAACCAGCGAACGATCAATCTCCATTTCAGTACCCCCAGATGTATTGATTTGTTATGGAAACATGAAGGACTTTGTCACCCGACAAATTTAACGTGCACCAGTCACCATTTGCTACACGAGGAATCTTCGGCTTGCTGGATTCGAACTCCCGTTCTCACAAACGTGAGTCCATCAGCGCCCTGCCAACCAGGCTAATGGGTTATAGATTGAATCTAAACATAATTGCAAGCTTCAAAGATGTTAAAAAAAGAACTTGTAAAAACTACCCGTTTAACTCCTCCACGGAACACCATTTGGGAACCATTGATGTAGATAAGAATAAATACTTCCTAAAAATTAGAACATAATAGTATTTCCCTATATTTCTATTTTTGTCTACTATAGAATTTCCCACATTCTGCTTAGGAAAAAAAAGTTTAAGTAGGGGTTTTTTTCACAAAAAATACCCTCCCCCTTCCATAGAAGAGAACAAAATGAGATATTTCATATGTCATCCAGATCCTGAAAGAATCTATATTCGCTCTATGTAATGATAAGAATCGAGTATAGATATGCACACCCCACGACAACAGTGAGCGGATTTTCATGAGAAATCACTTTTACAATATGGAGCTTCTCCGAGGCATGCAAATCCGTGGGATGTAGTTCGTGAAAGCTTTACTGGAAACTGGGAATTCCTCTAAGAATGTTGACTCTGGCATGCAGGTTTAGGTGGGCCATTAGGTTTTATGTTTGCTGTTTGTGTATATTGCAGTATATAGATTTCTGTTTTGTTTTGAGCAGGTATACTCCACTATAGCATTAATAGAATGACAATCAAAACAGAAGCCAAACTTTTTATTTTATACTTTTTATCTACAATAAAGAAATTGAATTATAACATTATATTACGTATAAAATATTACAATAATGATCTTAAATAAAGTTTTTTTTTTAACTTAAATTATTTTAAAAGTGCGATTTTTTTTTAAAACAAAATTCGATTTTACCAGAACTATTCGATTGATTTCTCTCAAATTTTGTATTTTCCATGTAAAATTACATTCTTTAAAGTAATATAAAAAATTGTATAGCTTACATTTAAAGAAATTTTTTTGGATATTATTAAATAAAAGTAAAATAAATAAATCTTTACTTAAAGTTATTTTTTGTGTGGAATTATGTTTGGTTAAAGGAATTTTATAATTGTGTGGAAAAAATATTCAATTCGGTTAAAAAGTTCTCGAGATATGGGCAAAAATTAAAATGAATATTAAGAGATTAAAACTTTGGATCGCTCTTCTGACCAAACTATGGTGACCATAGTCCTCAGATTGAGACTACCCTCCATTTTTAACATCCAATTTTATATTTAAGCCGCATGATTATTATATATTTTGAACAGCTGATATAGTAATGCTTGCTTGTGAAAAAGTTCGATCGATTATACGCAGTACTTTTTTGATTGGTGCTCTTTCAAATATGGAAAGAAAAAGCAGACTTTTCGGCATATTTTATTTCTTTACTGTTGAAAAGGGTTAAATACTGTCCAAGTAAAAGAAAAAAAAATGCGATGTGTATTGAAAAGATGTATTGACAGTACGCCAGGGCTAAATATGGTTTGCAAAATTTCGATTCTGTAAAATTTAGACTAAGGTTGTTTTCGAAGGCTCTGCAATCATTTTTTTTTTTTTTTTTGCGAATAATATGCTATTTTTATAACTCCCGTGAGTTGGCAATAGTTACTCATGACTATTGGGGCAAGTTTAGCCAATCTAAAACCAGCACTGTCTATGCTTATTTTAAAAATGGCGCAAAACGTCAATATGGAGAAAAGTCTCAATTTTGTAAAAAAGAAAAGCGTTTATGGTCTAATTTTTTCAGATTTAAAAACTTACTCCAATGCTGGATTACCTGGACTCATAAAAATTTATAAAAACTGAGAATAAGGCTGTGAGTTTGATAATTTTCTTCGAGGTAGAAAAATGTCTCAAAATTGTTAATTTTTAAAAAGGTTCAGTAACTTTCAAAATATTTAAGTTATTTGTCCATTCTAAAGCCCAGATAATTCTTAACAGCTAGATGATAAATATAATTTAAAGTCATCACATTGCCTCAAGTGTAAGGCACTTAAACTGTGACTGTTTTATTATTTTCCTTGACGACAAAACTTCAAAAAACACACGTTAAGATTCACGAAGATGCAAACGCCAGTTTAAGCTAATGGAGATATATACAATAAAAGCATTAATGGATGGTAACCGGCGAATACTCGGGAATATGTTGCCGAAATAATAAATTTATAGAACTAGACAATTCATGTTATTTAAAAAGGCCTAGGGTTAAACGTCATAGCTCAACTTATAAATTCCTCATATTGTTACGGAAAGAAATTTTGTGCTGTCGTGTTGAGATCTGCTATTTACTTCTCAATTGTCAAGAAAATTTATTCATTTCTTTACACCATCGACTCTGGTGCGAGAAATGGTTTGTCTATATAACAATGTTTCAAGTCTCTAAAAAATGATTCAGATAATAAAACTGTTACTTTAAATAAAAGGGTCAAAAAATCATTCAAATCAGTTTTTTTCTTTCTTTTTGCCAGAAAAATAACAAAAACTTTATGCATGTGGATTAGGCTACATCCAGAAAGTTGATAAAAGGTATTGGACCTGAATGTACAATATATGATTCAATAAAATATTTATTGACTATAAGAAAATCGCGCCAGAGAAAAGAACGAAATTACTTTTCGAACAACTCAATAATTCTGGTATCATTGATTTTCGAACATTTGTGTTAAAACTCTATAAGGTATGATTCAATAAAATTATTCACACAAGACCAAAAGCTCTAAACTGTCTATTGGTTACGAATACCAGCAGGAAAAAGTATTTAAAAATATGATGGCCATTAAAAGAGGATCTTTAAATAACTAATTTTAATGATTTTTTTATTAAATGTATTTTGATAACTATTTTCCTTTTAACTTGCAGTAAATTTAATTATATTTTTTAAAACCCAGATAAGAAAATAAAATTCTTAAGGATTTTAAAAGTTTATTGCCATATCTTTGTCCCCGCCATACATAACGCAAGTACTGCTTAAATAATTGATGGCAAACTCATAGCATGCGTGCCATGATATGGTCCGCCCGTACTTAAGCAGTGGTAAATGAATACTTTTTAAATGTGTTGGTGAAAGCAAAGAAGGAAAAAAATACCGTCATGTTTTTACTCTTCTGTGTACACTACCAAAATAAAAACCGATCAGAAAGGAAAATTAAAATTAGGCAGATAAATAATATTAAAAAAACATAAAATAAATTTGTTAGTCCGAATAAAATTTGAGTGTTTTCATTATTATATTTTAAAGATGTCACTATGAAACCGCTCAAGTTTCATGATTTCAAATCATGTTTTACAATTTCTACATTTGATAGTCAATGATATTCTTTATTGTATATTTTAAAAACATTTCAGTACTTTGTGGTGACTGCCTGCATTAAAATTCGTCAAATTTCGTCAAATACACCAACTTTTTGTCATTAACGTTTATTAAACAAAAGACTCTACGGATACCAAAAGCCTCTCACTTTTAATTTTTTGATCATTAGATGCAAAGTTATTGTGAATTCAGAAACCAAGAGGTACATTCTAAAACACTGAAAGTGCACTAAAATTTTAAAACAGTAAGTAAACAAAGTAACAACAAACAACTATTTTCCTTTATTTTCTAAAAGAATATTATTAAAGTAATACTTAGAATAATTAAATACATTCTAAAATGCATCTGACAACAAGTTTAAAGTTATTCAAGAGAAAATCTTTAACAGCATTTCTTAAAAAACTTCATTTTTCTATATATTGATTTACGACACAGATATTTAAATGAAAACTAATGGGGGTTTTATTATGAAATACAGGGGAACCCCGGTTTTACTTTGTTTCTTTCGTTGTTTCTATGTCATTTTCTGCTGATCCATGAAAATTACCTATACCTATAATGTTAAATTATCTCAGGTTTTACGTTACCCTTTTTAAGAAAACCCCACTTAATACATTTTTCTAATAGATCAAAATCCTTTTTTTTTCCAAGCTGAAAGCTCTCTCTTTCTTACGAGTTCTTTTTTTTTTCTTCTTTTTTTTCTTCTTAAATATATACCTTTGATATATACCTTTTTATTTTATAATTTTCCGACCCAATTTTATTAGTTTACGACTACTGATGTTCAACTCCGTACCCTTGTAATTTTGAACCCTATCCAGAAGAAAAGGGAACTCCTTGATCAAGTATTGGTAGAGATTATTTGATGGAACTAACCCGTATTTGCGTTACGTAGAGAGAAAAACCACGAAAATCACCCACGGTTAGTTTGACAACAAGGTGACTCTAGCCCGTTTGCCACTGAGGATTTTTTACTTCAGCATTGTGGTCTGTGTGAACTGGGTGTGAAATTCGTATCGACCAATCCTCGCTGGGATTCGAACCCGTTTCACCTTATTGGAAGGTGAACGCTCTATCCCCTGGACCACCAAGGCTCTGCTCTATACCTTTAGTTCAAAACAGATAAGGCATTTTTTGAAAAAAAAAGTATTATTAGAGAACTGCTCGATGTGGATTCATTTAATATCACAAATTACCCGATTTATGCTATCTTTTGTTTATGTACTTTAAGTAAGAATGACTGTATTATAAGCTGTTCTACCGTAAAACTTTCAAACCATCTCATGGCAACTTATTCTTTTTTTTTAAAAAAAAAAAGGAAAGAAAACTTCTGACATAAACTCCAAACATCGATACTTCCAAACTACTTTTCTTACTTACTCTTCAAGCTACTCAAACTTTTCCTAGAGTCTATAACGTACAGGTGTGCAAGATCGAACATTTTTTCGAAAAAAAGAAGAAAATGTAGCAGTTTGAGATCAGTTTCTTTCGAAAATGGGGCACATTTTTGTCTCGAAAAGATTCTCGAACATAGAGTGACTCTCTTAACTACAGACGAGCACCCTTCCAGCCGGAAGCATCAGAGCCGCATAGGAAGATTAAATTGCCAAATGAAATTTCGTGTAATGGCCGACCTTCTGAGATCGTTTGCAAGAAGGACTCAAACCAAACGATCTTTCACATAGAACTGCCATAACGTTGCGAGAGATATATGACCCCAGAGACTGTTTGGGGCCGGGAAATTATGTTTCTTTTCTGCCGGAAAAAATATTCTTTTTCTTCTAAAAGTAAAATTGAGAAAGCAAAGATTGTTTCACGCCTCGAGGCTATTTTTGAAATTATTCTCTTTGAATTTTTTTTTATCTCTTTTTTTATTTCCTTCCACTTAACTTAGTATTAGAGCGAAAAATTTCAATTTATTTTGAAGTAGTGGTTGTAAATGGGCCCATGCACTTAACTGTACCGTCAGGGTAATCGTAGAACTGGGAGTTGCTATAAATATTTTGATATTTGGAAGCAGGTCTTGCATTTGCATTTCTAATTTAACAAATCCGAGTTTTTTTACACTCAATTAAACAAATTTATGGTGAAAATGTTTTGCCTTCCACTATTTTAAAGTTTTTGTTCTAATTTAAAATGAGTTTTACAGTTTAGTGTTTCTGTATTTTTTTTTAAACTATAAATCTTGCTGTCAGATGTGAAATTGTAGGGGGGAAAATTGAGCGAATATAAATTAAAAGTTTCGATATGACGTAAATATACAATAATTTTAAAATGTAATAAATTGCAATATTTAGACATAGAATGGAAAATTTCCCTTTTCTTAATTCAATTTTATTGTGAACAAATAAAAAAATAGTACTTAATAAATTGCATAAACTTTTTTTTTATCTCTATCTGATCTGAAAAACATCTAAATTAAAACATTTTATTACGTCATGACTTTTGTTCAGTATGATATTTTTGCCTTAATTGCTAATAATGAAATCGTATACATCGTGTAATTGAAATTGTGGTGGAGCAAATTGAGTAATTGAGTTTAAGTACTGAAGAGCTGGTACAACCAGCCGATGATTTAACTAGTAACGAAATTCCTAGTCGAACATCTGGTGCTATCTTTGTATTATCCTTACAGAGATATCTCACGGATTTTATTGTAGGATTGTTTTATACCACGGTGTTTACATATTTTAGTTTCACGTAGGTCGTAACAGGTTTTGTCGAGCCTATAATCTTCTGTCCTAAATCTGAAATATTACCTAAATCGAACTGAATTGAATAAGTTGAAACTGCAAAAGTTTGTTCTTGGGACCTCTCTGGCCAAGCGATCTCACCTGCCAAGCGCTGTGTGTAGCGTGGAGTTAGCAGGTTCTAATCCCGCTGTTACCCTGGATGTATCTTCGTGCTGTCCTTCTCTGTATTGTGCTTTCCATCTGCAAATTCATATAGTCCCGCTGTGGACTGATCGTTAAGACACGGTTTCCTGTGTGCGGGTGGGTGACCACTTGGATCAGTCTGAGTAGGGACCGAGGGTGTGCGGTATGGCATGTCTTCGGATCACCCTCAGGGATGTTTCTCAGACTCAAGACGTCGCACTAGAGCTGCACAATAGCCCATTGTGCAGCTCTAGTGCGACGTAAATGAACAACAACAACTCTCGGTCTCTAGGCAGACTGATCAAAGTGGTCACCCACCCACTTACTGACCGCAGCCAGCTTTGACTTCGGTTCTACAAGGAATCGTGTCTTTACGATCTTATTCATTACTTCGGACTCTTATTCATTTGAGTTTGAGATTGTCTCCATTAAACATGATTAAATCTCAAAAAAGTACTAGTTTTCTGAATTCCTTAGGAGTTATTCGGTAATAATATTTGATGCCATTTAAACAAAGCTAACGTTTCAAGGGAGTATTTCTACCTCTTTACTACAGAATTTTTAATTCGCTGCGTAGTATGAAAACTATGCAAGCATATAATTTTCAATATACTTTAGTTTCTTTGAATGGCAACTTTTAAAGTTCACCTAACAGAGCTTATTATCTCTGCTTGTGTTCTTACTTTATTTGTTAATAGGAATATATCTTAAATACCTGACAATTTCCAAAAATAATCTTATAATTATAGTTGTGAATTACTCTTAGTCTTAATAGGACACAACAACCGGAATTAATTCGAGAAGATAATCCGAGAAGAGAATTAAAAAAAAGTTAAAGAAGCAAAAATGGTATATGTTTTTAAACATTGATTTAGATAATTATAACAATAAGCTCACTTTTTAAGTAAGGCTGTTATAGGGTAAACGTAAAAAATTTAGAAAGCAATAACTCATTTTGCAAGATCAGTTTCCTCCAACACATTAACAATTAAGAATAATTTTCTCCCAATGTCCTCAAAGAAAGTTCCTGGAAGTTTATTCAAATTTCCAAATTACATTAATTCTCTGAACCACTTTGAAGTTGTTTGGTAGCAGCATTCGACGTCATTCAACCAAACAGAACGTTTCAAGTGTATAACTCCACATCATTCCTGCGAAGTTCTTAATTTGGAATATAATAAGAAAACCTATACACGAGTATAATTTACAATATACTTTAGTTTCTTTGAATGGCAACCTCAAATAGCCACCTCAACATGAAAAGGAAATAAATTAAGTTCAGTTTAAATTGATGATTATTTCGCACGAAACGATATGGAACGGGCAACCCGTCTTTATTCGTTTCGTTACCACTTTGCACGGACTAAAATACTTTTGAGAGATTTCAAAACCCTTGAAGTTGTTAGAATTCAATGAAATCGTGGAAGGTTTTCCTCACTGGATGCCCGGTATCGCGATAATTGCAAAACAAAGCCGGCCTTTCTATTAACAATAAAGACGGTGAGAGTGCTTCTGAATTAAAAGAGAGTTTTCCTAACGCCATCACTAATTAAATTCTCATGGTTTTGTAAACTTGAAGCTTAGAATCTAATAGCAAATTATAATTGGGTGGGTTAGAAATTGGTGCATTATATAAAATGGTATTCTGCGTGACAAACTACTAAATTAAAAAAAATAACCAAAATAAACTAAATTAGTTTTGTCATGTAATAATATTGGGTTTACTTAACTTTTTTAACGAATAACGATGTGTTTCTCTACCTCAGTGTTTCCTAAACTTATGACTTTTGTGTACCCTTTCTACACTTTACGTAACGCTGTGTACCACTGACAAAAAAAAATTAATGTATTTTTTTAAAAATATGTTTCTTTTTCTTTTTTGGTAGAAAGTTTTGTAGATACCAACCAGTGATCCATATTCTATGTTAGGAATAAAAATTATATTTTATAAAAATAATCAAAATAAGTACAGTTTATTACAAACCTTTACTGTAAAAAAATTGCACAAAAGTTAAAAATCACAACTGGCTGTTGACACCACTAATTATTAACTGTCAACTCTGCAAAAAATAGCCTATAGAAAAATACATAATCGTAAATTTTCATGGCTAGTTTTGTTTTTAAATAAAAGTTTTTGCAATTTTCGTTTGTTGCAAGATATTTCGCATAAGAACGTGTACCCCCGCTAAACTATTTCCGTACCCCAGGGGGTACGCGTACCACACTTTGGGAAACACTGCTCTACCTCATACTTTATACTTTAATGATCTCGAAATCCTGAATGAAGTCTTTAGTAAATTATATCTAAAAAACTAAACTATATCGTCATGCAATCACTTACAACGCTTTGCATTACGAATCAAAAAATTTTGAGAAAAAAAAATTTAATTTAAATGAACGGAATTTATTTTATTAAAGTCGAACTTATAATATTATCTTTTATTCGTAATATATTTTTGTTAAAACTTTTCATTTTGATCAACGAGGAATCTTGGGCGAAAAATAGATTCATAGAGAATTGAGCCTATGCAAGGAAAATAGCTAGAAAAATAGGTTATTCCCATTTTGCATTAAATAGCCATTTTGCAATAAATTGGGGTAAAAGTAAAATCTAACAATGAGAAATGAAATTGCTTTTATCAATTTCAACCACAAATCAAATTGAAAAAAAATCACAATTTTATCAAATTACGTTTAACTTCTTTGTCTAACACTTCACATTTTAGTAAATTTAATATCTCAGATAAAGTTTTCGAAGCAAACTATACTTTAGTGGGTTGATTCATGTAATAAACTATGTTGTTTTGAGTTACGAACAACTAAATCGGCAAAAAGCAAAAAATCGGACTAAATAATTGATTTTACTCAATTCGAAATATAACGCTAATTTAACTAGTTTACTAACAATTTAAAATGATTCCAATTGCAGTGATATCTAAAAAATCAAATATATTTTCTACGGATAAAACCAAACTGAAGAAGTGAGCCAAATCAAGTTGAAAAGACATTAAATTATGAAAAATAAGATTATCACTAAAAATAATAAGAACTCAAGATCTTAAGTTAATAGGAATGTCAGTAAAATAGTTCCTAACGGCAATGCATCTGGCTAAAATGATAAATGCTTTGTGCGAATAAATATAACGTTTTAGGACAATGGCTTCTTTTCTCCATTCACGCAATTCAAGAATTTGCAAAGAGTAAGGTGAGAAATGTAATTGCTTTGCCAAGAACATTCCACATATGCTCCATGGAATTTAGATCTGGGGATCTGGCTGACTACTCTCTACTTTATATTAGGCTTCAAGATATTCTTCGATCAGTCTAGCCTTCTGTGGACACTTTTTGTCCTTAAAAATGAACTGAAATCCTACGGGGTCTTTGAAACATGCATAGGGCTCTAAAATTCCAGCTCTATACTTCAGAGGAGTCAGTGTGCCGTCCTGAATGTGCCATCCAGGTCTGTGGGGCCATCCAACATTACGCAGGGTCCACACCGTAACACCCATATCTCCATATTGTTGTTCCCTTTCATGATGTTGAAGAAACTGTCCCCATGACTCTCTCCACACGTCGAGAACTTAAAAGCAAAAATATACGTTGTAACATATATATTGTAACGTATTGTAACACACGTATATATATATATATATATATATATATATATATATATATATATATATATATATATATATATATATATATATATATATATATATATATATATATATATATTGCAACGATGTTTCTAAAACATCACGTTGCTGTACAATTAGATGATAAAACATCATTGATAATCATCCGAAAAGATTAACAGCTTAACCCTTCATTTACCCAAGTATTAAAACAAATATAAAAATGCGTGAAATATTTTTTTCTTCATTAAGTAAAGACTATTTAACGCTTTGAAAAAAAAATTTTTAATATTAAACATTTTTTTAAAATTTTTTTAGGAAATTTTTAATTTAAGACTTTTATATTGGTACAGGAATTGGTACACAACTGATGATTCCTTGAAAGCAGAAATTATGCAATAAGGAGCAATAATATACTTACATACATTTTTTTACTTCTGAATATCAATTAGAAATATTAAAATGTAAGTTACATTTATTTTGAAATTAGTCAAATTTTTTGATTATTATTCCAAATTGCAATATTTTTCTTTTGCAAGTTTATATTTCCGTGCATTTTGTATTCAGATGTGTTAAGAGCTGACGAATTTCAGCCAACACAATTATAATTTCTTCAACTGCCAAATCCAGCTGTCCTCATTTGCTACATAGCCGTAAAAAACTAAATAAAATAAAACAAATAAAATAATAAGCTTACATATATATTAATACTATAACTGAAAGGGGAAAGCAAGTCCTGCATATACTATATAGTAATAAATGCTGCAAAACGACATAAAGTTAGTCAACACCATTCTCAATACAATTTATAATGTATTGATGGTATGAATATAAAATCCGTCAGGATTTTAAAGTCCCTTAGAAAAATCAACCCATAATAAAATTTAAACTAAAGTTAAAAAATTAATACTTTGTTTCATAACTAGTTGAAAATTTTGAGGTGTTATTAAAAAAGACTTACTTACAAAATTGCTTGAGATAGAAAGCTGAGAATTGAAGAATAAAGATTGCCATAAAATGGTTACTTCGAACGAAATATCAACAACTAAATAATTCCATAGGTTACGCTCAACGTTAACTATCAATAGTTTTACCAATTAATAATAATAATAATTAGAAAGTTTTTTATCTGGGACAAACAAGTACGGCTGGGATATTAATATTATTAGTGTTGCTTAAAAGTCCCATCGGAGCATAGAGCGTCAATGTGTTTCTGATTTCAATGCAGTTAAAACATTACATCAAAATTTTATTATAAAAAGCATCATAAATTAGTATTCTTAAAAAAAAAAATCTTTAACAATTAAATGCATTTTTAAAGTCAGCAAAGTTAAAACATCACGTCAAAGCATAATTAATAAATTTAACATAAATGAGCATTCTTAAATGAAAATAATCCTTAGCTATATTCTTAATCTCAACAAAATTAGAACCTGCGAAGAATCGAAGGCTCTGCGGTTAAGGCACTGAACTGTCATTGTGAAGAACTGAGGTTCAATCCCCAGGGAGGCTTGAAGCCCACCTAGTATCAGTTCGTCTGACAAGTAGCCTGTGCGCAGTGGTTACCGCATTACCGCATTCATGCCATTGGTCTCGGAATTGTAGAGCATTAACCTCTATTACCCCCCTGATGATTGAGAGTGTTTTACTTTTAAAGGAATGCTGTTGCGGAGATGCTTTACTTTTAAGGTTAAAACATCACATCAAATTTTAATCATAAAAAGCATCATAAAATAAGCAGTCTTAAAAGAATATAATCTTTATCAGCTTAACGCATTTTCAAACAGCCATGAAATTTCTAAAACTTCAAACTATTCAATTAGATAAAAATAAAAGATTATCATCCATTAAAGAACATAATCTTTAGCAGTTAAATCTAACACTGCAACAAGAAGCAATCAGAATTAACTTGCTAAAAGATTCCTTTCACACTATTCTGATAGACAATTTAATTATTAGTCATGAAAAAATGGATACAAAAATTAACCTCCAAACAATTCATCCTGCAGACTTTAACTTAAATACAACAGGCAATATTCAAATAAAACAAAAAACTGAAAAAAATAGAAGAATTAATATTTACACAGATGGCTCGAAGATGGAGGCAGGAACAGGAGCCGCCATAATAATCTTTAATGGTGACACGAAATCAAATACCATAAAAATGAAGTTTTTCAATTGGAACACTATTTTTCAAGCCGAAGCAAGAGCTTAGAAGCAGTCCAAATTGCAAAAAATAACAGTAGTGATACAACAATTTGGACTGACAGTCTATCTGCCTTATATGCTATCAAAAATTACAACACAACACATGATATTATTAAAAAAATCCAACATATTTTAATCAATCATCCACAATTAGAAATCTCTTGGATAAAAGCACATGCAGGTCATATGGGTAATGAAGAGGCAGATAGGGCAGCAAAGGATGCAGTCACGGGCACAAATCTCACATCAACGAATTTAGGAATGCCTCTATCATATATTAAAAAGAAGGAAAAAGATTTCATTTTAAATTATTGGCAACAACTGTGGACCACACACAAGTACGGAAGAACGACTTACGAAATTCTTCCAAAAGTTTCTTTTAAAAATAGTAAATGGCCAAAGGAATTAATAATGTTCATAACTGAGCATGGTCCCTTTAGGACATACTTGAAACGCTCTCAGTTGTCAAGACATAAACTTTGCAGTTGTGGAGAAATTGGTTCACCACTACACTACGCTACCAAATGCCTGTTAACAGAATCCTATCACTTTAAAGTCCCCATGGAACAAAACATCATAGCCTGGAAGAAACAAATTATTAGTAATAAAACTCTTATAAATAAACTAATTAACTTAATCAACTTCATACAAAATTATGAACAATTTCTAACGCCAAGTTAAAATTAACTACTATCCGACTAATAATCAATATTAAAATACATTCCCCTGCAATGTTATCCATTACCATAGCGTTAAAACCTTATGCTACCCAGGTTTACATATTAATCAACCCATATTCTTTCTAATTTCTTAACATAAATTTGTTTTAAATTTTCATGTCATGATTATAACAGTAAGCTCAAGCATAGTTTCGGTTCATATAGTGTATGAAATTATTACAATTTGTATTAAATTATGTAAACTTTAAATGAAATGTTTATATAATGCCCTACTGCTTTTTATGTATATATCTACTAGCAAACTATATTTAATTGAATGCATCTACATGAACAAACTGTCATAACCCGATTTTATAGTCTACCATCAGTTAACATCAAGCTTATGTGCTTATGCACAACCACTACAACATTTTGATGGAATCATTTTTGACAACCGTTATTGAATAACCATGTATATATATATATATATATATATATATTAATAATTCCACAAATGTTATTGTGCCTCAAATATAAATCCCCGTGTATGTAATTTCCCCACTCCCCATATTTTCTGCAACATATTAGTGTTTTTCCTACATTATCTCATGCAATGTATTTGTTTATCAAGACGTATTTTCATGATATGTTATATTTAACCACGCTTCTTCTGTATAGTCACTATTTTTGACGCTCAGCTCCCATGGGTCTTAAATGTCAATAATCAACATTCTATTATAGTCACACAATGTTTGATAATATCTGTTTCTCTAATTAATTGTAGTTTTAATTAAATAATAATTTTAAGGATCCTGACGGGAGATGAGGGCAGATCTTGGGCCTAGCTCTGGCGACGATGCAGATGATAGGGTGGGCTCGTGATTAGGGACTCAACGGGGGGAAGCGTGGTATGTCGCAGTTGTAACTCTCTGTTTTCCTGGCCACAGTATTTCTTTCTGATAGATGCCCCCTCCGGGGGCATAGGTGCAGAGCTGTGTGCCGGCGTCCATGTCCATGTATTTCTAATCTCAATAAAGTTAAAACATTGCGTCAAAGTTTGATTCTAAAAGGCATCATAAATGAGCATTCTTAAAAGAAAATAATCTTTAACAGTTTAATGCATTCTAAAACTGCAATGAAATTTCTAAAACATTAAATAAATTAAGAATTATAAGTAATCAACCGCAACAGAAAACAACCTTAACAGTTTAATGCATTTTTAATCTCAACAAAGCTAAAACATCGCATGAAAGTTTAATTATAAAAAGCATCATAAGTGAGCATTCTTAAAAAGAAATAGTTAACATTTTAATGCATTTTTAAACTGCAATGAAGTTTCCAAAGCTTCGAACTGTCCAGTTAGATAAAACCACATAAATAATCATTCGCAGAAGAAAATACTGTTTAATAGTTCAAATTATTTTTCAATTGAAATGAAATTACTAAAATACCACATAAACTTTTAATTATACAGTAAAACCTTTTTTTGTGCGGTGGATAGGGACCGCATAAAAAAAGTCGGACTTCGAAAATACATCAATGATTTATGAAATAGATGAGAGAATGCTTTCAATTGAATGAAATAATTAAATTAGACCTAAAGAAATTGTGAAATATTTAATTCTTCATTGTACATATACCTGGAGAAGTTTTCAAATTATACATTAAATAGTGGAATTGTCTGCCATTTTACTTTCTTTTGGCTATAATTATTCATTTTAAGGGAGTACTTATGTCTAAAAATAAAATAAAAACTTATTAAAACTACATATAAATAGAAACAAAAGTAACTAATTTATTTATCTTTAATCTCACTGTAAAATGAATCCTTAATCACGTGAATCGTGTATAAAACTTTGAATATGAAATACTGTTCTCACGTCGAGCGACAATATTCACGTAACTGACTCTGCCTTGTCAGGAGATAGTTTAAAATAAATGAACAGAGCATTGCGAAGTCCAGATACATCGTTGTCGAGGAGGCCACGTAACCAGAGTTCGTCCACAACATGTATATGTACATTGATAGTAAACATAAACTGGTACTAACGCCGCTAAGATTCATATACCGCATAAAAAAAATCGCACAAAAAAAATCGCACAAAAAAAATCGCACAAAAAAAATCGCACAAAAAAAATCGCACAAAAATAAAATCGCACAAAACCAATCTCACAAAAACAAAATCGCATAATAAAGGACCGCACAAAAAGAGGTTTTACTGTATAACACATTCCGTAAATACAAACAATCTATATATTAAATTTAAATTTATTTTTATTCGCATCACAACAAAATTTCTACAATATCTCATCAGTTAAATAAAATAACAAATCTCAAACATGCTTTCTGAGAAGCTGATTCTTTACAATTTGTAAATAAAAAAGTAACCAAAAACATAGACGAAATAGTTATCTATGAAATAGTCTTTTAAGCTACATGATTAAAAATGTCTATTAAGTTATATACATCTAAGAGCTACTGTTGCTTTTGGTAAACAATCATGCAAGTAGAAAGGATCGATGCAAAAGCTAATGGAACAGCGAAACATCAAATCTCCATTAAAATCCTCCCAATGACGACACTCTATCATTATCAGAAAGTTCTGTCATTGGACGTCTTTGTTGTTGCCATCTTTCATTAATTGTTGATATCCTCTTTGACATTAGTTGAGTCAATTCTACAGAAGACCTCCCGTGGACGTCGCATGAAGGAAAGAATGCAGAAGCAAACACCTTTAATGATTAAGTTTAATTGTTCTGCTCTGATGAATAGTTCGGAAGTTGGTTATTTGCAGATTAAAACAAGATTATGACATTAGGAAATTTTAAATATTAAAATAATTATTTTTGATTAGAATAAACGATCAGTGTTATTCAGATTAGGGCTTGTTGAAGTTGAATAATTTTGATTAGTGTAAGCCGTCGAAAAATAAATACCGATAACTAAAATTGCAGGGGCATTAATTAACTTCAGTCAATTCATAAATAAATAGTTTTAATTCAAATCATATCACTATTTCTGTTCCTAGTTTGCGAACTCCTTCAACAAATCAATAAAAATAACTTAAAAATATTTATTTAGAAAACATTCCGCAATTTTGCGAATGTGCAGTACGTCAACAAAAAAAAAAAAAAAAAAAAAAAAAAAAAAAAGAAGGTATAATTCTGAATGACTTTTGGTCTAATGATCGGATCTTCATGTTCTAAGACTGAAACTTAATATTTTGAGGTGGTAACTTCGAATATGTTAATTAATTAGTGGAGACGATGTTTTAAGTTTCGTAATCACACGCAAAAAATGCACTTTCTCCGAATAAACATGCATTTTTTTTAACTGATTCAGATTTCTAAACCCCAAAATATAAGGCGTAGCCGCAATCTTGGAAATATGGTCCCCATAGTTTGTTCAGGAGAGTAGTCCAAAGTTTGGACTCTTAAACGTGAACTTTACTTTTTGCTTATTTCACCGTATCTCTAGAACTTATTAAGTGAATAGAAAAATGTTTACACATAACTATATAATTCGTTTATCGAAAGATAATTCCATGCAAAAAAAATAAAATTTAGCAATGTTTATTGTTTTTTATTATTTTATTTAATAATAATTGAAAAAAAAGCGTTAAATTGTAAGTGTTGCAACGTTCTCAAGTTGTATATAGAAAAATTAACAATTTAGTTTTTAAAAAAAAATAATGGCCGGATATAACACATACATATATATAGTGGAGTGACAACTGCCGTTATGATAACCCATTTCTACAATCACAACGTACTATAATGGCACATACCTTTTGAAGAAAAGATGAGATGGCTTTCGTAACTAAAGAGTCATCCTTAATACCTAACTGAAAAGAAGGAGTTCCAATAAGACAGTCAAGAAAAACTAGACTCTAGATCGTGAACACTCTTTATTATTTTTTTGGAAGACTTTGCAGGATTCAGGGCACAACATCCTTTAAAAAGTGGAAGACACCAAAGATTCGCGATGGGTATCACAGGAAAGAGCTGGTGAGATTTGGCAGACTCGAGATGACTGGCACTTAACAATGAAATTGAAGAGACTGTCTGAAAATCTCTTAGTAAATGGCAAGACGTCCACAACTAGATCATCAACAACATCAGCTGATCAAGTAGGCGGGAAAAATAAATAATGTTGGATGAAGATGAATCAAAAGTGTTGATTTAAATTAAATAAAATGCCGGGACGACAACCAGCCATGGCGTACACCATATTCTGACCTCGGGGGTGAGTAAATAAATTAATGATGCCATCATTGATCAAGTGAGGAACCTGGTGATGCAGAACCGCCGAATCACGATCAGAGAGCTTGTAGACGAGATGAGTATTAGTTTTGGTTCCATTCAATCAATTTTGACTGACAACTTGGGCCTCAGGAGAGTCTCAGCAAAGTTTGTACCAAAGCTGCTAACATTTGAGCAAAAAAACCTTCGTCTGGAGATCGCACAAGACATGCTGGAAACTGTGAACGGTGATCCCGACTTTATGAACACAGTGATTACAGGTGACGAGTCATGGGTTTATGGATATGACCCAGAAACTAAGCGCCAGTCAACACAGTGGAAGCATCCTTCATCCCCGAGGCCTAAAAAAGCAAGGCAAGTTTGCAGCAATGTCAAGGTCATGCTAACTGCCTTTTTTGACTCCAGTGGCTTAGTACATCACGAGTACGCACCACACGGTACTACAATCACCAAGGAGTATTACCAAGAGGTTCTGCGTCGCCTTCGTGACGCAGTGAGGCGCAAGCGCCCGGATCTGTGGGCACAGGCAGTTGGAAGCTCCATCATGATAACGCTCCCGCACATTCTTCCCATTTAATTCAGAATTTCTTGACAAAACACAGCACACCAGTGGTTCGTCAACCTCCCTACTCTCCTGACATGGCTCCCTGCGATTTTTGGCTTTTCCCAAAGCTGAAAATGCCACTAAAAGGGACCAGATTTCAGACCAGAGAAGACATTATGCAGAATGCGACAGACCATCTGAGAGCCATACCGAAGGAGGACTTCCAGCGATGCTTTCAACAGTGGCAGAAGCGTTGGGAGAAGTGTGTGGTAGCCCAAGGGGACTACTTTGAAGGGGATTTGTATTAAATAATTATATCATAATAAACGTTTATTTTATGAACAAAAGTCGAATACTTTTTGATCACACCTTGTATGTATATATATATATATATATATATATACATATATATATATATATATATATATATATATATATATATATATATATATAGAGAGAGAGAGAGAGAGAGAGAGAGAGAGCCCCGAAAGGCGTTGTTGTTCCTTCCTTCTCTGTGTACTATCTGTCCTTACTATGGGAGCAACAATGGCCCACCTAATATGGCGCCCCTGAAAGAGAGGTCAACAAATCTTCCCTGTAAATGCTTGAATTGACGGATGTTAACACAGATGGGCATTGAAAAAAAAAATAATAATAATATATATAATAATAATATATATATATATATATATATATATATATATATATATATATATATATATATATATATATATATATATATATATATATATATATATATAATACAAGGATTAAGTTTGCATGTATTTTTAATGAGGCTTCATAAATAAATATATATTTTAATTGTCTTTTCTGGCCGGGATAGTCAGGTTGGCAGTACGCTGGACTCACGTTTGTGAGAACAGGAGATCGAATCCAGCCGGCCGAACACTCCCCCTGCAGTAAATGTGACTAGTGCACTTTAAATCTGTCTGGCACAAAATCTGTCTGTACTAAATTGGAGACATTCTCTGGTTCAGGTCAAAAATTACGATCTGCGGATGAATGAATAAGTCCACCCTATAAACGGGTGGGATGTATGGGTGTGGCAGAATTTGAATTTTTGGCCATAAATGGCGCCACTGGAAAAAAAAGAACAATCACTCTGCCTTGACGGCTGACGACAACAACAACAATTGTCTTTTCTATATTTCAATTGCTCTAAATCAAATTTTTAATTACATCATTGGTGATTCTGCAAGTTTAGACCTAGACCGCTGTTCACTGACATAGTTAATAATTTCTGATGTGACCACGTTGAAAGAATTTCTATTTACACTGTATCATATTAATTTATTTATTCACACCACGAAATGCTTTTTTATTTAAAATTTTACTAAAAGTAGTTTATAAAGTATTGATCTGAAATATTATAATGCACATTATAAAGTGTGAATTTATATTAATTAAGGTCAGTTATTTTTTTCCCTGAAGAAATGCAGAATATATCAAGTTTCAGAAATAAAAAACTTTATCGGAAAATGAAACGCCCCACTAATGGAGAAAGTTTGCGATAACTATTGACGAATATCCTGTTACCGACATATTATATTTATGGATAAAATATTTATGAAAGCGTATTATGTCCAATAAAGGTTTGCTTATTCGAAACCATTTGTATATTTAATCAAATATTTTATGATTGATAAGTATTTAGGAAAAAAGTATTAACTTTTTATTATTTTCATTTTTATGAAAGAAGAGAAATTGTTAAATTATTTCTAAGGTAAATAATTTTCCTATTAGGATTATTACAATATGGTTTATTATTAAATATAAGTTTCATAATAAATTTAATGTGACTCAAAAGGCTCTTCCGATTTGGATATAAAATTGGTAAATCTCTTAGCATTAATATTTTCCTTTTTTAATCTGAGCATTTTTTCTCAGCTTTCGAATTCGCCAGACGATATTTCCTTAGGCAAAACCACAAAATTTTTTTCATATTATTTTTCTTTTAAAAATCCGTAATCTGTTGTGGATATGCTTACTCATATCCAGCTATTGCTGATATAAAGTAGTAACTATTTCGAAATTAATTCGATACTTGAAACTCGTGACCTATAACCCCAGCTGCTGCTGATCGTTTTTTATTTTATTTATTTATTTATTTTTTAACCATCTTTGAACAGCCGACCCAATTTTGGGTTTACAGCTACTAATAACTTCGTAGCCTTGTAATTTTGAACCAATCAAGAAGACAAGGAAACTCTTGGATCAGCATCCCAGAGGTATGATTTGTTATGGGAACATGGAGGACTTTGAGACCCGACAGATTTAACGCGCATTAGTCACCATTTGCTATACGGGGGAGTCTTCGGCCGACGTCAATCGAACCCACGACCTCTTGGACATAGGCCCAGTGCCCTACCAACCAGGCTATCCCGGCGCTCTGCTGATCACTTATAAAAAAGATAACTTATTAATATCAAGCTAAATTTGTCCAAATAAGTTAGAATGCTAATTAACGTGAAGTCAATTAAATACAACGCTATATCGTGCTTTGAATTTGCTGAAATATAATTCTTTCTCAGACTATTATCTTTTACATAACTTAGATTTATTATTTGCTTATGTATTTTATTGTAACCGTAATATACTTTTGTTTTGTGTATTAATCTTAAAAATATTTAAGTGCCAGTAATGCAGCCAAAGTAAAAATATTTTACTTCGTTTATAAAATATTTGAACTATTTATTATAGTTTTATCGTAATAGAAATCACGGCGTTCCCTAATACTTCCGAGAATAACGTCACAAAGTTACTGAGAGGCCTTCACTCTGGGTTGCTATAGCTAGACTTACTTGAAATAGAACGGAAAGATCAATTGCTAACGTAAACAAATGCCACTTTTCAACAACCAATCAGGATCGAGATACCCACACTACGTCACTTGCAGGTATTCCATTAAACATCACACGCGCCAATAATAGTTATGCAATATTTTTATGGCTCTCAAAAACAAACAAGTACTATTTAATCTTTATGTGTCTAAATTTATGTTTAATTTTTATTTTAAAACAGAAGTTTTATGTTGAACTTTATTTTGCGTTTTAATGTGTTTCTGAAACATTTACGTATATTATAGAACAAGAAATACTTGTCAGACAATGCAAGAAACAGTTACCGCTCTCTAGCGGACATCCGTTCGATTGTAAAGCACCGAAAATAAAGCCAATATAGAAAGGGGCAACTTATTTCAGTTAATCAAAAATAATGATGCCGAAACCTTCACCAAGAGGACACAAAAAGTATTTCAGAAAAGAAGAATTGAACTTACTACATGGTCTTTATTTTTAACTTTAAATTGATGGCTATGGCTTACTTTATTTATATCTTATTTTTTAAAGATTGGAAACTTGTATTCGTTTCGAGGCTCCAAATATATTGGGCGGTTTTGTTTCTTAGTTAGTCTTCAGTTTTGCGGGAAAAACATTTTCCAAATATCTCTTAACTCAGTGTGCTGTGTGAGTTTTTAGGGAAAAAGTTATGATTGATAGTGGCGATATATATCATCATTAAACATATAAAATCATTGGTATATTTTTATTTATCTTATATATATATATATATATATATATATATATATATATATCAGGGTGTTTATAAAGTCCCAGACCCATTTTGATGTTTAATAACTCATAAAATAATATAGATAGATTTATTTTATTTTATAACCGTCGTTGAACAGCCGACCCAACTTAATGGGTTTACGGCTACTAATGTTCAACTCCGTAGCCTTGTAATTTTGAACCCAATCCAGAAGACAAGGGAACTCCTGGATCGAGTATTGGGAGAAATTTGCCTTCGTGGAGGACTTTTTGATGGAGCTAACCCGCATTTGCGTTACATGGAGAGGAAGACCACGAGAACCTCCCACGGTTAGCCTGACGGCAAGGGGACTCTAACCCATGATCCGTCTACCACTGAGGATATTTCACGTCAGCACTGTGGTCAGTGCAAGCCGGATGCGGAATTCGTATCGACTGGGATTCGAACCCGGTTCGCCTCATTGGAAGGCGAACGCTCTATCCCCTGAGCCATCGCGGCTCAATATAGATAGATTAAAATTAATAACATACATGGTTAGATAGACTCAAAAAGTTTCATGACCCTTGTCAATGAACTTCCACGTGTGCCCCTTTCGTCGCGCGGAGAATATCAAGTCGATAGTCAATTTCACGCCAGGTAGCGGCAAGCTACCTGGCCAGAGGCTAGTGCGGTTGTAATTCTGGCTTTTAGGTCATCAATGTTCGACACGATCCTCCTGTAAACATTGTTCTTTATAAATCCCCAAAGAAAAAAGTCCAGCGGCGTTATATCAGGTGATCTGGGTGGCCGAGGAATTGGACCTTCACGCCCAATCCATCTTCCTGGAAAATGGTCATTCACAGAACTACGAACGATGATACCTCAATGAGCTGGTGCACCATCTTGTTGCAAAAAGACATGTGGCTGAAGCTCTTCTAGTTGTGTAAATACGAAGTTTTCCAACATGCCTAAGTATACGACTGATGAGACCGTCTTTTCTGTAAAACAGAAAGGTCCAAATGACTCGGTCGTGCATTAGTCCACACCATACATTAACCTTTGGGGAATCCCTTTGTGCCTCACGGTTTTCATGGGGTTTTCAGATCCCCATATGCGCACATTATGGCGCACATTATGATCCCCATGTACATAGTTGCCAAAAACAAAAGAGAGAAAAATGCAATTAATAAGCAGACGATATTTAGAAAAGTACAGGTATTTAGACTGGAAAATAAAATTATTATTAAAATAGAAATTCACCAAATCTTGAATGCCAGGAAAATGACATATTAGCTTAGAAGTTTAAAATACAGTCAATTTAAGTTAATAGTAAATAACTCAACTTAAGCCTTTATGTTAGGTGGACCATAAACTGCTTAAATTAATTCTTTTTATCCACTGTAGAAAGAATGAAAAAAAGTTTTGTTGCTGATATGTACAGAATAAAATTATGGATAATAATCAATCATTAAATAAATAAATAACTTTGATTACATCCAAGCATATTACAATCATACATAAACTTGGTATTGGGTTAATATTTGCTTTCCCTCCTCACACTATTAGCAGTTAAAAAAAATTCTGGTAACACTTTAATGTCCTGTCATTCATTAGCCAGGAAAATGACAGCCAGGATAATGACAATTTCGCCATTTTATAGCATATAACTTTACTTTAATTAAATATTTTGGCCTAAGACGTTTATATTCTGTAGAAAACAACAGGATTTCTTAAAATAACTCAGATAAATCTATGTAGTTTATGTTATTAATGGTTTTAAGAAACCAGGAAAATGACAACATAAAAACCTACTCACCTTGAAAAAAAACATTTTAAAAAGATTTTGAACCAGAAAATTGGTTCTTTATTCATGCAACAAGACATGTTCATATAGGAGGGTATCTAATCAATCTATTAACATAAGATATTGATTGCTTGCTCTATCTATTTTGGCTATAAACCACTAAATAAAAGTAGCCTGGAAAATGACAGATTTTTATGGGTTAAACAAATTATTGACAGAAAAAATTAATTGAAACGAAGTTTTTGTAAATAATATCCTCTGCGTATATTCTAGAAATGCTTACACCGGTTGAGATAAAAAAATTTAGCATGAAAAACTTATAGGAAGTTTTGAAGCTAGTTATTATTGGAAACATTGTTTGGGACATGCCAGGAAAATGACATTTTGAAGAACTATATAAAACAGTCAATGCTAGTGCAAAGTTATTTTTAAATGCTAACAGCAATGCTATTTATTAATTTTTTTTTTAAAAAAGTTCTTTTAGTATTATAGTATTAGATCTTGGAGCAAGGGACAGTGAATTGTCATATTTCGTGAGAATCACCCATATATATATATATATATATATATATATATATATATATATATATATATATATATATATAATATGCAGCGTGTTTTACTATCAGTTACTACAATTTGCTATTTTTGTGGAGCATATAATAACAAATTAGAATTGCGTGCAGTGCGCAAAAAGAAAAAAAAACAACAAAAAAACTGAGCATTCCGGAATAACTTTCGATCTAATGATCGCATATTTACGCTTCAGGACTCAATCTTAAATGGATTATAAATATAATTCTCTTAAAATTCGTATTATTAAGAACTTTTCGATTGATTTCGCTAAAATTTGTATTTTGCCAATAAATTTACATTTTGTAAAATAATGTTAGAAGGTTGTACACCTTACAATTCAAAATTTTTTCAACTATTATTGAGTAAAATAATATATGTTTGCTAAAAATATTTTTTGCAATCAATTATCATTTGTATAAACGAATTTTAAAATTTCTTATAATTTTCAGCTTTTATAAAATCTTGCCTATCACTTTTTAAAAAAAAAAAAAAAAAATTTCTCTTAGAGCAGTAATACATTTTTTGGAAGAGTTGCCCGCATGCAATGAGTTAACGATTGTTTTCATGTCACAATACGATAATTAGCTGTTTTTCAAGGTGACTCTTAATAATAATCTTCACTATGCATAGAAAGTAAGCGTAACTAAAATTTCTAAAAATTATAAATTAAATTTTAAAAAATTATCTCTTTATTGTTTAAAACTTAGTATGTCATAAAAACATTTCGTTCTTAAATTTTTTTCTATCTATATAATTTCCTCGAGCAAAGTACTTGAACTACTTATCCAGCAACCGCCATGGACAGATGATTTCACAGTGTTCAAACGAACTTTAAAACAAATTAATAACGAATGTGATAGGGGCCACTTCGCGGCCCAGGAGTCCAGTTCCATAGCACTACTATGACTATGAAATCTCTTTACCTCTTCAGTGCTTATTTCAGACCTAAAATATTATTTAAACTTATACGAGCTGAAGAACTAGATGAGGATGTTTGAAAATGTTGAGTTATAAAATATTGACTGAAACAAAATTCGAAAAAATTATATTTTGATGTGAATTGGCCAACTTTTGGAAATAAAAACAGCAGTTCGTGTTGATAGAAATAATTTCTACATAAAATTGTTTTTAAATTTATTCCACATAAAATTGCTTTCGAAATTATTCTTTATGAAATTGTTTATAAATTTATTCTAAATGAAATTGAAACTTATTCCACAAAAAATTATTTTTGAAATTTATTCTGCATATAATTGTTTTTAAATTTATACTCCCTAAAATTGTTTTCAAATTTATTCTACATAAAATTGAAACTTATTCGACATAAAAAAAATTTTGAATTTATTCTGTATAAAACTGTTTTTAAATTTGTTCTACATAAACTTGTCTTTAAGTTTATTCTGCATAAAAAAAAATTTTAAATTTAACAAAATAATTCAAATATTTCAATATATTTTTCACTCTCTGCTAATATTTCAATAATTAGAATAATTAATAACTAAAAATTCAATATAATAATTCAATATAATAATTCAATATATTTTTCACTCCCTACTATTAATAATTTTGAAACTTTTAAAAAAAATGCAATATGCTAAAGCAACGTATTTTGAGGTCAAATCTATCGAAATTAAAAGTGTAGTCAGCACCAAGTGAGGGTTCGCGACTCAAATTTAGAAAAGCTCCTTTAGAAAGTTAATAAATCATTTAGCATTTTTAAAAATAAACGAAAACATTGTCCTTTTCAGATGTCCTTAGAAACACTTTGATATTTTACATAATCAGTTGAAAAAAATCTTTGGGTTTCTGAAAAACACTCCAAAAACTTCTCGCACACTTACTGTCACAGAAAATCCGAGTGTTCAAAGGCCACAGTTGATTTATTCATTTCACAATTCTCCCCCCTTTTATAAATGCCTTTCTTACCCCGCAAGTGAAGAAACAGTACTGTTTTATGCATTGCGGTGATACTTTTCTTGAACCTTATCCGTAAAGTATCCCTCCTTTTCGTTTGATGAACAGCGTTAAGAGCTCCCCTGTCGACGAGGGGTTTCGTTGCGGGGCCCCGGTACTTATCCCTCAAGGGACCCATCCGTCTCCCTTTTCTCTTTATCGATCAAACGATGTGTGGGGGAGGGAAGATCGATTTAAAGAGAATGCCTGATGTCTATACTAGACTAGAAAATTCGCCCACCCCATACTATTGTTTCTTGTTTATTCTAAACTGTCACAGCTGCTTTGTTAAAGATAACATGTTTTTTGTCCAGCAGAAAATATTTTGATCATACTATATGAAACTCTTGGGTGTTTTTCCTCCCTGAATAAACAAAGAGAGGTTGGTCGACAACAGGGACCTTGACATATACAAGATATATTGAGGGACTCTAGGGAAAGGAGTTTTTTTAAAGCACATTAAGATTTTTTGCCATAGTACGCATCACAATACGTCATACGCTTAGTACAGTACGCTTAGAGTACGCATCACAAAATGTCAATCACTTTAATATTTTGTATAGATTTGCATGAGACTCTCTATAAACTTTATTGTGCACATTTGTTAACAAAAAAGCATATTGAGATAATAGTCCTACAGTATGTGTCACAAAATGTCAGTCATTTTAATATTTTGCATAGATTTCGTATTTGCATGAATTTATATTGATTTTGTTGTATGCACTTATAAATAAAGTACATTGAGACTTTTAGCTATATAACCCTAGATTAATAAACTTATAAAAATGTAAGTCACTTAAATATTTTGTATAGATTTTGGAATTTTTATGCACTTGTATACACGTTGCTGAGCAGTGCGCCAAATAAATAAATAAATAAATAAATAAATAATAATAATAGTAATAAATAAATAAAATGAACCAACCTGAATAACTTTTGATCTAATGATCGACCGGGACTCAATCTTAATGGTACGACGGGATGACATTAAATATGCTAATTAATTAGTGCAAACGATATTTTAAGTTACGGAATCAGACGCAAAAGCTCAACTTTCTTTGAAAAAAAAAATTTTTTTCTTTTCGATGGATTCGGATTTCTGACCCCCAAATTATCTGGTGTAGCCATAATCTGGAAAATATGGTTCCTATAATTTGGTCTGGAGAACAAATCAAAGTTTGGACCCATTTAGCGTCAATTTTACTTTTTGCGTATTTCGTCATATCTCGAGACCTTTTTTTAAAAAATTGGTATGTTTAAATGTACGACTACTTTAAATTCAATTTCTCAAAAAAAAAAAAAAGGTATGTTTATTCAGAGAAAGTACGTTATTCTGACTGATTTCATAACTTAAAATATCGTCTGCACTTGTCAATTAGCATATTTGAGTTCACCCCCTCGACCTATTAAGATTGAGTCCTGAAACGTGAAAATCTGATTATTTAAATCAAAAGTTATTAAAGGGTAGTCCGGGTTTTTTTCCGCATTGTACCCATTTGTTAGATACACTTAATAAATTTGGGGTGCATTGATATCAAATTATCATTCAAATTCATTGCAACCTTAAGAAACATCAAATTTGTACAATTTTTTTCAAACTGGATATTTTTATGCCTAGTTTCTCTTTGATCGGAAACATATAGTTAGTTCAATTATTTAACATTAATTAAGTTTGCATCAAGTGTGTTAGCAAGGTCCTTAGTCTCAATCTTCTAGTAAACTCTTGAGTTCCACAGAACGCTATTTGGGAACTGCTAGTTTAAACCATTGTAAATCAAATTTTTCAAATTAAAAATAAAATTTTAAATTATGACATTATCGATCACTTTAAATATTTAAAAAAAATCTTTTGTTTAAACGGAAGAAGTTGGAAAGCATGCAGTTGTAAGAACTCATTCTTAAATTAGAAGATGATTAGGATGTAAAAAAATATCAACTTATTCTCAAAACTCACATAAGAAATTGACTTATTATCAAAATATTTGGGGAAATTGTTGCAAAAATGTTTTTTATTATATTCGAAGTAAACTAAAAAATTCCAAACTTAGCAAGTATATCTGGACATAATATAAATTAGAGAACGAATAATTTTTAAACTAGCTTAAAAAAGTCTTGCGAGTGTTTGCTTAACTCAGTTTAGTTTTTTTAATCAAGATATACAAAACTTTTTTGCATGACTTTATTAATTTAAAACGGAAATTCTCAAACTGTCAGTTAATTAAATGATTTTTTAACGCATACAAATATACATATTTTTTAAAAAAATTAATCAACTAAAATTTTCTAAATGAAGTTACTTATTAAATTACATTTTTTAAAATTGTCTTTTCAAAAATAAAAGATTTTTTTATTTTGTTTTCCTTTTCTTTCTTTCTTCTTTTATAAAACCCCATTTTCCCATCCCCCACTGAGAGTTCGCAAATTAGGCAGCTAGGCAAACTTCTTATTTTCGAATTTTTCCACCGCTTAAAATACTTTCCCTAATTGAAAGGAATAAAATATTCCAAAAGTTCTAAGAACGTTCTTTTTTTGACAGTTTAACTCAAAGAAAAGGAACTGAATTAGTTTAGGAATGGAATCGTGAATTTAAAAATTCCCACAACACGCATTATTCAATATCTTTTTCCTTTATATTTTACGGATAACTGAATTCAGACCACCTCGTTGCACTCGACATACATTTTGAAATATTTCTGTCGTAAGCGAACGATATTCGGACCATCTTTATTTAGAAATAGAATTTTGTGCATGAAGTAAAAGTAAAGAATTCCGTTGACATTTCCGGTAAAAATTTATGAGTTTCCATTTTGGACAAAAGCGCTGTTTAAATGAGCAAATATATATGGGGAGAGAGATGGCTTTGTTATGACGTACATTTTTCTTTGAAAAGAAAGAAGAAAAAAAATGGCAAGATTCTGTCAATAGATCGTCCCTTAAGATTTTATAAAATGTTCTTGTGGTCTATCTCAAAGAGTTGATTTATATGGGTGATGAATACTTTAAAAATGGAACTTCGAAACAAAATTCGAATTTGTAGAAATTCGTGGCGAATAAATTTGAAGAACCTTTTGGTTTTTAAGCTGCTTTTGGTTGTTTTAAAACTATTTGAAATGAAGTCTTCAGGCATAAATTGGATTTATAACTAAGAATTTCCATAATAGTTCAAGAAATTGTCAGATTTAAAAAGAAATTTAAAGCAGAACTATGGAAATATGCCATTCTTAATCACGTAACATTCAAAACTTCAATGAATTTTGATTTTTTTTTTTTTTTTTTTTTTTACATTGAAAAATGCAGATGTTGAAAAAAAACATGGAAACTTTTTTCTACTAATTCTATGTAAACAATCTTTCTCTTAGCTGCAAATATTTTGGATAATTTTTCCATGACTGTTAACAGAAGTTGAAAGATCATGCATGCTTGAAGATTTTTTTTTAATGATGCCATTTTAATCCAAGCAAAATTTGGATCGACCAAAATAAAAAGAAGTTATTTAACTTCTATCTTGTTTCAATAGCAGCAATTTTTAAATCATTCTATAGAGCTGCAATATTTTGATTACAATATTTTTTCTAAGTGATAGTGGTGCTGAAAAAGAAAAGACGCTTTTAACTTCCTACGCTTATTTTAGTCGACCCGTACTTTGCATGGGTGTAAACGATATCATTTCTTAAACCTTCCAAGCATGATCTTTAAAATGCTAAAAGTGTTGTCATGTAAAACCTTCTAAAATATTTTTGGTTGAAAGAAATATTTTTTAACATCGAGTTTTTCCTTATTTTTATCCAAATCCTGTAAATTTTGACATGCATCAAAATTACTTTGGTAAACCGTTTTAACAGTTTTTACCGTTTGAAACACACTTAGTGTCAAAATATTTCCACCAACACACTGGGAAAATTTATGTTTATTTTTTTGTTTATGTTCATTTTAATTTTATAAATTTATGGGAGTTTTTAGGTAAACTCCATTGCAATGTCTAGCAGCAACCTCCGTAGAAGGATCCTTGTGATAAAGCATATAACATAACTTACTTTTTAAACTTTCCTCGAAATAGCTTTCAAAATTTTCATTTCCATTAAAATTTAGTTTTGATAACTTAAAAATTTTATTCTCTAGCAATCTTAAATAAATTTTAATTAGATTGTAATTCAATCAATTTTCTTAATGCAATCGAATTAATAGAACATAATTATACTTTATGTTTCAGATGGAACAATAACTAGAGAAGGGTGTTCTCCGCCAGATGTCATAGTTAACGGTACAAGCGTCCCCGACGGAGGAGGGGAAGATTTTGCTAGTGTCCAAGAAGTACAGTTTTTAGGCGTCATTGGTCCTTTAGAACAAAAGCGTGTGTGCAAGATCAAGTGTTTAAATGGTGTGTGGGTTGGTCCTCTCTGCACCATAGACCAAGGTAAATATTTACATATTATGTATTTATATACTACCAGAAATATTGGTTTAAATTTAAACCAGAATATAGATAGAACCTAAATCATCCAAATGAATTTGCAACTAAGTTACTTCTAATATTCAAACTTTTAAAATGAGCGATTGTATAGCTGGATAAAATTTGGAGATGTATCTAACACTTGACGTTTTACTCTACTCTATTTCTTCGGGCAATCAGACACGTTTTTGCGTTTTTTACCATTGCCTTCTCGTCAGGGATTTGTCAGGTTTTCATAACGATTTTTTCTTCACTTGAATATGAATTGGTGATTCATTAAGAGTCTGTTTTTACTCCACTTTCGACAGGGGTTCTAAAAATATATATATATATTTACTTTTATCGCTTTCACTGGTAATAATACAGCTAAGTGTCACTGTCACTGGTCTATTATTAATCTTATTTAGAATAAAAATATCTTGGGAAAAAAAGTCCTGATCCTAAAACTGGGAACCTGGTGCAGTTTGCGACCCTTTTCCCGTTCACCATGGGCTTCTGGCGTTGTAATGGTCGGAATACCGATCTAATCGTAAAGAGGCATTTTGCCACCGTACCGCACCTGTTTCGTTCCCGTACTTTTATCTATTAAACTGTATACATAAATGAATTTCTTACTTTTTTTTGTACGCCGACCAGGTAGCCGAGTGGTCAGCGTGCCTGACTGCGGAGCCGATGGTTCCGGGTTCGAATCCCGCTCAGGTCATGGATTTTCTTTCTCTCTGTGTTCTAGTCCCGCAGTGGACTGATCGTTAAGACACGGTTCCCAGCAGATCACCGAAGTCAAGCATCACTGGTTGCGGTCAGTGTGCGGGTGGGTGACCACTTGGATCAGTCTGCGTAGGGACCGAGGGTGTGCGGTATTGGTCCTCGTTAAACTGTTCTACCGTAAAGTGCTCGACTTCGCGTGCAGGTCGTTTGGCTACCAAAGCAGGGGTGCCATCCCCTCTGCAGAGGATCAAAATTGTGATGGCATGTCTTCGGATCATCCTCAGGGATGTTTCCCAGACCGTCGCCAATAGCCCATTGTGCAGCTCTAGTGCGACGTAAATTAACTACATCTACATCTCTCTGTGTTCTATATCCTTTCTCTTTTGTGTGATTATGTGAATGTGACCCGCCCTATAAACGGGTTTGTGGTTGTGTGACGTGGGTGACGCTGCTCAACCACCGTGGCCGCTGGTACCCACTGGGTAACGAGAAGAGAGTACCCAGTGGGCCAATGGGACAATACATCCCAAGTGCCCGTCATTAAAAAAAAAAAAATAAAAAAATAAAAAAAAATAAAAAAAAAAACCACATAACTTTTTTGTGTATTTTGGATAAGATATTTCATCATCATCACTACAGAAGTAGGTTGATGTGGGTCGTATTCCGAGATGTCATCTGGTAACTTATCAAATCGGAAAATGTCATTAAACACTGTTGGCCCTATTAAGCTAAGTTAGAATTTAAATTAGCGAGATAATGGTGAATGATTAGCTATATGATGGTAATAAAATTTCAAATCGCGATGCATGTCATTGGTGCACATGAACCATATGGCTTTTGTCAATTTTCGTAGAATCTTATTTTAATTATTTCACATAATAATGTCTATATTTTAATAAGTTATGGTAGTCAATTATCAAAAAAATTGTTTCTAAACAAGTGGAAAAGAAAAGTTTTATTAGGTTTTTTATTATTATTATTGAGTCTTCTGAAAATCACTTATAAATCTCTTGGATCGGTAAAATTTAAGCGTGGTGTTTACGGAAGGTTTGTATACTGCGAACTAAACTTGTGTACTGTTAAAAAACATTAAAATGTTGTTTCAATTCCTAAAAGAGCTCAGCAAAACGCATGGAATAGAACGCATGGCATTTGAGTAGTAGATAGTTAAAATACAATATCAATTAATCAAGCTTTTCCCACAATTTCAATTTTCAGGAGAAATTTATTTTAAAAAGGGGGAACATTAAATATACAGTTTTAGTTTAGGAAATAGATTTTCTTACCATGTCAGATTCAGTTCTCTGCCTGCGTCCCCAAACTACCATTATAAATGTGGTAAAGCTACCCACAATTAATCGATAATTATATCGAATAAATTTAGATTGAGGTTTAATTATCTCTGTACATCACAGATGAACTCGAAGGTTGTTACTAGAAGCTGTTAAAAAGTAGCACACTTTAGCTTCAGTCTCTTTTAAAATTTTATAGTCTCTTTTCCTTGATTTTCTCTAAAAAGTTCACTGTCGATCTGTGCATAAGAATCATTTGAGAATCTTTCCATGTTGGCAAAATTGTAAGCAAATTACCCATTTGATGAGGAGAAGCGTATAAACATTTATAATATTTTAAAGTTGAAAAAAATGATAATTTTAGCTGCATGTTTGTAACTATAAATTGATTACTTATTAGCCATTTCGTTTAAACATTTCTAAAAATAATTTTTTTAAAAATTTCTTAATAAAAACTCAATAATTTGAGTACTATAGTACTCAAATTATTGAGTTTTTATTGAGGAATTTTTGGACAAAATATATTTTTTTTTACAGCAAAATATATTTTGCTGTAAAAATAATTTGTTAACTTTATTATTAGTTTTAAAGAATTTGATTATTTCAGAGGTCAGAAAAGGTTGAAACTTCTTTTTAATCATCATTACCCAAAGCTCCAATTAAAATTGGAAAAATGTAGTAATGATAAAAATTTTAATTGACAATAAATTCCCTTTGGCGATAAAAAATGATAAATTTTGCTTTTTTTCCCGCTTTTGCAATACTGTAATAAAACATGCATCATTGTCATCAGACTTGGAACTCCAGTAGAGATTTTAATACCCTAGCTAAGCAGAAAAAGGTCAAAGTTTCGATTGCAAAATCTCCCATAAAGACACGTAAGCAAAATAACAAAATCTTACACAAATTTCCAACTCTTCTTATTTCAAGAAATATACATAAACAAATCATTCAATCTTTGCCCTACACAACCAAATTTATTGCCACACATTAAAAAATGTCATTAACAATTACTTTTAGTTGATATCAAATTCATAAAACTGAAATCGCTACTCTGTCAAACCTTATATTAAAGTCACGTGCACCAAGTTCATTAATTGTCTTTTCACCTCTAGATGTTGTCTACAAGCATCAACTATCATCTGGAACCAATTCAAGAAAAACTGAACAAACAATAAATCTTTTGTCAAAACAATATAGCGCATGGAGACTTATTATTGATCCATCTGGATACCATCCAAAACAATATTCGTAAACATTTAAAAAACCAACAAACCTAATGTAGTCGTTAAACATAAAAAGTTGGAAAAGTTTTAATTGATTCAAGTCTTAAAAGAATATGGTGATTGAATTCATTTTATAAAGGTAAATATTTCTTTATAATGAAAATTAGTAAATAAAACACTAATGGTTTTTTAAACGATATCTGAATATAAAAAAACATATATATGTAAAAAAAGTATATTAATTAAATTATTAAAAATGAATTTTATATTACTTGAACTCATTCAACACTATCGAATTTATTCTATACGCGTATCTTAGCACTAAACATACCATAACCGCTCAAATGACCGTTTAAGAACTTTAGCATCGAAAATGCGCTTTTCATCTTATCGTTTTGGCACATTTGACTTCATGACTTTTTCTAACAATTATATACAATTAATATTCTATTATTATTATTTTTTTTTTGTATTTTGTTTCGAATAATACTTGTCGTATACCTATTTCTACTACAACCGGTCATTTGACCGGTAGTACAATTTATTGCTTTATAAGGTTACCGGATCAGAAATTACGATGTAATGCGTGTTCAACGTATTGCATTCGATTAGTTGCACATTTCTGAAAAGACTGTTGCGTAGTTAGTTCAATCAGAATAAACGTGAATTTAAATTTCAAGAAAGTACCCAAAATTATAGATACGCATTTTTGTGTAAGAAAAAGTGACAAAAACTAAATGTACGTAAGTAGCTTATATTTAATTTTGATAGCTTTACTTCATTTTTAACTAACTATTAGTTTTTACTCAGAAAAATGTCGAAACAATTAAGACAGCACAAGTTCTTAGAAGAAATAAAAATAATTATAAGAATTATAGAAATAATTATAAGAATTATAGAAATAATAAAGAAATATGTTTGCGGAAAATGTACAATGGAAACACCTTGTACATGTAAAAAATGCGTTGAGCAACGAATTATAAATTCTTATTTTTTGTGTTTGTAATACATAAAAATTGGCAATATACAGTTTTGTTTAATTATAAGAAAGTTTTTTCAGTTTATTTCCTTCCTAACATCCATATTTCATACATTTAATCAAGAAACATAAATTCCAGTCATTTGACCGGCTATGGTAGAAACAGGTATATATTAAGTGTTGGTATGTTTAGTATTAATACCAAAAATGGTGGCAACTACTTTACACCTAATTGCTGCTCCACAAAGTGCTCCACTATAACAAGATTTTTGTTTTATACTGTTTGGTGTAAGGTAGCTACCACCACCACCATTTTTTCCTCTTGGTTTTGTTTTTGTATTTAGTTGGTCCGAAATTCATAATTATAACGCACAAAAAAATACACATAAGAGTCAGTAAAATTATTTTCACGATACAATATAAAGTACGGATTTCAAATTTAGAATGCAACTATAAACTAATTCTTAAAATAAAATTAATTAGTAAATCAAACATAGACGGAGAGAATATAGAGACAAATTCAAACTAGGCTTAACAAAACCAAAACGAATAAAAATAAAATATTATAAAATTATTTAATACAGTTCACAAAGGTTTAAAAATTAAAGTGTAATTATCGTTATTACACAACATAAAGCATGCATTATTTTAACGGCGACCTTTTGTTTCGGTTGATGTACAGCAGCGTCGTAAACTTCCACTAACTCACGTCAACTTGTTTCCAAATCTAAACAATCTGCAGATAATCTACATCGGTGTTTTCGGAAGTGAAAATAATTCGCGTTCGGTGAGAATGACTGAGTGTATGGTGCAAGCTTTTCCCATTATGAGTGTTCCTATTTAAATTACAGCCTTTAAATATTATATGAAAATTTTATTTGCTGTTAACCTAAAAGAAAGTGTTTCCTTACACTATTAACATTACATTTGGAGAGATATTACACCACATTTTTACAATCTAGGTTTCTTACACCATTTATATTTCTTGAACATTCACAGGTAAATGCCAATCCATAATACAACAAATTATCATTACTTTTTATTCCCATTGCAGCAAGGCGAGAGTGAACACAATTCTTTCGCCGAGAAACGAGTACACAAACAAGAACAAATAACAAAGGTTAAAAAAATTAAGGTTTTAAACTAAACAAAAACTCTCTAGCCTCCCAATAGCTGGAGCAAATGGATTCCTTCTTCAGAGCTGGGCAGAGAGGAAATTTGAACCGCAGTCATCAACAGATTATCGAAGCAGAGAGCGGCAAGCAGGACAGCTGAATAATTGTGTAGAGGTGAACATAGAGGAAATCGTGTATAGTCGTCATTCGAGAAACAAATTATCGATGCATGAAAATCAAATGAAAATGACAACCCATGTGCTCATTCTCATTGGTAACAAATCCAATGGTATGATCTAGTTTTCTCAAATGAAAATCCAGATTTCTTTAATTGATCTCATCATAAAATTAATTAAGTTATATTCATTTAATATTCTCTTCAATATAGATTTGTCTGTTACATTATTTATCATTATATTATTATTATTTTTTATTAGTGAAAAATAACATTTCAAGATTAAAACCGATTACTTGATGTTTTTATTATTTATCAAGTGTCTTTTTGTAATATTTGATTACGATTAATATCTTAATGAAATTGCCTGGTACAAACCGATGTGACCGTCAAATTACAACTACTACTACTTCAAACAATGCATTTAACGAGAACGGGACAAAACAGCATTATAGATTTAAACATTATTATTACACGTTATATTGTGCAACAAGCAACGAATTTGAAAGGAATTTTTTCTGTCCTACTAATGACATGGTTCCATATAAAGAAAAGGTCATTGCTTCAAATATCAAAGACAAAATGATTCAATCAGGCACCATTCTAGGGGTAACAAGGGACCCTCGATTTTACACCTTCTTAACCTTATTTTGAACTAACTTCATAAAAATGTCAACAAAAAAAAACAACGTGGAAAAACAAGGAAATAGTAATAAAAATTTACTGCGTTTCACGAGCGAGTTTGCCAAATTTGTTATACCAAAAGAACGGGATGTTATAAGTATTATTTAATGTCGAGGAAATGACGAAAGTGAATCAGGCTCACTAATGGATCCCAATAGAATTGCAAATAATTCGAAGTTAAATCTTAGAAAGAGGAAGTTTCCTTACCTATTCGTAATCAAACAGGATAATCAATACCTTATTCGGAGTGAAGAGAATAAAGCTCCAACGTCAAAAATTTTGCTTAGATTTAAATTAAAATATATAAAGAAACTTATCCCTTCCGCTGGAGCAAGTACAGTCAGATACTCTATACTCTTTTTTATTTATTTTTTGTTTTTTTATTTACGGATATCAAAAAATTAAACAAAAAAAATTGACTTTATTTATCATTGAAAACATTAGATATTGCCTGCGCTAGCAAATTGGATAAGTGCCGATTAATATTAGATTTAAATATTGATTTTTACCGTTTAAAATTTATTTAATTCGTAAAGAAGATATAGCTACTCTTTATTAAGTTAGACAATTTGAAATTAACATGGCTTTTCGAAGCTTTTTCGCCAAGGAAAATAAAAAAGTCATTATTTAAGTACCTTGCACTTGAAGAAAAGCCATAATTTAAACTATATATGCCATATCGCTGTTAAGAATTTTCTGGGCTATAGAAGGAACAAATAATTTAAATATTTTAAAAGTGATTCAACTTTTTTTTAAAAAAATTGCCAATTTTGAGTTATTTTTCCACCTAGAGGAAAATTATTAAAATCAATGCCTTACTTTCATTTTCTGAATAAACGCAAAGAATGCTGGCTAAAGATAAGATTAACTTGGCCAAACCATCATGAGAAACTGTTGCAAATTTACAGAAATTATGAAAATAACGTATTATTTGCAACAAAAAAAATTAAGAAACTACAGAGCCTTTGAAAAAAAGCTTTAATGTAAAACTGTGTTCAGTGATTTAAGATGTTCTCGACTTTATTTATTATACATATTTATTTATGGGTGGCTTTCAAGATTCAAACATTTTCAAAAATGAAATGGTTTAAAAAATTAGATTACAGTAGTTGATTATTATTTGTGATTAACATTGATTCCTGTATATATGTTTTAATAGTCAACATAAGGATTGAATAAAAATTAAAAATTTTGGAATCCTCAAAGTTACCATGAAATTCAAAAAAAAAAAAAAATGTCAGGTCTGTAAAAGGGCAAAAATGTGAAAGTTTTTTATAAAATTAAAGCTTTTTGAGTTAGCAAACCAGCTTCCAAACAGTTAATTATTCAATAATTACCTTAAAAAACATCAATGTAGGAAATACCGGACAATGGCCTTTTACCTTAAAAGAACACGGTTGCAAAAAATACCGATTAAGTGTGAACCAAAAAATGACACACACACACATCCCTACTTGGTTTTTATTAATAATGCACACTGTTCACTAAAAATTTACACTTTTACTATCAAAAGAAAATAAATGAAATACGATCCTCCTTGTTACACCAAGCTATTACTTTTAAATAATGATAGATAATAAATCTTAATTATACGAAATAATTTATATTTTAAACTGCGCCGGTTTTTCATTTGGCATTGTACACAATGCCTGAGCAATACGTAAAATGTTTAATAAATTCAAAATTTATTGATTTTCGGAATTGTATACAAAGTTGAATTTTAAAGCATTGTTAAAATACACTGTTCTATTTTTCATTATTATTGTCAGTTTTTAGTTGATAATAAATGTGGCATATGAATATAATTTTTGTTACTTTTTGCAGACTGAATTTTTTCATTTCTTGATTCTTTTTAAAATGATTATTCACACATACTCAATCAAAAAAAAACAATATCAAAAAGTGATAGCGTTACTAAACGTAGTGGCTTCCACTCCCGGCACGCACCGACCACTTACTGACATAAAATATTCCCAGTGGTAGACGGAGTTCCCTTGTCTTCTGGATTGTGTTCAAAACTGCAAGGCTAAAGTATTGAACATTGGTAGTCGTAAACTCAAAATTACGTCGGTGCTTCAGCGCCAGTTTTGTAAAATATGTTTAAGCCTATAGTGGAAATTGGTAATCTGTTTTTGTCATAATGTTTTTCTTCGGTTGAATAATCTTCATTGGGGAAAAATCAGAGTCTTTCTTCAAGAGATAACAAGATGTTTTAGAATTAAATCCACGAAATAGAAATTCCAGATTCATGCTTTATTTCGGGAATAGTATCAGCAGAACTGCTAAGCTGTTTGCGCAGAGAATGGTAGACAATTAAAAATCTAAAACATTGAGAATTTTTAGTAATTTCGCCAACATTTTAAAAGCCTCACCACGACGGAGTAGGAACAAAGAGGTGTTTCATATAAACTTTTGAATCACTAGCGTGTAGCAGTGTGGATAATAACTCTAATTTAAATTTATAAAATAAAGAATCTTACGTTAAAACATAAACCCAAAGAGCGTAGTAAGTTGGCAGCCATTGGTACTTCTTCCGCCAGAGGAATAATTGCAGGCTCAGGTGTTGTTCTACAAGAGTATCAACGGGGATTGAAGTTGAAGTAGTATGCAGTGTCTTTAACTTGAGTGAGTTTTTTATTCTTCTTTTGATTTTTAATCAGTGGTTTATCCAATTTGAGGTTCGTTATCAATCTGATTTTAAAGTAATTTTTATACATTATTTATTTTTATTTTATTTAGTATAATTGAATTTAAAATTTCTAATTAAATTTTTATTATAATATTTGTAATAAACAATTTTATTTTTTAAAATACACGCTTATAAGGCATAAAAAAAGCTTCTCTTGATTTTTTTTATTGTGTTATAAATACATTAATATTTTAATTTTTTTAATGTACCTTTTCAGACGATTCTTTTAAATTTAATAAAATTCACTGCTGACTGTTAGACTTAAAACTAACCATGTTTCTCAGCGTAACTTTTAAATTTGTTATACTGAGCCACTGTGGCTAAGTGGATAAAGCGTTTTCCTTCCAATGAGGTAATCCGGGTTTCAATCCCAGCGGTGGTCGAATGATACGAATTCTGCTCGCAGCTTGCACCAACTACTGCGCTTACGTAAAATATCCTAATTGGTAGACGGATCACATGTTAGAAGCTCTTGCCAGCAGGCTAACCGTGGTAATTTTTCGTGGTTTTCTTCTCCTTGTAGTGAAGATGTAGATTAGTTTCTTCAAAAAGTCCTCCACAAAGACAAGTTTGTTCCAATGCTTGATCCAGGAGTTCTGTTGTCTTCTGGATTAGGTTCAAACTTACAAGGCTACGGAGTTGAACATATATTCGTAAAATAAAAATGGGGTCGGCTCCCGTTATAAAATAAATAAAAAAATAAAAACTAGTTGGCCTACAACTAGATGAGGATACTTCGTTACTCTGGGCATATATCACTGGTTCAAAACTAAAACGACACATCTCCAATTGAGTTAACATTGCAGATGTGTCATTTTAGTTTTGAACCAGCGATATGTAAAACAACAAACGATAGATTAAGTCATGTGATTTAAGATATTTGTCTTTCAATTATTGTTAATGTTTAACCTAGAAATATTTTTACACAGGATTAATTTTCAAACTAAAATATCTCTCATAATTTGTAAATACTTTGGATTTGTTACTTAGTAAATGCTCTTTAATTCATCGTTCATTATGTGTGGATGGAGGTGTAGTAGTTACAAAAAAATTCGCTATAATCCTTTATTAAACCTAAGATTCTCAAGTTTTACCTTGATATGTCGAATATCGTCAATTGAAAATGAATCAATTGAAATATCGTCAATTTTGATTTTGTGTTTATTTTTAAAAAGTATTTACAGTTTGTTGTGTCATTTACTTAGTTATGCTATATTTGTCCTATATTATATCTAAGAATATTTATAGAATGAGTTTCTTTACTAAGAGCAAAAATAATTTAATTACAAACATATATTCCAAGAGCTTTGTCTTCTGTGCCAAATATAAATATTTATATTAGCAATAAATTTTGGCAGACAAACTGCTCCAAAAAAAAAAAAAACTTAATCCCAATAATGAAAAGCTTTTATTACCACATTCGCTTTGAAGAAGAAACCCGCAAGGACTCAATAATTTTTTCCTCCTGACATTTTACTTCATTCGTTAAAAATAGGACAATGTTACAAAATATATTCCAAAAGCTGACTTAAATATCGCACATGTTTCGATTAGAATTCATTTTATTATGATTCGTCATCTCTTTAACGTAAGGGGAAAAAACAACTCACTTTCTAAGAGGAATTAAATCCTTTTTGAAATTCATAATAAAAAAGGAAACTTCCCACTAAGCCGGGATTTTTTTAAATGTATCTGGAATAAATAGAAATGGAAACTGGGATAATAAATTGTTATGAATAATACCTTCGTTTAAGCCTTATTGTATGAAAATTTGCATACAAATAGCAATTTTTTGTTGTTGCCAACATTGGAATTCATAATCCTTAAATACAAATGACTTAAGGCTTAATTTTCTTCATATTGAGAATTTTCTTTTCATGATTTATGATGCGGCTTAAGTAGAGAAATTATACAAAGATTAGTTCCTAATGTAAATCTATAAATATTAAAGTTTTGGTTATATGCTATGAATGCGTTATTAAATGGATTTTTTCACTGTAATAATTAAAATTTTTGAACTACATTTCTGTTGTATTTCGAGTTGTAATTTGTTTTTTTTTTTTTGTTTTTTTTTTTTTTGTTCATCACTTTAAATCATGTTAAAGTCAGATTGATTTTTATTATACTGCAGCGATGTTAAAAGTATCCTTACGGGAAAATGATAACATATTTACGCTCATTTTTAGTTGATATTTTCTGACCTCTACAACTTTAGTCTTAAAATGTATTTCCTACACGATTTCAATCCTTGATTCTGATTGTAAATTATTAGTATGGTTTGGTGGACATTAATGTCAAGTATATTCAAGAACTGGGTACAGTGAAACTGGATGCGGCTATACTGTGCCAAATTCGAATATAAAAAATGTGCTTTATGACATTACTTACTCTAGTTGATCAATTACACCATTGTAATAAACTAAATCTAAAGCAAACATCAAAAAAGAAACAAATAAAATGTAAGAAGAGATTCTAAATTGTGGCCTGCGAATTTGTCTAAAAATTAAGCTTACTGCTTAATTTTCTGGTATAAAGGTGTTCAAAAATACTTGTTTTTTCGTAGTTTTTGGTCTGTCTCTGAAATCTCTGAAAGCTTTAAACCTTATTGAAAAGTATGAAAACTCGAATGAACTAAACACTTCTAAAACTACTAAGTCAAATATTTCTTGTGAAAATTGAAAAAACGTCAAAAAACTAAAAGTGTCTCTTATTATTGCAGGGTTTATTTTAGGCAAACAAAATTGGAAATGCTATTGCTAACATTAGAACTAACCCATGTGGCACCTAGTGGTAGATATTAGAACTAGTTAGCAATTAAATTAAGGATAAAATATAAATTTAAAACATTAACTGTACGAAGCAAGTGTTTAAAATTTTTAGTTTTAAAACATTGTACGCGATATCGTAACAGGCTGTTTCGAATAAATTCATAAATTTATAATTTTTCTGGGGTAAATCTGAAAAGAATTTTCGATTGAATGTGTCTTACATGACCGTCGTTAATTAATGCTCGGGAAATTATACTAGTAGTTATAAACGGAGAGGAGACATTCTAAATGCAATTCGAACCGAACAGAGCCGTCATTAACTCATCACAATAATCAGATGAGAATTACTTTCCCATATTACAAGACTGTTCACAATCATTTGATGATTAAATTATTATGAAATAGCGAAAATCATTTCTAAAACGAAATTGTAATTTCGTTTTCATTATCTCTAAATAGCTTTGATTATTTGAAAGAGTTATTTGAGCTTCGTTAAAGAGTTATATTGCTCACTGTATGAAGTTAAAAATGTATCTGGTATCACAGATCTTGGTATATGCAATTAGAATCGAAAAAAAAAGCATATAAATAAATTAACTGATTACGAGGCTCATGTTAATATACACACGTGAATAAAAGAAATAGTTAAAGTCATTTACAAGACAAAATTGTAATTTCATTTACATTATCTCTAAATAGTTTTATTATAAAGAGTTATTTGCACTTTTCAGCATCACTGGTTGCGATCAGTAAACGGGAGGGTGACCTCTTTGATGAGCCTGCGTAGGGACCAAGGGTGCGCGGTATCGGTCCTTGTTAAACTGTTCTACCTTAAAGCGTGACGTATATTTCCACCTGATTTTTTTCTGATATTTTTAAGGGTTGACGATTATTGACGAATCGGTTATTGACGATTTCGGACTGGAAACGGTTATTGACGATTTCAAATGTCTAATTATTCCCCTTAAGATTAATGATATGTTCTTATTATGGATTAAAGTTTTTAGTTCTGTAAATAAAATAAAAATAAAATCAAAGCCATAAAAAAACTAGTGCTCAACATAATGATTTGTTTATTGATTTGGTAAATGGTGTGTATAAGCACCATTTTACTCCTTAAATATAATATAATTTTTCATGCACGAAATTTTTTTAATGGCTTAATGAATTCAATTTAAGCATATTACAATAAAACTAACAGCAAATTTTATAAAATTTCTACCCTTGGCTTTAAATGGGTAAAACAAGAAAGTGTTTTCTTGATTTTTATGATCAAATATAAACACGTTCATTTGGCACCTTTTCATTTTCCGGATATAGGTGAAATTGTGAACAGTTATTATCACATCAAATTCAGGTGTACGTGAAGAATATGAAGTAAATAACTTCTGAATGACATCAAAAGTTGGGGAAACTTTGTCTATAATCAGTCCTATCAGAATATCTCGTATAATAAATATTTGTAGTTCTGTTTCTTTCCATCCTTTTTTTTTAACATTTTGTTTGTATTTTAGGTAAATCTATAATATTCAGAAATTAGGTTTCTAATGTTAGGTTTATAAATAAACATATCCATTTACTTTAATGCTTCCATTTATTTTGAAGAGTTAAATCGTATTGTTAAAACGCAAAATAAGAATGTTTAGGTTTCTCAATAATTGAACATTTCACAGCAGACAATCATTACATTATGTTCTAATGCAACGAATGAATATACCCACATTTGACTAGATAAGAAAAATAATTTCCCACATTGGAAAAAAATATTCTTAAGTCCAGAGCAGTTGACACCACTTGCCATATTCTGTGCATCAACTAAAACGAAAAACAAAAATGGTTCAACTTTTACACCTTATTAATGTTGCAGCAAATTTGCATGTTAATATGGTTCAAAATACCGACATAATGGTTCAATTTTGCACTAATGAAGGGTACATTTAAATTTCAATGTTTTTCTTTTCAGACAGCAAAAAATTCCAACCAATGCTGAGACAGTGTTTCTTAAGTCCACCTCCACCTGATGTGGTCATGTCTTTTGAGGGAAAGGAATTGAACTTGGACAGTGAGGTCGCTCTCCCTCATGGAAGTGTGATCGAAATGAGATGTTCTGAAGTTGGAATGTACAAGTTTGTCGGTGAACCTTCCATTCGGTGCGGCAATGGACAGTGGAACGCACCTTTGCCGGTTTGCCAGCCAACTAGTATACAAAGGAATTTTTCTAGTAAGTATTCTTTGAGATGCATATAATGCGGTGAAACATCTCTAGAGCGACCACTCTTTGATCCACGATCGTTAATGTAGGTGGGTCGTTCTTAGGGGTTATCTCCATTGACTATCGAAGGTACTTGATTTTTTGCTAGAGATTTTACTCAGCTTCATTTTCTTGGTGAGGAAATGCTACTTGGTTTGACGAGGTTTGTTTGTTTGAGATGTTTAGTTTTTCTAAAATAACTTCCCCCCCCCCCTATTTTAACTTCTAACTCTGAAATTAAATCATTGATAGCATCGTTTTTAGTGTACTGTGAGTGCAAGCTGTAGATCTGTTTCAGCGATGGCCAAAAAGAGCTGTTTAAATTTTAAAAAAAATACCCAAATATTATGAATCCATTTTAATCTCCTTGAGCGTGCCTTAAAGTGCCGTGTCAAGGAACATGAAGCTTATGTCAAAAAACAAGAATTTAAACGCTCATCTATTGCCCAACATTGTTGGGACTCTAATCATGACTTTAATTTTTCTTCTTCTAAAGTCATTCAAAATTGTTCTTCAATTTTTGATTTAGATTTTTACGAGTCTTTTCATATTTTCAAAAATTCCAAACTGTCGGTTAATGACTTATCCAGCGTTCCTTACCTTTCTCCTGTTTGGAAATCGCTGATTAAACCTAACTAACCACCTTTTTGCTCCTTGCTTCCTATTCGTCGTTATCCATTCACTCTTCCCTCCTATTGGCCGTTGCTCTAAACCCTCTAGTGACGTCACCTTTCTCTTATATTTACCCTGTTTTCTCTCATTTCCTTCTCACCGTTCCGACTTCATTCGAGCATTGGATCCCGCCGAGTAAGGTTGCTTATAACCAAGCTCCGCACTACCATGTCTAATCAACGTTTCGGACGCGGAGGGAAGGCTTTCCGATCCTCTCGCGAGCCTGATCTAAATCTCGCTGCGATTGAAGCTGATACGAAAATTTATGCCCAGCGTTTTCTGGAAAGTTCGAGCGCGAACAAAGAGTTGCGAGCAACATTGATGTCGAGATAGCTGAATGTCGCCGACGAAAGTCTTATTCGACAAACTACCTCGAAAACCTGTACAGAGCGAAATTCTTAGCCAGGGAATTGCTGATTATCGAGGATATTAGAGACTCCAAAAATATTCCATCTCCTATTCCAGACCCAGTTTCAAAGCCTACTGAGCCTGAAAATTTTTCAAAACCAGACGACAGCATGGAAACTGCTGAGAACTCTACAGATAACCAGATAATATCCTCAGCCGATACTCCATTAATCCCAGAAGAGCCAACCCTAGTTGAAGCTACAATTAACATCGAAAAGCCAATCTCTACCACCACCCCAAAGACTGACTCCACTACTACAAAAGCTTCAAAAAAGAAGAAGAAAAGAAAAAAGTGCAGTGTCAACTCGGCGACACAAAAATGCACGGACCCAGAATCAGACAGCGAGCCCCCTCGCCCGGAGAAAAAGATCGCCTCCACACCTACAGTGGAAGACACCCCATCAGAAACTACTACAACTGCTGCCCCGGCAAACGTCGAGACTCCAGTTGAATGCAAAGAGCCGATGGAAATTCTACAATCCACCCGTAGAATTTTGAAAGCCCTCATCCGAGGACTTAGTTCCGAAGTCGAAATCACAGATCTCGAAAAAGAACTCTTAGTTTTTGAGCAACGGCCAATCAGAATAGAGCAACTGAGGAAGAGGTGTGGCCTGGAGCTTAGGCTCCACCCCCTCTACCTAGTCATCTTACCTGACTGTGAAAAACACAGAGACATCTTCACTATCAAGAGACTTTTTGTTACTCCTGTAAAGATAGAGAGATTTCGTGGCGGACGCCACGAAATACAGTGCTTCAGATGCCAGAAATATGGACACACTCAAAGGACTTGCACCGCGGAGCCTGCTTGCATGAAGTGTGCAAACGCACACTTTACATACACCTGCACCAAACCAACAAGCGAGCCTGCGAAGTGTATTAACTGCCTAGGTGAGCACCCAGCCTGTTTTTCGGGCTGTGGTGCAAGACCCAAAAGAAAATCCAGAGGACGACCCACCAAGCCTACCAAAGCCTCGGACAAAGCCACCAGATTCTTGCTGATTTTTAAAGAAATGCAGCAACTACTTAAAGATCAAGACCTCGTGAACCTACTCAGATCTCTGCTAGCCGACAAGCTCTAGTTCCAGTGATCCCCCCTTCAAGCAGATATCCTCCCATGATATCCACAGCTCCCCTGTGGTTTCCTCTATTTAGAGACATTACACTAGGCGCCCACGGGCACTACTACAGATGAAGGAGTGGAGTGTCCGCTTCGCGGACAGGGACTCCGAATCACACCTCAGTCTAAGTCTAAGTCCATTCCGACTTCAGACGCGGTCAGTGAAGGATGTCTTCTCACGAACCGGTTTCGACGAACGACTTCGGGGCTACTGGCGAAGGTCAGTCCGAGTGTCGCGGGGGCCAGACCCCCGGACGGTCGGACATCCCGCCTTTAGTTTCCAAACATCTTGTGCTTACCTATCCACCCCAGCCCTTATCAGGGCTCTCTGCCCGGGAGATAGGAAGCGCGGCGCAGTCGCAGCCACAAGATGCGGGGCTACTTGGCACCCTTGAGGCACCGGCAGGGACGGCTACGCCGGAACTGTACGGACCTCCTGGGAGCACTGTAGTTCCCAACACGGTTAGGTGTTGCGACCTAAATAATGATATGGATGCAGCAAACAATGGAAAATTAGATGTCACCAAGATTAGGGAATACAGCGATAATATTAAATTCCAAGTATTAGATGAAGTTAAGGAAGATTCCGTTAAGAATGCATTTCTTCAATTGCATAACTGCATAGAAGTGCTTATCAGGCAGATAACTGTTCAAGGAGATAGTATTAATAAAATGAAACATATAATTACTGGCAAAGAATTAGGATATTTGGAGGATGTTAAGGCAGGAAACGGTTTTAATAGCCCCAAAAAACATAAAAGTACTAAACAATCTAAACCATCTTTCTCTAAGGCAAAAATAATACCCCCGAGAGAGCAGGTCATACCATTATCCACTAAATTTAGCCCCCTTGAGGTTGAAACCATAAATAACATTGATAAAAAATGATGATTGATAATCCCAAAATCGCTAGCAACAAAAGAAAAGCTTCTCCCGAAAAGGGAAATAATAAAGAAATTAAAAGACTAGCCGTTATGGAAGAAAACGAAATATCAGCCATAAAGGATAATGACATCGAAAATATAGATAACGATAATATTGATAATGAAAACTTAGACAATAACGCAGATACTTCTCTAAACGAAATTGATTTCACTGAGGTCAAAAAGAAAACCAGAAACCCCCCGATTATTGTCAGGGACGATAACTTTGTCTACTCACAATTCCAAGATGCTATGAAATCAATCAAAGTAAATGACTATGAGTGCAAAAATAGCCAGGAAAACATGGTAATAAAACCAAAGTCAGATGAAACACACCGTAGAATAAGGAAATATATGGAAGATAACAATATTGAACATTACTCGTATAGGCTCCCCAATGAAAGGCATATGCGAGTGGTTCTCAAAGATGTTCCATTTGATTATGGTGAAAGAAAATTACTTGCGTATTTGGCAACAAAATACCCAGTCGAAAGCGTTAAACAAATGACGAAGAGACACAATGGTGTTATTAAAAAACTAACCTCATACTTAGTCTCCTTGAGAAGAGAAAAGAATTTTAAAGACATATATCATATTACGCATGTTGAAAATTTGCGTGTTAAAGTTGAAGCTTACAGAACCCGACCTGGCCCGGCACAATGCCACCGGTGCCAGGGATTTTATCACTCAGCAGCTATGTGCAGACTGCATCCAAAATGCGTAAAATGTGGTAAAGACCATCTTACGGCAAACTGCACAAAGACTAGAGACGAAAAACCACATTGCTGCAATTGTGGCGGTGAACACCCAGCTAATTACCGAGGATGCCAAAAGTTCCCACAAGGGCCGAGGCAACAACAAAAAATAAGAAAAAATAAGCCCCAAGAAAGGGTTTTTGAAAACAAAAGCTATGCAGATGCAGTTAAGAGACAAAATAACACCGATATGCAGAAGACTGTGGAGGACGCAAAAGATATATTTAATAAATTAAATGATATTGTTAGCGTTTTAAACGGCCTGAATGCAATACCTCTGCTCAGAAGAGCAGTAGAAAGAATAGAATTAGAGGAGCTCAACAAAAATAATGATGAGTAAGCCAATTAAGATTATGTTATGGAATGCTGACGGAATTAATAATAAATTCATTGAATTCAGTAATTTCATTTACGAGCACAAAATAGACATTGCCTTAGTGACCGAAACTCATACTAACGCCTCAAATAGACTAATCTTAGCTAATTATCATACATATAAGACCGATCGGACTGTATGTAGAGGTGGAGGCACGGCTATCTTTGTTAAGAGAAGCTATAACTCAGTTCAATATAGCAATAGCACTGGTCAACATCACGAAGAAACCTCCATTCTTCTCTTCCAAAATGATAATACTGCATACAAATTCACTGCTTTTTATAACAAACCCGGCCACACCAGTAGGAATGATACCATAAAATCGCTTATTCCTCCAAACATTAAGTGTATTATCGGAGGTGATCTAAATGCCAAAAATACATCCTGGGGATGCCGAACTAATAACCAAAATGGCAAAGAACTTTATAAAATTATAGCAGACAATAACCTAACGGTTATTGCACCCACTGATCACACGTACTTCCCACACGCACCAAACAAAAGATCAGACCTACTAGATTTTTTCGTCACAAATTCTAATACTCCAATGAGCTGCCATACTATCACTGAGCTTACCAGCGACCATGTGCCCGTCATTGCCACACTCGGGGACACTATCCAAGACACCCCAATCATGATAAGTAATACTAACTGGAATATCTTTCACAATATTTTAGCCCTCGATGATAATGATTATACCATAAATGACTTAAACGACATAGAGCCCACAATTCAGTTACTAACTGATAAAATACAGGCCGCACACTCAGATGCAACAAAAGTTATGGTTAACAAAAAGAATTACATGGCACTACCACAACACCTTAGAGAGGAAATAGGGTATAAAAATTACATAAGGAAAAGATGGCAGAAAAACGGTGACCCAAAAGATAAACAAGAACTTAACAAGCTAACAAAAATTCTAAAGAGAAAATGCCAAAAGTATAGAAATGACAACTGGAATGATAAAATAGCAGAACTATGCACCGAAAATCAGTCAATTTGGAGAATGGCAAAATCACTGAAATCATCTAATAATAGGACTGTTAACAAACCAATTGTTGATAATAATCGTAATATCTATACCGATAAAGATAAACTCACAATCTTTGCCAACACAATTGAGAACCAATTTAAACTTAACCAACATCCAACTGATGTTGATGAAGAAGATAATATAAATAATATCTATGATGATTATCAGAAACACAAAATCCCCGACCCTATAGAAACAATCGACCAGGCGGACATAATCAACATTATAAACAAACTGAACAATAAGAAAGCGCCGGGTGAGGACAATGTTAATAATAAAATGATGAAGCATTTAACAATTAACCAAATCAACGCTTTATGCAACATCTACAATGCTTGTTTAGTGCATAACATCTTCCCAAACAACTGGAAGAATGCCACGATTATCTTAATAGCCAAGCCTGGGAAAGATAGCCGTATAGCAACCAACTTCAGACCAATAAGTCTCCTCCCAACTTTTGGGAAAATCCTTGAAAGACTACTGCTATGGAGGCTCATACCCCACATAAACTTCTTACCTAACCAGCAGTTTGGTTTTAGAAAAGATCTCTCAACCACCAAACAACTAATCAGACTAATAGATTTCATTAGCGATGGTTTATACAAGCACGAAACCACAGCCCTCCTTATGCTAGACGTGGCCAAAGCTTTTGACCGCGTCTGGCATAAGGCACTTATAACCAAACTTATTAAGCAAAAGGTCCCAAATGCTTTTATTAATATCATCGATTCATATCTAAAGAATAGGACCTTTCAAATTAAACTAAATGATAAGTTATCTGATAAGAAGCCAATAAATGCGGGAGTCCCCCAAGGAAGCATCCTTGGGCCTCTTCTGTATCTAATTTATACTAGTGACTTTCCCATAGCAAATGACCGCAACTATATGGTGGCTTTTTACGCCGATGATACGGCCATCGCCATTAGATCAATTAACCCTAATCACGCAGCTCAAAAGCTTAACGAGAACATGCCTGACATTGAAGAATGGTGCTCAAAAAATAAAATAGCAATTAATACAGACAAATCCAAACTTATGTTTATTAGAAGAAGGAAAAGAAGTAGACAGGTTACAAATAAAGTTTGCCTATTCTCCGATAACATCCCGGTCGTAAATAAAGCCGATTACCTGGGGCTCACCCTGAATCATAGACTTAACTGGAATGACCACGTTAGCAAAGTCACAAGCTGCTTTCGCCAGCATGCGACCCCTTCTGAACTCTAGCTCAAAACTACCATTAAATTTAAAAAGGCACCTTTACTTAAGTTGCATAAGACCGATTTTCACTTATGCATGTCCTGCATGGAACTGTGTCACCAACACCCAAATCAAGAAATTGGAAACACTGCAAAATAAATTCCTACGTAGAATCACTGGAGCCCCTTGGCACATCCCAAATAAATATATACGTAGAGACCTAAATATTGAAACAGTCAACGAATATATTAACCTAATGAGCGCTAGCTTTTTTCATAGTGCTAACAACACAAATACTGTAAATTACAAGAAAATTATGGACAAAGAACTTATCCAGGATAGTAGGAGCCACAACCCTATTATTAACTTCCTGCTATCCGACGGTATACTCTCAAGAAGGTACAACAGATAAGGTTCTCCCCACACAAACATGCACAGCCATGACACTAGGCCTACAGCGAACCCGGGGAAGGAGCAACCCTGTAGGGTCCCATCTGGGCAAGCTGTAGGCCTATTAACTTCAGAACGATGAGCAACCCGGCACGAGCGGTGGACTACCGGGACGGCCGGGTCGTCGTACTAACAGAGACTCACAGATGTAAATACTGTAAATAATGTATATATTTCCCCTCAATATTCCAGACTTGTATTAATATTTTTATTGTACATATTTTAACATTTTTAATTTCCTTATTCAATTGTATATTCCTTATCCAATTTAATTTTATTATTCATGACTTGAGCTGCCCATGCAGATACTACGAGCCGCCCACTGCCTTGTACTCCTTCCTTTATCCTTTTCAATGCCAATTATACCAGTCGCCCTAGGGCAAAATGTACCAGATGAAGAGGTCAAGTGCCCGCTGACGCGGGCAGGCACCTCACCAAATCCAGATCGTCGTCGTCATTTCCTTCTGTTGCACTGATGAAAGTTGCCCTTTGAGCATCCGAAACAGCTGTATGCTTTGTTATATATATTCTGTGCTCTTTAACGTTGTTTGCCGAAGTTTTGAAAAAAGATATGGTTTCAGATAGTTTTCTAACTTATAATTCGGTGATGTTGCGTATGTTTACATGGCATAATCGATTAAGATAAACATTTGTTAAAGGACGTGCGCTCAAACAGAGCTGTAAGTTAGTAAACATCATAGATATTATCCTTTAAGTATTTGAAGAAAAAAAAATCAGAACTCTCTGAAGTTTAATTTATAACAACGCTTAATGTTGAACCTATGGGAAAAATTCATTCTTTAACGCTCCTTTCTAATGCAGGGATGTATGAATTTTGCATTTTACTTATTTTTACATTAAATTTCATATTTTATTTATTTTTACATTAAATTTTACAATATGTTTGTAATTTTTTCATTGCTACTTTTAAACTCAATGCTTCAGAACTAGGTATCTTAAGTTTATTTTATATTTATCCGTTTTAAAATAAAGTTAAAATTCTTAAAATTAAAGGAAATTTGAGACATACACCGACAAACCAAAATATTTTGTAATTTGACTTATAAAATGCATTGGGTCAATAATATGTTACCACAGTGATAATTTTTTGACGATTGAAAAAAAAATATGTTTTTCTTTACTGTCCGTCTGTTGACCACGACCTCCGACTAAAACTTCCGATTCCTAAACATATCTTAAAAAAGCCCATCATAATATACTGACTCACGCAATCATTCGAACTATATTTATTATAAATCTGAATATGACCATAAATCTATAATCTGACACTGTATTTACTTTTATTTTCTCGGTGCAGCGGACGTGGCTCCCACTATCACTTATAATGTTGTGTCCGGAGACGCCGGAATAACGAAATCGGGGCAAGTGGTCATCCTGCCGAACTCCATCATTCATTTTGACTGTCTGCTACAACGACAGAACGGAAATCCAAGCTGGACGTGGACGGCTACTCACAGGTAAAGCATTTATCAATGGATTTCTGAAGAGGAAATAGTGGGTTATCGATTGAAAGCGAAGACTCTGGGGAATTTTAACTCGATCGAAATTATAATATCCTTATTTGTATGCAAAGGTTGATTTGCATCTTTAGGAATTTAGCTCTGGATTTAAGTTAAGGCAGTGATGATGATTTTTGGATTAACGTTATTGGATTTTGAAGAGCTGCCAAAAATATAGGATGAAGAACAGAGAGAAGTTTTTTTTCTTTTTTAATTCTTTTGTGAATAATCTAAGTTATCAAAACAATTTTTCCGAAGAGTCGTTTCTTCAATTATTTTCTTAAGCATATTATTTTCAAACAAGAAATAACTTATTTTATAAATTCAGAGTTTAAGTGACATTTAAATTAATATAAAAAAGATATTATTTATAAAATAAATTTGAGCATGCATGTTTTCTGGAGTACTAAAAATATTATATATATATATATATATATATATATATATATATATATATATATATATTCCTCACGGCCAGGTACCCATTGCATCAAGTACGTACATACACACGACTTTTATAGCCAGAGCTGAAACCGTTCGATAATTGATACTGAATACAGAACCTTGTTCAGTATTAATTATCGAACTGAATCGAATATTGAACGTTAAAATACTGAATATCTTACGGAATAATACTGAACGTTGTTTTTCAAGCTGCCAGTCAGGAGAGGGTGATAGGGCAAAGAAATTAAGTACTTCAGTTAGCTCTTATCACGGTATAAAAGATTTTGAAAAAAAAATTTTTTTTAATAGCAAAATATTACAAGTTTCTTAAATTAAGTTAAAAAGTTTTCAGATCAAAAATGTCTTAAAAAAATTATCTTGTGTCTTAAAAAGGTTATTAAAATAGCAATGATAGAATGGAAAAACCATTGGAAATGGCAAAGTCGGGTTAAATAATTTAAAAAAAATTGCAATTTTGGTAACCATCTTGTTTTAAATTTAAAATTAACAAACAGCTCATAGCATATTGAGCATCTCTTTCCTTACGTACAACATTTAAAATTTATTGGTGGATATTAGATATTTTTAATCATTTATCTTATTTGATTTCAAGGAAGTGATATGAAAATAGCTCCTTTGAAAGAGGTAACATAATTCCATTTAATTTCAGTAAATGTGTTCAATTGTATAGTATTTTAATTTTAAACATTACAAGTTTCTTGGTTTTAAATTTGAATGCAATGGAGCATTCAAAATATTTGTGTACAATGTGCAAAATAAAAACGAGAACGACTACATCACTTTTCGTCCAAGAAATAACTTTCAGCGAACCAAATTACGATCTCAATGGTTTGAGAATCTAACCATAACTCCTTTCGCACCAGTAGAATGAGAAAGTAGCTCTGCACCAGGGACGCATACATGGAGAATACACGTCCTAAAGAGTCTTGGGCCGCTAGAGTCCGAAAGGCTCGTTTTATATATGGTACCGTGAGCCATGCAGAGAAAATTGCAATCACTTGTACATTATTATGTTTTTGAAGTGGTTAAATAAGCTAATTAATTTATGCAGATGATGTATAAAATTGCTGAATCAAGCATAAAAGTTTCTCTCCATAACTGAACAAACCGACTTGTTAAACGGATTTGAGAGTTCGATTTTCAATAAAGTATGAAGGTTATCCCTAATCTGGAAAATACATTTAATTATATAACATAGTTGCATCCTAGTAGTTTAATGTTTGCTTGCAACAATATTTTTAATCAAAATTTTTCATTTCTTATCTTTCTAATTTTTTCTTCTTTTTTTTTGCGGAGGTAGAAAAAACAGTATCCAAGTAAGTTTTAATCCATACAAATAAAAAAGACATGTCCTCACTAACTGACTGATTCAGTATTGCAAAAGTGAAGCTCACGTGAAATTTGTACAATGATTTTCTTTTATGACATAGGCAACTACTAAGGAAGAATTAATTTTTTGATACTCTGCCTCTAAGGGGTTTAAAAGGTTTGAAAAACCTCCGATTTCGTCATTTTGTTGTATTAAGTAATAATTAAAGTAGTGTTTAATTACTAGTTATACGTTAGGTATTCATTTAGATTCATTTTTAGACGGTCTTAAACAATAATTTAAGTAGTGTTAAATAGTTAGTTATACGTTAAGTAGTTACTTAGAATAATTTTGTATTTTTATGGAACTAAGTTAAGAAGTAATTATTCAGATTTATTTTTGATCCTTTCTAAAATAGGCTGTAGAAATGTTAAACATAAACAGTCCAACGTAGCCGGATACTGTCATATGGATTATTAGTGGCGGAGCTAGCCTTCTTCGAGCAAAAGCATATGTATTATAAGATACGCAAGTTATGGCTCGAGAGGTGCGTGAGGAAGTAGTACAGCACGTAATGAAGTATTGGGGGGGGGGGTTGAGTTCTTAATCTTATCTCACGACAGAAATTGAAATAATTTTAATAATTCTGTTGACAGAAATGTTCCGAAGTCATATTTACAGCTTTTTGTGGGACATATTTTAAATTATTATTGAAATTTGATTCACAGAGAACTTTTACAATATTGCGAACATCTCTTGAATACAGTTAAAACTGAAATCAAAGCACTTTCTTCCGGGCAACAACTAGTACTGTATGAATTACATTGGAATGCACAATCAAAATTTTATCCTTTATTTTTCTAGGTTCCTTGGGAGGTAAGAAAAAAATATCCAAGTAATTAAAATACTGTATAAATTATATCGGTTTACACAACTTTTTAATCAAAATTTTATAATTTATCTTTCTAGGTTTTGGGGTGATTGGAATAAACGGTATCTAAGTCGTCATAATGTATAAATTGTAATGGCGTATACAACGTTTTTAATCAAGATTTCATCATATATCATTCTGGGTTCTTTGAGGGGTTAGAAAAAACAGTACCCAAGTAGTTATAATATTGTATAAGTTATAGTGCGCCTTTGAGGAAAACTCCTCTAGACTAAAAGTCTGGGACTGCCTGTTACTATGGTAACAAGCAAGAGCACATTTCAATTAGGGGTGAAATGGAGGAAAGGTGTCGACTGGTTTACTGGCCTATGCCAAGATTAAGACAAAACTATTCACCCTACACCCCTATTCGAAGTGTCTTTTCCTCGTAACCATAGTACCCGCCACGACGCGAGACGGGTGTCTGAAGGAGTTCTCCTGAAAGCCGCACTATATATTGGTGGTGTACACAACTTTTTAAACAAAATTTTATCATTTCTTTTCTTTGTGTTGTTGATGTGATGGGACCTTGAAAGACAGTATCCCAGTGGCTGGGCAGATGGAATTGAAGAACGTGGACTTAAGTACAGGCTCTCTATTTATTATGCCAAAGAGACAGATGATGGAATATTTACCTGCACAACACCAAAAGGTCACTCCAATGAAGTTCATGTCAGAGTTCGAAGTAAGTCATAGTCACAGAGAATTTATGGTTAATCCTTTGACGCAGATGGGACACTGATGTCCTTTTTGTCTATATTTTTTTCTGACTATCTAATTACAAGCAAAAGTTTATTCTGATAGTTTTTAATTATTAGAAATAGCCTAATAGTTACTAAAAAATCTGATAGATTATCTTAATTCTACTTGTACTAAATTATAAAATCAGGAAAAAAAAAATTTTTTTAATTTTTTTTTCATTTATGTTCAAACATTTAATAATAAATGATCTGGTATGATAAAGAAATTTCAATGACGAATAACTGTTTCTCTTAAATATAAATAACTGCAAATGAATGCAAAAATTATTGTTTGGAAGTGAACCGTGTTTGGAAGATTTTACCTTTTAACGCTGATTTAGACACCAGTGGTTAATGCTGTATTTCATAACCATAAATTATTAAAATGCTAAATATAATATTTTCGTTTATTTTGACCTAAATCAAAACAAAATAAAGAGAAAAGTATGAAAAATAAGTTTAATAAAAATTCTGCTTCGAAGGGTTAAAAAAAAACATGTTCTCTCTTATGGTTAAAAACACGGAGGGAATTTTAATCTAACCTTACGAACCATACAATTTTAGTTATCGTCAAACATAAGAATATTATTTTCGCTCGAAAATTTCAATCCAATTACTTAAATAAACTTGTTGAAGCTTGTTTAAGGAAAATGTAAAAGTTTCAACAATAGTTTTATTAATAGCGTTTATATTAGGAAAATACACCACAAAACTTTAAAAAATTTTATCTAAATAAAATAGGTAGTTGCGGACACAAAAAATATCCGCGCGCGATTAGTTCAAATATACATTTATTACTATATATTTTATTAATGTTTATATAACATAATTACTATTCTGAAAATATATGTGCCAATACATATGGGGTTGAAGCAAAAAGAAATATATGCATAAAAAAAAATTTAGACACCTCGGTTCTTATTGCTTAAAAGAAACCATAAAGCCAATTTTTCCAATACTTAGAATCAACACTATATTCTGGTTTACATGTAACATACACCGGTGCACCGATTATTGATAGCACACATATGTGTATCTATCAAATACAATAATATCGCGATCAATATTGATAGCAATACATATCTAATGAAAAAATATAGCGACCATTATTGATAACTATAATTATCTAATATGATAATGTCGAGATTGTCAAAAATAACATGACATATCAATTAAATAATACTGCGCATATTTTACATAACGATAATTATTAAACACTCTATCATTATTAGTGATGATAAATTTTATTTGGGTAGCAGAAATAATAATTAGGAATATAATATAAACTGGTTAAATTGGAAAAAATATCACGATATATTGATAAAATATCGATATTTTTGAAAATATCAATTAGATCACGACTTGGTACTTAATTTTTATAGGGGCAAATCTTTCACTTTGACGATCACGTGCACCAATACATGGTTTCTATAACCGGCCGACATCTCATTTTGTGAATTTTCCTTTTTTAATCAAAGTATGTGCGATTTACGTTATGTTAAATAATACACCATTATTTAATATATTATAAGAACATCTATAAATATCATCTGAAATACCCATATATATCACTGAATTTTTTTTTATTATTTAATATTTTATCTCTGTTAAAATAAATTTGGAAGTGGTACAAATTTAAATATTTTCTCATTTCTGTTTGGGTTTATAAGTTGTGTTAATATTTTATCTACTTCTTTATAACCAATAATTATATAAGAATAAATTCGGAAGTAAATGGTTGAAGGGAAAATACGTCAGTAAAGACAAAATTTTTATGCTAAGCTTCATATTTTGGTAAAAATGTCTAAATTTGTTATCGGACACTTTTATACATTTGGAAAAAGTGATTAAATGCGTTACCGTAAGCCGTGGTGGCACAGGAGTTAAGTGTTCGCTTATCTTTGAGGTGACCCTGGATCGAATTCCGGCTGTGATTGGTTGATACGAATTCGGCCCCCGTCTCGCACCGACGGCAGAGCTCTGATGTAAAATATCCTCAGTGGAAGATAGGTTAGAATCCCCTTGCCGTTGGACTAACCGTGGATGGTTTTTCTCTAAATATAACGCAGAGCCAGGATAGCCTGGACATGCGTTATATCATTAGGTAAGGCACTGGGCCCATGTCCAATAGGTCGTGGGTTCGATCTCTGCCGGTCGAAGAATCTCCGTGTAGTAAATGGTGACTGATACATGTTAAATCTGTCGAGTCACAAAGTCCTCCATGTTCCCATAACAAATCAATACCTCTGGGGGTACTGATTCAGGAGTTTCCTTGTCTTCTGGATTTGTTCAAAATTACAAGGCTACGGAGTTGAACATCAGTAGTCGTAAACCCATGAAATTGGGTCGGCTGTTCAACGACGGTTATAAAATAAAATAAATTTAACGCAAATGTGGGTTTGTTTAATCAAAAAAAAATCCTCCACGAAGGCTAGTTTGTCCAAATGCATGATCCAGGACTTCCCTTGTCTCCTAGCTTGTGTCCACATGGTGAAAATTACATGGTGAACATTGATAGTCGCAAACTCGTAACTGGATCGGCTATTCAACGCCGATTATAAATATGTTACGGTTGCATAAGTATTAACCCCAACTTACATTGAAATTAGTTACTTAAAAAGTCAACATCGGAAAATACGGCAAGTGTTTTCAATTTAAAAATTGCCTTAAAAATTACTATTTGTTACATAATAAAGCTTTCACTTACAAGCATTCGCTTTTTAAACCTTAATTGATCAAAAATATTTTAGCACTTTTATATTTATTCTTAAAATAAGTTAGAAACGAAAATTTAATATACAATGCCATCTTCTCGGAAATGAAAAAAAAAAAATTCAAAAAGAATCTATAACTATGACAAAGTGGAAATGTGCATTTATTTTTGAGAATTAATACTGTTTTATTTATAGCCACTTAAGGCAGAATTAGACGTTGGTAGATGACGCTCATAAGTTATGACTGAACTCCCAATGCATTTCTGAGATTTTTAATAGAACTTGAAAATAAAGTACTTTTTCTTGGCTGCAAGAAAAAAATAAAATATTTATGTCGGAGAAAAATGTGAAAAACGCGATGACATTTAAGTAAATCTTATATACTTCCAGATTGCTTTGGGTTTTTGAACAATAAAATTTTTTAGGATTTATTTAGAGCAATTTGTTCTAAAAAATTATTTTTCCTTGGGATTTAAATTTACTTCTAAGTAATTACCTAAGCGAAATTTTATTCAATTTCTCAAAATTTATGGTCCGGGAAAGTCTAATTTGTCCAGATTCATACGAATTTAAGAAGAGCAGAACATTAAAAAAATTTAAACAGAATCTAGGACCGCTAGGACAGAAGTACTAGGACCGCCTATATAAATTTAGACTCCTACTCAATTAATTGCATTTTACCCTTTTGATTTACCAATCAATTTAATTTACTTCTTAATTTTAAATTCCCTCTAGGCAAATTCTGACTTCTTATGCATTGCTAATTTGCTGAGCACTAAATGTACTACAGTACGCAAAATAAAAAAAAGTACCACCCTGAATAACTTTTGATCTAATGATCGGATCTTTACGTTCTGTAACTCAATCTGAATGGTTCGATACGGTGACCTCAAATATGCTAATTAATTAGTACAGACTATATCTTAAGTTACGAAATCAGACCCAAAAACGTACTTTTTCTTAATATACATACACCTTTTTTCCTACAGATTCCAATCTTTGACCCATATTATATCGGTGGTAGCCGCAATCTGGGAAATATTTACTTTGTGAGCACATATACACCCAGCGAAAACCATGGGTGTATCCTAAGGGTCTATATGTAAAGTGTAGCCATCAGTGTTGACTTTCGATACAAGGGCATACTTGGCAAAGGCATTAGTGTTTAATCTGTCTTAAGTGTATGTTAGGAATTAGTTTCTCTTGTAAATGTACAGCACTCGCAGTAATTTTATTTCTCGTTGCTTAGCAACGACAGAAATTTACTTTGTCAGATATTCAAGAACCAAATGCATGCACATTATAACAATCAAATCTTGGCGTTCTAATAATTAACAATCTGTAAAAAAACAATATATAATGAACATACAAAATGTTTTTATCAGTCCTTGGAGTTGATAAAGTAGTAATAGCATTTGGATTGTGTGCAGCCTACAAAATCAATATTGCTTGAAAAAGTATTCAGTCCAAAGCTATTAGAGCAGATCGCAATCAAAGGGTTAAACCAACAAATATTTAATTTAATTTGTTCAATTAGTTTCATTATTTGATCCAGTTCCGGACCTTAAATTCTTTTCTATACCTGACCTATATCGATCTATACCTAAATCTAAACGATCTAGTTCAGTAGGTAGGTAATTTATCTAAGTCGCACTAGAGCTGCATAATGGGCTATTAGTGACGGTCTGGCAAACACCCCTAAAAATGATGCCATCACAATTTTGATCCTCTGCTGAGGGGATGGCTCCTCCGTTTTGGTAGCCGGATAACTTGCGTGTGAAGTCGACCACTTTATGATTAAACAGTTTAACGGGGACCGATACCACGCACTCTTGGTTCCTTCGCAGGCTGATCAAAGTGGTCATCCACCCGCTTATTGATTGAAGCCAGTGATGCTTGACTTCGGTGTTCTACTGAGAACTGTGTCTCTACGATCAGTCCATCTAGCTCGATTCCTAAAGTAACGAGTTGTTATATACATCAAAAAAGGGTATTTCTCTAAGATCTATACGTAAATTACAGTATAAAAAACAGATTATAAGTTGTTTTCTTTTCGAATTCAAATAAGGATATCACAATTACAGAAGGATATGAAACAGATTGAACCATACATGCAGAGTACTGCAAGATTTGAACCCGCTACCCCGCGTTTTAACATATATGATGAAGCAGAAAGTCCACTGAGCCTGGAAGCGCATCTCTAAGATATGCATTTTCTTAAGTACTTACCATTTCTTCCGTTTACCCTATTTCGATGAAAACAAACCGAACCTCTTCGAGATCGAAGTTTAATAATCTAGAAAGAATTGGAAAATACCAGTGTAAATGGTGCAGCACAAAAAAATTCATTCGCAGAAAGTTTAAAAAATTTTGACAATTTAAATAAACGAATCGAACTGAATTATTAAAATTATTTGATCATGCACCATCAACCCTATTTTTTAAAGTACATCTAATAGTAGCTTCTCTTTAACTTCTTAACCGACGCCAAAACTAAAAATTCAGAACTTCATCTTTTTTCTACATCTTCATGTAAGTCAAATAAAATCTTTTCGTTGCATTTTATAAATTTTAAACTGTTTATGCAACGTAGTTTCTTTCTATTAAATTATTTTATTGGAATAGTCAAGTTCTTTCAAAATATTCACGATGATTACAATTTTAATATTCACCTTAGATTTATTTTGAGACAACTTTTTGACAGGTTTTAACTTTTTCTAATGCAAGCAGCCAGTCAAGCATAAGTTTGAAACTACTGAAATAATAGATAGCATAGTGACTATAAATTGCCAAATATAAAACTGCATTACATGGATCCAATTTTTAATTTCTATTCTAGTGTTTCATGTTTGTGTATGTACAATAAAATCAATTTTTTAAAATAAGCACCACATATAAAAATGGTACTTATTTAATTTGAGAATGAAGAAACTATTAAACATCATTTGACAGAACAGAATAAAATACAAATTTGCGCTTATAAATCCTAAACTTGTGATTAGTGAATGACGTTTTGTGTTTTTTATTCTATTGTATCACAAATTCGTAATTTGCCAATTAATATAAATTTGTATTTTGCAATTTAATTTCAAATATTGTACTGTTTTATTAATCTATCGTTTTATTGTTTTATTAATCTATCGTTTTATTAATCTATCGTTTTATTGTTTTATTAATCTATATTTTCCGAATGGATTATGCTTAATTGTTATAATTAATGACGCTGTTTGACATGTATAAATCGCATTTGTGATTTATATAGGTCAGATTTATTTTCTATTACATACCAATCTTGCCATGAAATATATCTTTTATTTTTATTTTAATTATTGGCTAATGAAATAGAGATGACTCTATTCAAGAATAAGCCCATGAGAAACTATTTAAGATCTGTTTTATTAAAAATCACACGCATTAAAATTATTATATTTGTTACACATTTTATGTATAGTAGATTTCCAAGAATGTTTTTCAGTTTTAAAGTTTTTACATATTATTATTATGTACTGTTTTATTAATCTATCGTTTTATTGTTTTATTAATCTATATTTTCTGAATGGATGATGCTTAATTGTTACAATTGATGACGCTGTTTGACATGCATAAATCGCATTTGTAATTTATATAGGTCAGATTTATTTTCTATTACATACCAATCTTGCCATGAAATATATCTTTTATTTTTATTTTAATTATTGGCTAATTATTGAAATAGAGATGACTCTATTCAAGAATAAGCCCATGAGAAACTATTTAAGATCTGTTTTATTAAAAATCACATGCATTAAAATTATTATATTTGTTACACATTTTAAGTATAGTAGATTTCCAAGAATTTTTTTTAGTTTTAAAGTTTTTAAATATTATGGAAATTTAACTTTAAAATTCGTAACAACTGTCTCACCTATAAAATAGTATTATTTTAACAATATTTTTACATAAAAATTTCACAACCACAGAATATACAAGATGTTTTTTAAACACCACTCTTAATATATTAAAAATACTTGCAAGCTGCAAACTACACATACAAAATAAAAATTTATCAACAATTTTGAAGGGAAAATTAAGAATTATTATTATTTTGGAATCAATACAATAATGTTAGATTTACACCAATTAAAGAATATCGCATAGAAGTCATAACCAATTTTTGTTCGAAATTTTGATAATTCTCATTTAAAATAAAATAAAAAATAAAGATTGTTTTTTAATTCATTTGAAAAATAAATTAGGTTCATAATCAGTATCACCTTTACAATCAAGGATATAGGCAATAATTCATAGGATTTTTATAACAGTTATTTTTTTTTTTTTTCATTTAAAATTACATTCGTTATAATGTTTGCTTTAATAGTTTCAAAAATATTTATTAAGATTGTTGTTTTGAGAACAAGCATTAATTTTTTACTGTACTAACAAACTAAAATGTAAATATTTATCCTGGAATGCATAAATTTTAGATAAATCTTCACATTTAGCCTGTAACTATCACGTAGTTCTACATGAGGGATGTTTTAATATTTAGAATTCAGCTATTCAGCTTTCATTATATAAAAAATTGAAAAATAATGAGTCTTTAGTAACGAAAAAGATCTTTAAATAACTTATTAAAAATACTTTAAGTACTTTTACTAGCCGGCTACCAGCTATTTTTGAATAAATATAATTTCATGCATCTCGATATCGGTTCTCAAGTATTCGTACAGTCCAAAATATTTTCAGTTCTCACAGGCATTTTGTTTAATATATGTTTTGTTCATGTATGTTTAAAATTAGCTGTGACGGTAAACATAGTCTTTAATTTATTTAATTTTTAACAACTTTTGTTAACCTGGAACCGTGATGGCTTAGGGGATAAAGCGTTCACCTTTCAATGTGGTGAACCGGATTCGAATTCCAGCAATGGGTAATCGATAAGAATTCCGCATCCAGCTAGCACCGACCACACTGCTGACGTAAAATGTCCTCAGTGGTAGATGTATCATGGGTTAGAATCCCCTTACCGTCAGACCAACCGTGGGAGGTTTTCGTAATTCGATCTCCTCTCCATATAACGCAAATACGGGTTAGTCCCATGAAAAATTCCACCACGAAGGCAAATTTCTCCCAATACTTAATCCAGGAGTTCCCTGGGTTCTAAATTACAAGGCAAAGGAGTTGAATATTAGTAATCGAAAACCCAAAGATTGGATCGGCTGTTCAACGACGGTTTAAAATACTGAACTTTTGTTAGTCTACGTATTTGGTTCCAGAACTGGTTTTCACTTCAGTATGAGCATAGCGAGCTTTAATATTAGGAATTTCATTTCATCTCGGATTTTTATCAGTTTAAATTTTTTTAAAACATTAATGTAACAATGTCGTTCCATGAAAACACACGTTGAAACAAAGAAAAAACCCGTATTCTTTCAATATTACATGCGACCAACTCCTCATAAAACGATGCGAAATATCACAAAATGATCTAAAAAAATTATAAACAATCTATAACAAAAAAAAAAAACCGTACCAATCAGTTAAACTATCTAGAAGATATTAAGGAGAGTTAAATCTGCAACAATGGAATTTCGTATTTTTGGTTTCTACGCACGAACTACATGACGCCGGAAAGGGGTGATTGTTTATTAATTACCCCATGTAATATGTATTAATAAAACATACAATGGAAAGAAGGAAAAAAAAAACCTGATCCAAATCCCAAATTTGTGCTCGAGTTATTAACGATACATACTTTTACAACTGACTTAAATGCGTACCATAAAATTTGATTTGTTTAATCTCAAAATAATCTGTACAAATTCAAATCAAAATGTCTTAAATATATAAATTTGTATCGAAACACATTTTCTACTAAATTTCTATGCAAGTTGTTTTCAACCTTAGAAATATGCTTTCAGTAAAAGAGATTTTCATGTTATTTTGTAGTTTAAATATGCGTATTATATAAATGTAGTTTCTCGTAAAATGACTCTTTTATTCCGATTACAAATAGTATAAAATTTTTAGTTTCATATTCATAACTTTCACCTTTACAGAAACTATAAAATTAAAATTTATAAACTTGCTATTAAATGGGCTGACAAACTGTTCACAATGAGTTTCTACTTTAAAAAAAACATTTAAAACGTTTTGGTTAAGTCACAATTTTATTCATTCTAAAATAAATGGAAAGCACGTAAACAAAATACAACTTGAAAATATTTTAAAAAGAGAAATTCTTGAAGTAAACATTTTCTATCATAAAAATGAAGTATATAGGAAAAAGTTTTTAAAAAATGAAACACGTCAAAGTAGAAGTTGCCGTTTGTTTATGGAGCTAATATCGTTCTATTTATTGAATGCTATGGAAAGTTCGGTGTTTTGAGATTGCGCCCAATGCCCATATTTTTGAAAAATATGTCAATATGGTAAAAAGAAAAATTACGGGTTTTTAGGTAGCTCTAAGTCAGCCCTTTTAATAAAATATATAAACTTAAACTGCATAATGATAATAACTGGGTTTATTTTTTTATAAAAGGATTTTTGAAACTTTGTGAATCAACAAAATCAATTTATTTATTTTGTTGCTAATACCACTTTTATATTTTTAACCAATATAAATATTATTTTAATTTATTTTTACCAACAAAAATATAGGGAACCTGTGTTGGATTTGTTTTTTGTTTTTTTTCCCAATGCCATCCCAATTGTCATTCGTCAATCAGGTATCAGTAGGCAGATTTGTTGGCACCTTTCAGGGGCACCAATATCAGGTGAGCTAACGTTACTCCCACAGTAAGGGCAGATAGTGCAGAGAATAAAAGAACATCCATGCCTTCTCCGGTATTCGAACCCAGGACCTTTCTGGTGTGAGGTCTGTGTGTTGGTAACTAGTTTTCCAAGTTGTTACAGTCTCTATGACCGATAAGTACAAATTTTTATATCGCCATGTATATTGAGAAAAATATAGATGTCGCGACTTTTTACAATTTAACTGTTTTACACTGCTAAAAATTTTCATTGCCCAAATAAAATTTATCATGAGCTTCACCACAATATCGTATTGAATAGTTATCGTTATGTAGAATATTCGCGATATTTTCTCCTTGAATATTACGCTCTCGATAATTATCGCGATAGTATCGCAGTGGATACTTGTAGATATCAATAACGATCAGTATATTATCGTAGTCGAATTGTATTATTATCATTCATGATCGTGACATTGTAGTATTTGATTCACTTAAGTGTATTGATTCAGTGTGTAAGCGGTAATAACCATGGTCCCTATAACCGATCAATACCGTAAAAATAAAAAAAAATTATTTTAAAAACAAAATTTAAATGTAATGGCGAAAAATTATGATAGATTAGGGAACACCCCATTCGCTACCGCTCACCATCCCCGATGATTGCTTCGCAATAATTGTTGTTTCTTGGCATATAACAGTTTTTTTTTCTACCAAAGTTGAAATTATTCACTTAAAATACATGTACTAAAAAGAATTATGTTTGCTTACGCTAGTGCCCCCCCCCCTTCCCACGTCCAAATATTTCCCTTATGATTCTATATCTATTAGAGAACATAAATAATTTTTCCAAGTAATCGTTTTTTAAAATAACATTTAAAATTAAAAGTATATAATTATAACTTAAGGCCTAGATTACTTACGTATCCAGCGCTTTAGTTATAATAAATCTGGTGAGTTAACAATCGTCAGTTATTATTTTTGCTTACCAAATACTAAATATATTTTTTGCCATTGTATTAAATTGTATCATTAATGAACTGATCTGTCTCAATTAAATAGCTTAGTGGATGAAGCAGGTAAGTGTTATTTATTTCAGGGGTATTTTTTAATTAGGAAAAATAACATAAAGTGGTCGCATCAATATGGGTATGTTTAATGTAACAGAATGGTGTTAGCTTTCACTTTAATTTTAACATAACTAATCCACATTAGTTATGAATATGCTTTTATGATTTTTACTTAAAATTAGATTGTAGTAAAAATAAGGCAAAGAATTATTTGCTCTGCCTCATATTAAATCTGTAATAAAATAGTTCGGATACCTATTTTTTTTCTCTCCCCCTGATTACAGTCACTTTGAAATAGTCACTTACCTGGTTCATCCACTAACTCTTCAACTGTTTCAATCTTTTTCAAATAAACGTTTTTATTTAAATTTATAAGTCTTTTTTTTTTCCTTGTTCAGAAGTCCAATGTCCAACCATAGATTCTTTAGATCGCAATCGTGTGATGGCTGTTGAAGGTAATAAAATGCATAGTCAAGCAAGGTTTGCGTGCATGGAAGGATTCAATCTGATTGGACCAGAAGAAATCACGTGCACCGCATCTGGAACTTGGTCTGATACACCACCATATTGTGAAGGTTAGACTTTCTTTAAACTACTCTTCCTACTGTTAAGAGATATTTTTACTACCAATTAAATTTCAATACAGCAGTTTAAGTGCAAATTCTAATGATTATATGAGGACAATTTAAACCCTTTTCCAATTACCGTAATCACATATACGTGATCACGTGACTATCTCGTCACGAGAAACAGTATATGAAACGAGCTTTTCTGGTTCTAGCGACCCAAGATCACACGGACGTGATCTCAATATGGTACGCTCGTACTAGTACTCCTTAGTACGTACACTGTCGAAGCATGCAGGACTGGGAAAACGCTTCTTTCTCCTTCGTACAGTCCTACAGAGGTCAAATGAACATAGAAAATATTACAATAATTCAAATATGTAAACTATTTCGAAAGCAACGCCCTTAATATACATATTTTAGAAGTTTTGTCAAAAATAGTATACATAGTAGAGGGCCGCCAACTAAAGTTTAAGGGCAGGATAAAATAAAAACGCAATTGAAATCTTGTGAGAATGACAGAATGAAAACAATCGAGAACAATCCAACTATTTGATGAAACAGAAAGAATTTTTTAACCAATTATTTAAAATACCTTTAAGTTTCATCAGACAAACAAATCGATTTTGATCATTTTCATACTGTCTTTCTCGCTGGTAATTCGACTGAGATTCTGTTTCTTCGTCGCTAAAATTTTGATTAGTGACCCCGACTGTGCGCAGTTTTTTTTTTAACAAGTATTCTTAAAATATATAAAAAGGGCGGTCGTTACGGAGCACCCATTAATGCATCTTATCCTCTTAAAATTTTCATACTCAGGGAGAAAGCAACCCTTTTCTTAATCGATATAAATATCGATGTTCGAAGATTATTTTAAATATTCACAGCACCGCATATCTTTGTGTTTACAAGTTACTGAAACACTTGTATTGACGTAGAAGTAGTTTCCAGTTTATACAAAATACCCCTTTATGCAAACACACATATAAAGCTATCTCGGAAATGTAAATGCGCAATCAAACCTGCCAAAAAGGGAGGCGAATTGCATTATTTAAACATTGGCCGTGTATATATAATCAATTTACTCGCAGAGCTTACATTTTCATGGCTATAAATTTGCAATATGTTTAATTTAACAATCAATTGTGCGACATTCAGACTCATTTGTTGCGAGATGATATTTGTTATGGCTGCTTTTAATTAAGAGTTCTATCATGAAAAGTTGAAAACCTGTAATTCATATTTTATGTATAAATATGTATTTATTTATTAAATAAAATATGAATGCTGAGTTTCAAATTTTGCGCAGTCCACAATTGTAGAATAAATCATAACCAACCTAAATGCATAATACTGGCAAAATTATTATAATAGTAAAACTCGTTTGATTGGAGCTGTTATTTAACGATAAAATTTTTTAATACATGGCTCTTTTAATGATTAAAAAACTTCTAAAACGTTCTGTTAATAAAACTGTTTTTTTTATTTTTTTTATTACGGTGTTATTAGATCAGTTTATGATGTTCCCATAGTTTACATAGTACCAAGAGTGACCCATAAAGCTTTGGCAGTTTTAGTTTACTCAAAATAGGGCGAAAGTAGGAAATTACGTCTATGGGTCATTTGTAGCATTTTTAACTGCGGTCACTTTTTCAAACATTTGGGCATTTTTTTAAAAAATTTAAGCGATTAAAAAATTGATTTTAATAACTTAAGGCATTTCTCTTGAAGTAATCTTCTAAAAATAGTAAACATTATAAGGTTCCTTACTGAAGTGATAAGAAATTTTAAAAAATAAACGTGAGATATTATTTTCAGAATATTATAATACAGGGTGTTTATAAAGTTCCGGACCCATTTTGATGTTTAATAACTCATAAAATAATAAAGATAGATTAAAATTAATAACATAGATGGTTAGATAGACTCAAAAAGTTTCATGAACCTTGTCAATGAACTTCCACGTCTGCCCCCTTCGTCGCACGGAGAATATCAATTCGATAGTCAATTTCACGCCAGGTAGCGGCAAGCAGGTCGCCATCCACAAAGGCTAATGCGGTTGTAATTCTGGCTTTTAGGTCATCAATGTTCGACACGATCCTCCTGTAAACATTGCCCTTCATAAATCCCCAAAGAAAAAAGTCTATCGGCGTTATATCAGGTGATCTGGGTGGCCAAGGAATTAGACCTCCTCGCCCAATCCATCTTCCTGCAAAATAGTCATTTAAAGAACTACAAACGATGATACCCCAATGAGGTGGTGCACCATCTTGTTGCAAAAAGACATGTGGCTGAAACTCTTCTAGTTGTGGAAATACGAAGTTTTCCAACATGTCTAAGTATACGACTGATGAGACCGTCTTTTCTGTAAAAAAGAAAGGCCCAATGACTCGGTCGTGCATTAGTCCACACCACACATTAACCTTTGGGGAATCCCTTTGTGCCTCACGGTATTCATGGGGGTTTTCAGATTCCCATATGCGCACATTATGGCGATTAACAATGCCAGAACATGAAAGGATGCTTCGTCTGAGAACATTATGCGCTTCAGAAAATCAGCAGCATCTTCTATCCTTCCTACCATATCTGTTGCAAACGCCATCCTCCTAGGCCTATCGTCCGGTTCCAAACCTTGAACAATTTAAACTTTGTATGCACGCAGTCTTAATTGTTTCCTAATAACCTTGTACACCGTCGAAATTGGCATATCCAATTCTCTTGCTCACAGATCTTCTAGGATTGTGTAAAAATGTCTGTCTGACACGCTCAACGTCAAAATCACTTGTGTATGGACGTCCGGAACGTTTCTTATGTACGATACTTCCAGTTTCTAGAAAATTCTTTTTCTACCGCAAGATACTGCTTTTGGGTGGAGGATCTTTTTGGTAAATTCTTCTGCAATTTCTCTGTGCTTGCACTATCGATTTCGTTTCTATGAACCACCATAAAATCTGTGCTTTCTCTTGTGGTGTATGCATTCTCCTTAATATCCGCTCGAATAAAACATCATATAGAAAAGTACTACACAGAACAAACACATCAAAAGTAAACAAAACATTGCAATAGTTGCCAAAAACAAAAGAGATTAAAATGCAATTAATAAGCAGACGATATTTAGAAAAGTACAGATATTTAGACTGGAAAATAAAATTATCTGAAATTAACCACACGCGCAGACGATATTTACAAAAGTAAAGATATGAAAGCACCTGAAAAGGAAAATATATGAGTTATTCCATAAATAAATACCATAAGTTTGTTTATATCTTCATTATTTTATGAGTTATTAAACATCAAAATGGGTCCGGGACTTTATATACACCCTGGCACCATAACCTTTCGTGGCACCATAACCTTTGGTATTTCTCTATCAACTCTATAATGATTATTCATTTTGTTAGGTTGACTTAATATTTTAAATAGTGTTAAAAAAATAAGTTATACGTTATTCATTTAGATTCATTTTGTTTGGCTGTCAAAAGGTTCTTTACTTGTAATTCAAGGAATCTAGGTTAAGTAATAATTTAAATAGTGTTGAATAGTTATAAAGTATTTATTTAAAATATTTTTGTATTTTTACAGAATTAAAAGCATAGTTACGAAGTAATTAGGGTTATTTTTGATCCATTCCTAATATAGCTGGCCAAAATATTAAACATGAACAGTGCTATAGTGCCGCATACTGTTTTTTCCTGTTAGAACGTTAAAATTAGCTTTTAAATTTTACCCATCGTAAAAACTTATCTTTAATGGCCTTTTTATCGCACAAAATGTTCTTGTATTTCCTATTTTGTTGAAAAAGTTCAACGGTTGTCTTTTTACAGTAATACAGTGTCCACCTCTCGTTCTGGAAGACACCCATTTGAGAGTGGAGGCGCACAACCGGACATATGGGTCCAGAGTAATGTTTTCATGTCCGACAGGATATAGACTCGTGGGTTTACCAGTAATAATCTGCCTTAAGAACCAAACCTGGTCAAACTCAACACCATACTGTGAAGGTAAATTTTTTGTTTTTATTATTTTCAGTACTGTAAGCATTCCAAAATTTTTTTTAGTTGCTTTACCACCACTTACAGTTTCTATATAGAAGCATTGTTCAGTGTGATTGGTTAAGAGTTAAAATTTTCCAAAAAGAAACGAAACATAGTTTTTCTCGTGAAGTTAACATAGACATATCTCATCATGCGGCATCGTTTTATAGGCATCTCTATCTTTATGCGGCAGAATCATAGATATTCTTTTCCTTAATATGAAAATTAATCTTATTCTTTTCAAAAATTGTTGCGTGCAAAAATTAGCGTTAAATATCAGAGTATCTTGTGAAATATTTAGCTTTCGTAAATTATAATATCTATATTTGGCCCTTTTATAAAATTATCTATTTTATTATATGCGTAATGAGCAATTAATTTTCTTATAAAACAGTTTTCATGTATAAATTATTTCTAGTAGAATTTTTTTTTTTTTTTTTATCATGAGGCTAAATTTTTTGAATAAAGATAAAACGTGAATAGAGGTGGCTTAGAGTCCCTTGCCGTCGGGGTAACTGTGTGAGGTTTTTCTATGTAACGCAAAAGCGGGTTAGTTCCATCAAAAAGCTCTTCACGAAGGCAAATTTCTCCTAATACTTGATCCAGGAATTCTCTTGTCTTTTGGATTGGGTTCAGAATTACAAGACTATGGAGTTGAACATTAGTATTCGTACACCCAAAAAAATTGGGTCAGCTGTTCAATGACAGTTATAAAATAAAATGGGTTAATGAGCTAAATCAATCAATCAATAGTTTAACTAACTTTAGCGCAATCACGTGTTTCTTCGCAAATTCAGTAAAGCAAAAAACACATCTTTGAATCTTGAAAATTCAGTGTTTAAAAAATTTTACTTAAATCGTTTTTTCATGAAGATCTTAAATAACTGGATATTAGATTTAGGTATTTAAACATTTTAACCCGATAATAATTACCTATTTGAATTACTTTCATTTTTTAAATATTATTTCAATTTTTCTTCCGATACTCTACAAAATTTCGCCATATTTATTTTTGTAGAAAGCTAGTTCTGCTTCTTAAAAAACTGTAATTATTTTCCTCATTCTGTGATACAAAACTACAAGAAAATATGTCTTATATATCACGAAAAAAAAAAACATTTTTCTTTCGAAAGCAGAAAATAAACACTAGTCCAACTATTCGAAGCAAATAGGAGAAGTTTTTAGCAATAGTATATTAGTATCGATCTTTCAAAATGAAAAAAGTTCCGAATCCAATAAGAACTTTTAAAAACAGAACTTCTTTTTGTAAATATATTGCTAAAATATGTCAGTTGCACTCGTGACTACGGGTTCGGAAATTCTGCCTTAAGGTTTTTGCAATCATTAAAACTAACTTCGGCGAAGAATCTGAAAGCGACTTTAAGAACGTAAAAAACATTTCCCAGTTCCTTTTAACTAGTGATAGCTTAAGATTCGTTTTCAAACTTCAAAAAAAAAAAAAAAAAAAAAAACTTAGTAATCAAACTCAGTTTGAAAATAAAAAGGTTTCAGATTATTGGTGTAAAGATACTTTTCTCCGTTTATTTTCATTGAAAAAATCATTACAAACAATTTTAATTTTAGCGAAAACTTAGATTACATTGTACTATAATTTAAATAATAAAATTTAATTATTTTATAACCACTTATATATTTTATACCACTAAAAAAGTTTTTTTTTTTTTTTTTAATTTTAAATCCATAAAAACAAAGCTGACTGCAGCGATATCATTAATAATTACTAGATCGTAATTGTTATAATAAATATGTATATACATTTATTTTTTATTATTGATAACCTGCAAGGAATAAAACAAAAAGACGTTTAACAAAGTCATCTTTATTAAATACTAGGTATCTCGAAAAGAACCGACCAGTATTAGATAGAAATGTTCGACTTGCTGAGCTCTACTCAGGAAGCGAGTTATTTTTTTTCGCCAAGTCTCAATGTTAATTACACTGTTTCTCAGCAGATGGCGCAGTTGACTGTGCCTAAAGTATAAAATTTGTTTTCTAACTATTTTAACTGAAAATTTTCCAGGGGTGTCAGTTGATATGTCCTACTTTTTCATTTTGTCAAAATGTCATCAGTTTTATCAGCAAATATAAATTTTTCCTTTGTGATTCGTCAGGTTTTAGATAACGCTTTCTTTCCTTGCTTAAATATTAATCTACGATCTTTGAATTTTTCACATTTTTGACAAGGTTTTATATATATAATAAGAGCGTCCGTACTCAGAGTGTTACGTAAAGCACATGCGTTGTGAAATGAGCACAGGTGCCTGTGTACTATTAGGATCATCATTCAGGATTAGTATTAAACCATAGTCAATAAGGATCATTATCTTTAAATATTAACCGCCAACCATTCCGAAGTAGGATCAATTTTAACTGCCAAACCGGGTACACCGAAAATTTTATGCCTAGAATTTTTGTCTTAATACAGTGAGAAACAAAACCGCACACAGTTTAAATGCTGCAAGTTAAAATTTAAGCCAAAAACACTCATATTTGTTTGATTTGCTGGAGAAATCTGAGAAGAGCCGTTTCTCTGCATGAGAAACGCCTTCACTCATAATTCATTTTTAATGACGCCTTCCATCAATCAGATTTTTACTTTTTCTTGTTTAAATATCAATTTACGATCTCTAATGTGCTTTTTTAATTTCATTTTTAAAAAGGGTTTTTTAAAATACAGTACATCCAGCATATATAAGTTATTAATATTATTCATTTGTGGAGTTGTGTGCCAAGCCTGATAATTCCCTGATTGATAATTTAAAGCCTGATAATTTGATTTCTAATGAAAAAAATGCTTACTTTTAAGTTAATTTCTTAGCCTTCGAATGTGAGCCACCTTTAACTCCAAACAATGGCATGCTGTTTACATGTAAGTTTGATTTTTCAGCCATTGAATGTGAGCCACCTTTAGCTCCAAACAATGGAAGAGTATTGGATACTGGGAGATATTTAACAGGCGATTTTCTTCAGTTCACATGCAATGCTGGATTCGTTATAGTTGGAGAATCCATAACCGTGTGCGATGATAAGGGAGAATGGACATTTTCACCACCCATATGTGAGCATAATACACTTTTTTTCTTCTTTGTTAAAAAAATTTGTTTACAATATTTTTTTAAATAGAATATGAGTTGTAAAATTCCATTTTAAACATATGCTAAATAACCATAAAAAAATATAAAATAACCAATAGCCCACTGCTTCGATATTTAACTCCTAGTCATTTCAGGTTAATTATAGACCTTCAAAACTTTATTTTGTAATTGAAATATTTTTCCATGTTATTAATAAGTTACCTAAACAAAAAAAAGTTTTTGTTCTAAAATAAGAAATATAAAATAAGTTGCTTACTAATAAGCTTTCTGAACAGAGTAGGAAAAAAAGTACTTTGGTAAAATAAATTTACCATTGGTCTCGTAAAGAAATTACTTACAGTTTTATATGCCGCCATTTGCTTTTTCAGCATAAACGAGTTCATGACAATATTTAATTCTTATACAGAACTGACACCAAGTAAAACTGATGATTCTCAAACTGTACAAGTGCACAAAAAATATATATAAATAAAGCGCTTGTCACCCAAAGAGGTGACCCAGGTTCGAATCCCTTCATTACTCGGTTGATACAAATTTTGCTTTGACCACAGTGCTAACATAAGACATCCTCAGCAGTAGACGGATCATGTGTTAAAATCTTCTTGCCATCGTCTCAATCGAGGAAGGTTTTTTTCTCCATGCAACGCAAATGCGGGTTAGATCCATCAAAAAGTCCACCTCAAGGGCTAATGCTTGATCCAGGAGTTCCCTAGTCTTCTGCGTGGGGTTCAAAACTACAAGGCTACGGAGTAGAACATTGATAGTCGTAAACTCAGAATTGGGTTGGCTGTACCAACACCTGCTATAAAATAACATAAATTGCAGTATAACAGTATTTTTATTAAGTATCAGTAATCAAATCTGGCATAAAGATCTTCACTAATTACAAATTAAGCCAGTTTAAAAATTTCTTAATCATACACAGTTAAACCTTCTTACAACTTTAATTTTGAGTTTTCCAGCCTTCAAACTGACCAGAATTTAGTTTGACAAATAAAAATGCATCCTATACATTGCAGAAAAATTATTTCTAGTTCATAAAGGGTAATCATTGTAAAAATTATTATTTATTTATTAAAGTTGATGAAAATCAGATTTATTTTGTTCTACAGCGCCAATTATTTTCAGGTAAACCAGCATGTGAATTTCCAGGTGAGCCAGCCCACGGACATGTGGTTCCCACCAAGTTTCACTATGACATAGGGGAAATTGTGACAGTGGAATGCTTAAAAGGATTTAGAGTTCTAGGAGCCGCTTATCTACGTTGTACTTCCACTGGACACTGGTCAAGTCCCTTAGCACACTGTAGACCAGCTCATCAGCATTCATGATCGATTGATGAATCATCAGAATAATCAACTCAAATATTCCACAAAGGCTTGTGGAATTTGTGATGGTGATTTTGGTTTCGAGATTGGGCGCCATTAAATCGCTTCTCAAATTAGGCAGAAAAAAATATATGGTGTAACGACATAATTATAAGGTATTAAGAATTTAATATGATGCCACCAGATTCCCAGACAAACCGTAGATATGATATTATTGTATTTATGAAAACGTATTTTAATTTAATATTTTCCCCCTGGGGTTCCTATCAAACCCCCTCACAGTTGTTTCTTATCTTTTTTATTACTTTGTTCAAGCCTGTCCTTCTCTCCTGATTGGTTAAGCCACTAATTTATCTTATTGCTTTTCTAATATCATTTGGAGTTTAAACACTAAGGAAGCTTTTTGTCGAAAGAACATTTCTGGACTTGGATGTGATTTATTCACATTGCTTTTCACTTAAATATTTTAAGCATATTTAAAATTTTAAATGAAGTAATATTTATAAAAAGGAATTAAAAACTGAATTTTGTAGAACTTCAGTTCCGGCTGTAGTGTTAAGGCTGTTTTTAACCATAGGAAGAAATCAAAAAAGCAAAAACATTTGTATTTAATATACTGTTTAGCAATAATGTTTTTTCTACTGTTAGCAAATATATAGAAATTTTCCAGCATATACTACTGGTTAACATAACATTCTAATATTTTCTGGTTAGTTTTATTGTTTATCAAAATTTAACAATGGAATTTTACTTTTAATAAAAACAAATTAAAACTAATCATTACTAACAGTGTGTGTGTATATATATATATATATATCATTATAAATCCCGATGGTTAATTTTAAAATTGTATGAATATGCATAACATGCATGATATTAAATTGAGAGAATATGAGTGCCGATATGAGGCTTTTAAATAACGTGAATATGAAACTCTATATCGAATTTAAAAAAATGCGAAAATACAAATCATAATGCGTAATTTTTAAATCGCACGAGTACGAATCCTATTGTCTAATTTTTAAAGCACGTATAAGTACGCAAATCGATGTTTGATATTACAACCGCAAAAACGAATCACGACATAGGATTTTAAGCTTCCGGCAATACGGATCGCTACATAGGGTTTTAAAAGCGCGTAAATACAAATCGAGATATTGGATTTTTTAATCTCGTAAATAAGAATCGCAATGTACGATATTTAAATCGCCTGAATAAGAATCGCAACGTTCAACTTTTAAATCAGATAAATATGAAAATAGATTTTTGATAACAAAATCGCGATTTTAAAAATGCATAAATACAAAACGCGATATTGGATTTTTAAATCCCGTAAATAAGAATCATAATGTACGATATTCAAATAGCGTAAATAAGAATCACAATGCGCAACTTTTAAATCAGGTAAATATGAAAATCGATTATTGATATTAAAATCATGTGAATAAGAATCGAGATATTTGCAGATTCTAGACTTGGAATTTCTAAAAGGCTTGTTTGTATTGTTTTTGTTTAGACATAATAAATAAAATTTTACAATATTAATTGAATGAGCAAATAAATATTTTCACCGCAAACCCACATCTATTTTCTTTCCGTGTGCTTTCACGCAAAAAAAAAAAAAAAAAAAAAAAAAAGGAAGCAGCGACGTCTGAATTACGAAAATACGAGCTATCCAGCGGACAGATAAAAATACGGAAAATCTTATTTTCTGTGCGTAATAAATAGAAAATAGCAGCTAAAATAAGTAAAAAGGCGGAAGGGTTGGCAGCTAGGAAGTAGTTTGAAATTTCTGTTTTTCTCTGAAAATCGTAAATAAATATAATTACTTAATTTCAATGATTGAATTTTCACAAAGAAGCCCGGTGGCTGAGTGGTAGCGCTTCGCGTCCTATGCCACAGGTCCTGGGTTCGATCCCCGGGCCGGGCAAGGCTGACTCAGCCTTTCATCCCTTCAGTGGGTCGTTAAATGAGTAGCACCTTGGGAGCTAAACACTGGGGGTTCCGCGTTCGGCTGACCACTCAACCGGAACATCTGCTCCTGCACCCCAGAGCCCAAGGTCAAGAAAACTGAGATGGGCACAGTAGGCCTTGGCCCTCCATGGGTTGTCGCACCACTGAGTTTAGAGTTTTAGAATTTTCACAAAAAAAGCGGGATATTTATTTAAAAAAAATAAATAAATAAAACGAAACTTTTAGAGAATCGGAGTTTTTGATAAAAAGGCTGAAATTCGAGAAACAAAAGCGCTAAAAAAATCTCATCCTTGATTATAAAGGTCAACCAGTCTCATCCCAAGGAAATGATTTTATTCCTCATAATTAAATTTCCGAAAATTAAATTCCTCATAAAATATTTTAAATTGTGCAAAAAAAAATTTCAGCGGAAATTAGCGGGAAAAATGGAAAAAAAGCGGAAATCCGCGGAAGAATCACATCCCTGTATAATTATATATATATATATATATACAGATTTGTCAAAATACAGATTTCTGAAATCCATCCTAAAATCTATTAGTGAAATATAAAGAAAAAGAAAGAAAAAAATAAACTAAACACAAGTAACTAAACATTCATAAATAGATTTAGCAGATTTGCATAGCAAAATTAAAAACTTCTTTAACCCCAATTAAAAAATTTTATCACCAATCAAATTATTTATCTAGTTATTGCACAGGATGTTTAGTAATAAATGCTCTTAAAGAATATTTTTTTAAATATTTGTGAAAAATGAAGCGCAGCATTAGAGTTTTATCTCAAATTAATATTTTAATTAGGGAGAATAAAAAGCAGTCTATGTAGTATGTCAAAATAATAATAATAATCAGGGCACGTTTTAAAAAAAATCAAGGCATTTTTTTGAACAGTAAATATATACCATTCTATATTTAAGAAAGCATGCAGCAAACTAAAAGGTATATTTTTTTCTTCTTTAGAGTAATAAAAGCAAATTTTACTGCAAAATAATAACAAAATATACTATTTTTAATTCATAATTACTTTGACAAGAAAGTTTTAACGGTTTCTAGAATAATTTTATCAATACTGAGCAACTAATAGCTTGAAATCAATAATTAAAAAAGTTTACTATTAGTGCTGCATTAAAATAAAATAACCATTACTATCAATTAGTTAACATTCCCTCATACCAATATATAACTAACATTTGTAATAGAGTTCAAAATTTACTTAGATAATTTTAGAGTTTCAATAATCTGGAAATGAAAACACAATGAATATGCCACTTGTCATTTATTGCATAGTCATTTTCGTAGGCAATCCCACTTGTCATGCATTGTTGACTGAAATCGATCATTTTTAAAATAACATTAAAGAGATTAATCAATAAGTATGCAACTACAAAGCTCTATCTCCTAAGAATTTTTACAGCATTTGCTGAAAATAATAAGTAAGCATATCACCCTTGAAATGATCCTCATTACAAAAATTCTATAATGTAAAAATGTTAATCAATATAAAATTCATAGAATGATTTAATTCCCAGAGTTTAAAACAATGAATTCTGTGGGTAAGACTAAATGTCTAAACCATTTATATAGTCAGTCTTTAAATTGGAATTATAAAATTGTGTGATTCTTATTAACATTATTGATTAAAATAAAAAGACATTGACAAAAATCCAAATCTTATGATTCTTCAAATCTACTTCTTAAAACAAATGGGATTTTTTGAGCATACACAAAAACCATGGAATACCAGGATAAATAAAAACAAAATATTTCTTATAAGGAATATTAGTACAGCTAAAAAGGTTTTCAAATTCTTAACTATCTCTATTGGAGATAAAAATAAATAAAAAAAATTTTAAAAAAAGACCAGATGAAGGATAAAAATTATCTAAAACCTGTTTACTAAAGCATGGAGCCTAAAAACATCCCTAAACAAACTAAACTAAACTGAGCGCATTATAGCCTCTCCATAAAAATAAATTGGTTAATTATATTATCCTTTTTTTGTTCTCACTAATTATTTTGTATAATTTTGAAACTTTTTTCTAACTTAAATTTTACTTTGCAAAGATTTTAACCCTAAATATTAAGTCAGTACAGAAAACTCTGTGTAAAATGACAAAAGTAAATAGCACTGAACATAAAATAAATTAAATGCCCATATTTCTTTATTATTAAGAAAAAAGTCTAAGATAAAATCACTATGTGAGAAGAGGTTTAATGGTTCTACTCATTAATTTTGGAAAAGAAAAGGGGAGTGCAGTTGTATATACAATTTTCATACATACTTTACACTTATAAATACTTCATGATTGTTTTAAACAATTATAAAATTGAAGCTGAACTATTATTTAACACTTATGGTATTTTGTTGATATATGAATTTCAAAGACTGGACAGTTTGAAGGTTTAAGAACTCTTCCATGTATTTCAAGATGATACTTAAGTTAAAAATATTGTGATTTTGCTGTAAGAAGAAGTATTATTTTCAGAGTAAGTTTCTACAATAGGATTATTTTGGTGTGCATCACAGCATTGTTATATGTATAGAAATGAGTTTGGTCACAATAAATTCATTTCTTAATAAACTTGTTGGCTTTTTTTTTTAATATTCTATCATGAATAATATAAAAATGTACCAACTCATAATGAAATAAACTAAAGCTAAATTAGTAACAACCTGAATCATATAAAATCATTGTCAGCATGGACTTGACAGTCCTGTGTAGGCCATGGCCTTCTTCAAAAGTTTTTCCCGCTCTACTCCTTTTCTAGAAATTGACCAAAAACTTTTTGTCTTCAGTATAGCAAACCCTTTATCTAAGCAGTCCTTCCATGTCTTTACATATTACTCTTGATTTTTTCAGCTTTGGGCTTGAATGCGCCGTGTAAGATTTAGACTTCATCAAAAGTTTCATCTGGGTAGTCCTATCACTTTTTTTTTATAGATATTTCTTTTAATCTTCCTCAGAAATGATTCAGTGCTGTTCCATCCACATGCCCAACCTATCTAATTCCATACATTTTAATTTATTTAAAAACAGCCTAACCTCCTTAGATTTTATACAGGCCAAAGTTGCATCTTTTTTACAAGGTGTTATCAATTACAAAAAGGTAAAAATTTATTAAGAAAAAAAGTAAACAAAGTCCACATTTCAGAAGCATTTTATCATTTCCTTGTATGGAACAATTTTTGTCCTATCTATGAGATAGGATTTTAACAACAATCCTAAACCATAATAGCAAGATTATGATGAAAAAACCTTTCATGGATTCCGTAATTAATATATAGATAATGTATCTCATATAACTTAAGTAAAAATTTTTTTCTTCACAGATTCAAATATAAAAGCCAGATTAATCCAGAAATTTTTTTTTGCAGAATAACCAATTTTTTTGACAAATTAATAATAAATATAAATACATTATTATAACAAAAACAACTTATCAATCTTAGCATAAAATCAGAAATTCTAGAAAAAATAGATATCATTTGATTGTAGGAGATAAATCAAAATAGAAAAACTAAAATAGTTTCATTTTGATATTTTGTAATTTATTATCGGGGTAATTAACTTTATTGACAGTGACGTTAAAAACCACATTTTTACCAAAATAGAAGTTTCAAATTTGAACTATATATTCTTCATGTGATAAATAGAAAACCTAAAAAAAAAAAAAAAAGATTTATTCCAATATTTGTAGTTAATGGAATAATTAACTTAACTGACAATATGCTACTTAACACATTGCTAGCAAAAGAGTAATTTCAGACAGTGAATTCCTCATAAGATTATAAGAAAAACTAAAATAGTTTCATTTCAATATTTTGTATTTATCGGGGCAACTAGGGATAATCACCCAAGCTGACAGTAAATAAAGGAGTTACACATTTCAATTAAAATTGAAGTTCTGCAAAATAGTGAGTTTATGTAAATTGAAAGACATTCTGGAATCCTGAAATGGCAAGTTCATATAAGCAAAATATCTGGTGGCTATAAACCAATTAGCATTAACCAAAAAATATAATTTTTAAAAATCGGAATAAATTTAAAATTAATAAAATTATAAATACCATAATAATATTTGTATTTTGAAAAACTAATAACTGACAATACTAAATCCTTATTTTAAACATGTTCAAAAGCTTATTAAAATTTTCTAACTAAAAAAGAAAAGAAATTATAGGATAAAAAATTTATTATAAAAGAATTTTACAATCTAAACACACTTTTGTCAACTAATATGATCAACAAGTTGTTTTAAATGTGTTTGAACATTTTCAGACTGGGTTTGATTTAAGTCACTTGATTTACCAGAAAGTGGAGGAGCACAAAAACCTTTTCTAAGGGGTACATTACTACTTAGAGCTTCAATCCAATTTTCAGTTTCATAGTATTTCAGAAGAATATCAAATACTGTAAAAAAAAAGAGATAGACATACATATATATATATATATAGAAAAGATAGACATACAGAATATATGCAGTAGATAGAATATTTTTATATTTCCAGCAAACTTCTTGTTTTAAAAGAAAAATAATACTAAAAAAAAAAATTATATGATTATGTAGGTTGTATCACACATTAAAATAAAAATAATACATAAAATGTTTGCAGATTAAAATAAACGAATACTTATAAAGATTTAAGCCCTTATAAAACAAAGTATAGTCAATTTTCAGTTCTATAATATTTAAAAAAAAAAAAAAAAAAAAAAAAAAAAAAAAAAAAAAAAAAACATTATTTAAGAAAATTGGTAACTGCAAAACTTAAAAAAATATTTTTCAAATTTATTATTCAAGAAACTTTAGGATTTCAACAACAATTATAAACAAATATAATTGTTGTTAAAACTAAAAAAAAATATTTAAAAACAATATATAAAAAAAGCTGATAATAATGTATTGAAAATGCTTGCATCATTCTGACCCATGACAATCTAATCTGATTATATTTTACCCAGAAGTAAATTTAAAGCTTCAAGCATTATATGCGATGGAAAATTTGTAAGAGCTTATGCTTTTTTTAACATTGAACAACATGACAGAAAAAGCTGTTAGTTGAACAAGGTCAGTCTTATTAAATTTTAAAAAATTCAAGGTTCACCATTCTGAAGCTCTAAATGTTTAAATTTAACTATCGTCAGTATGACAGGTATTTATCCCAGAAAGAAAAATATTAATTACTAAGCTAAATATATTACAATAAATTTTTCAATTAGGTTACAAGAGGGCAATTAAAACAGCACAAGTTAGTATGATATGTATTTGAACTGTAGTATCAAAAATGTAATGAAAATAAATGTTTAAAATTAAAATTATTATTTAAAATGTCCTCATTGCAATTCATTTAAACTTGTATTAGAATAAGTTTAATAGATAAAGAATAAGAATAAAAGAATAAATTAAATAGACTTATCAGTTTATAAAAAAAAAAGTTTTGGAATAAAAACAAAACTTAATTATATTTTAATGGCTGTCTAATTTGCACTTAAATATTTTAAATTTAATTTGCTTAAAATATTTAATACTTTAATTATCTTCAAATTATATTCCATAACATTGAATAAAAATAAATTTTTGAATGAATTAGATAATTGTGGGTATAGAATTTTCCCAAATAGTAATCAAGAAGGAAAACTACAAAACTAAATTTAACAATTATTACCAAGAAATGAATGCTAAGTTTGGATAACTAATTTTTCGAAATAAAGAAATTTACTAACAAACACAAAATTTGCTTCGTTTTAATTAGTGCGAAATCTTTTTGAATCTATTTCCATTATAAAAACTTTAGAGAAAAAATATACACATAAACTAACACCACTAAAAAAAACTGAGATTCAATTAAATAAAAGTGAACGTTTTACCTTGGTTAACAGTGAGAACAGTGGTTCCAGGATTAGTTGAACACGGAACTAAATATTCAGTGATAGGTAAACGAACAGTTTGAATGTTGTAGTCCTTAGCATGATTAAGACTTAGATCCTAATAAAAATATTTAATAAACTTATTGTTTCTGATTTTATGCAAAATTATCAACATATAAAATATATTTGATTGGAAAAAAAATTGCGTTAACTTTAAAAATGCTACAGGTAGGTACATTATTTACGAAGCTGCACAATGAGTTATTGGCAATGGTCTGGGAAACATCCCTGAGGATAATCCTCTGCAGAGAAGATCTCATTTATAAGAACACTTCTTCAATTTAGACATAGATCTGAAAAAGGAAGGAAATTTTCTCCAGATCTCTGAACTCATAGTACTGCTCAGTAACTGACTTTTAAATCAACAGATTACACAAGCACATATATCGCTAGTACTCAATGGATCTTAGCAGAGTGAAGGATTAGACCAGAGTCCGATTCTCTAACTATTGGGAAACTACAGCCCAAAATAATATCATAAATAATAATTATTATTTTCAATGAATAATGATTATGACTCAATTTGTTAATATAATTTTACATTTATTCACAATAAAATATTTTTTTTAAAACTATTTACAACAATAAATTGTCTATTTCAATTGGATTAACCTCTTCATTTTATAAAACAATTAAATACTTAGAAGGCAATAATATTCTTAATTAATGACACTTGTTTAAAAAATTCAGTCATTATTAATAAATTTCTCCAATTTATTTTTAAAGGATATTTTTCCAGATAAACTTTTATTCATAAATACTGAAAAATTAAATTAATACAATACAGGTACTCAATGAATTATAACCATAATACCTAGAACCATAAATTAACTTTTAGAATATATTCTTAAATAAGTATATAAAATCATAACTTAATTGTTAGAAATATTTATTTTAATAACATTATTTACAATGATTACTTAAAACTTTTACAGCAATAAAATGTAATGAGAATTTTTTTATTAGCAGTTTTGTCGCCTTTAAAATAAATTTAATTAACCTCAAATGAAATGCTATAAGATTTTTTTTTTTTTTATAGAGCTCTTATTTTAAGTTCTACATTAAGGTTAAATTTGTGATATAAAATGGACAAACAAATTATAAAAACTTCTGAAAATTAAGAAGCAAAGAAGAAAGCAGAATAAAATTGAAAAAGTAACAATTGTCAAGCACAGAAAATTATGAAGAGAAATTTTTATTTTGAATACGCATACGGTAAACATTAATAATATATTGAAAAAAACATCACAAATTTAAATGCTATATGGAGGCAGAAAAAGTACAAATTTGAAATACTAATACCTTTTTAACAGTTCCATCAACAATTCCTCCTATCACATAAATCTTATTTTTGTCTAATGTTTCTAAGACATTTTCAGCATCAGGAGATAAATAAATTAAATTTTTTTGTTCAAATAAGTTTTCCGGCTCTTCTGGGGTGATATCAACCTAAAAAAATTCTGCTTTTATATACAAATAAATATATATCTTCAAATTTAAATCACTTATAAAAGTACAATTAGAAATATGTATCTAAAAGTACAAAATTGTGCAATGTAGTAAGTTAAATTTTTAATAAAATAAAAAAAGAAATAAAAAAAGTAAAAATAAAATGAAATAAAAAAATTATTTTATATTTCATTTGAAAATAAGATATTTTAATTATAAATTTTTTATGAAAAATATTATTGCCATAGGTTTCATGAATAATTCTTAATAAATATTTTTTAGACATTTTGGTAAAATATTATGTGTGTGTGTAAATATATATATATATATATATATATATATATATATATATATATATATATGATTCTGCAAAGCAAATTTCAAGTTCTAATAATTATATTTATGTATGCTTAGTAAAATAGGCTTTTAAATTAAGCCACTGAAATATTGATAAAACTATGTTTTAAAAAGTTAAGAGGCTTTGTGTTAAAGAATACAAATAAAAGATAAACAAATTTAAAAGTTAGAAAAAGTTAAAATCATTAAAAATAATAAAACAAAATTATTAATATTTCAGAAACTATGGAACATTTTTATTTGTTCTGGTTTGATTGTTCTGGCTTAAAATGCACCAATAATATTCTCAATTTCTAAATTCAAATTTCATACGAATTTTATTTGAAAAAAAAAGTCAAAATAAAAAATATTGTCGGTGAAGCGTTGAAAAATATTTTGCATTAAAATAAAAATTTTGCTATCAAAACATTTAAATTCCTGACACAATTATTAGTCTAAGACAAAAAGAAAAGGATGGAATATCTCAACTTTTCTTTTATTATTAAAGCCAATTAACCTTGTCCTTATTTGCCTGCTTTCAAACAGTATTGTCAGATCATCTTGAGGCAAGCTTGAAAAACTTCTAAGTCGAAAGAACTAACTACTCTTTCTTTCTTATTGCTTTCAACAGTAATATAGAAATTCAAAATTGCAACAAAAAAAAAATTAAAGTATCAAACATTTTGTGCAGCTTAGTAAAAAAATTCTTGCGCAATTCAAAATTAATCTTTTTATTCTACTAGGGTGATACAGCAGTCATTTTTATTTTGTAGTAAAATTTTTATCTAGCCACATTGAGTTTTAAATTGGAAATAAAATTTTATATAAAATTCAAAAGATACTACAGCAAGGAGAAAGTTCTAACAGTGCTAATCCCGATTATAAACATTTCTTATCTATTGAAGAATTATTATATTTGTTTGTTAATAACAATAACATAACATAAATCAGTATGTCATGTATCTGTCAACTACAGACACAAATGAAGTGAAAAGTTAACTAACAATGATTCAGGCTTGATGTTCATGTAAATATTAAGTTTAATAATTGGGGTTATGTCCATTCTCTACATTTGCCTCACCTGTATAAAACTGTATTTAAAAAAAATTAAAACATCGAATTCAAATTTAATTAAATACAGGTAAAAGATTGATAAAAAAATGCATAAAAGGAAAAGTTTTAAAAGGAAATTTGAATCCTTAAAACAAGGGGGAAAAAAACTATTCTGTGAGCAACTGGTCAATTACTTAATCACATTTCTTAACAGCAAAGTCTTTTGGTACTTTTCGGTTAGTCGAGCACAAGGGAATTAATTATACACAATATATATTATTAATTGTTAAAAAATAAAAATAAAAAGTAGACAGAGGTCTACATTTTTCTGGTGACTTTTCGCTTGCGGCAGGATATCTGAAAAATATCAGTTTTTCACAGGATGGAGTACAAAGGAAAGCCTTGGCCCACAATGCAAGGAAATTCACTTATTTTTTTTAATTTTCATATAATTAAAAAAATTTTTAAAAAGGTTGGTGGGGGTCTGTATTTTTAGTGACTTTTCACTTGCATCCATCCACAAAAGCCTTGGCTGATCCCTGACAATCGTACAACTAATTGATGATGATTAGTCTGAGTGCAGCAAATTCATTAATTAACAATATTTTTATTTACACAAATGTTGCTGTGAGGGCTGACATTTTTTAAAATTAATGCTTCTAAATTTACAGCAAGATTTTAAACCTTGACAAGAATTGATGCATTATATAATGAATAGATCAACAGGATAGATCAACAATTATCTTGAAAAAATGGAATGTTAATAACAAAGTTTTAAACAAATTTACTTCTTACTATTAAAACTATTAGTACAAGCATATCTGACAATAAAAACTCCAGTTTAATTAAATTAACTAAGAACTTTACTAAAATCAATTGGTGAATGGTCCCCTAATAAGTGACATTGAAAAAAAAAAAAAAAAAAACTTAATTGCCAGTCTATGACTTAAATATTATCAATCCAAGAAATGTATGTTTTATTTGGCAATTTTTTGAGAATTTTGAAAGCATAAGCATTTTGGCAATGTAGTTATATTTCAACAGAAACAGAAATTTAATTTTTAAAAAAAAATAATAATAATTATAATAAATAATTAGAAAATGAAATTTTAAAATCCAAGGAAGAATCTAATGATTGAAAATATTTTAAAAACAGCAGTATCATAAATTAAATATGTAGAAACATAAAACTTACTACGTAGGATGAAAAACCATCATTTTTGGCTAGGCAGATCTGATAGAGCTCATCAGATGTATCCAAATTGCAAAAGTATAAGTGAAGAGGGGTGGAACTATGCCTGTTAGATCCATAAAGCCTACGAAGCTGACTGGCTAATTGCCCTAGTTCCTAAAATTAAAGAAAAACAAAAACAATTTTATTTCAAATCATTTTCTGGAAATCAATCTATTATCAAAATGTTTTTTTCTTCACATCTTAGTAATTTGAAATGTGAACATTATAATAACAATTATTAAATAGACTGTTCATAATATGCCTAGTTAAAATCTAACAATACATTATAAGAACTGAAAACAAATATTTTATGTAGGGTTAGAATGTCTTATTTTAAACATTACTTTTTTAATTGTTTTTATCAAAATAAAAGTAACGTTAGTTTTTTTTCTTTCTTTTTTGATTAATAGAATTAAAAAATATAAATGTTTAGAAAAAGCAATAGGAAATATCTACAAAATAATAGCAAATCAATAAATGATTGAAAACCCAAATTAATTTCACCATATGTGAAACTTCAGGCTTGATTTTCTAAACAAACTTTCCAAACTTTAGGATGGGATAGAGCACTTTCCTCTCAATAAGATGACCCCGTTTTGAATCTAAGGGATAGCTGATCGATGCGAGATCAGCACCCAGCTCGCAACAACTACAGTGCTAATGTAAAATATCCACAGTGGTAGACGGATCATGAGTTAGAGTCCCCTTGCCATCAGGCAAATCATGGGATATATTCCTGGTTTTCTCTCCACCTAACGCAAATGCGGGGCTGTTCCATCAAAAAGTCCTCCACGAAGGCAAATTTCTTCCAATACTTGATACAGAAGTTCCCTAGTCTTCTGGATTGTATTCAAATTTATGAGGCTGCGGAGTTGAACATTGGTATTTGTAAACTCAAAATTGGGTCAGCTGTTTAACAAGGGTGATAAAAAAATATTTTTAGGATGGGTAAAAAAAAATTTCAGCTTGTAACAAACTACCCCCATTTACAGTTACTCTTTTGGTTACACAGTTACTCCTATATGAGCACATTTTGCATATTCTTTTCTTCATATAAATTTACATATTCTAAACAATATGGTTTCACAATTTATTCACAATTCATTAAATTTATATTCCTAAGCATAAATAATACAAAATTGTGTAACTTTTTTTATTTTTAATAATTAAAGCATACTAAGTTGGGTTTTTTTTTTTTTTTTAAATAATAGACTTATGTAAGTTTCAACTGCAATAATTTAAATTCAAAGCAAGGCTCCAGTGAAACACTTGAAAAGCAATTTAGATCTGCAATAAGATTAAACAAATATTTTCAAATCTATTTGGTAACTGAAAGTGAATAATTTTGTATAAACAATTCATCCTGTTTCTTTTTCCCCTATTTTATTGTACAATTTGTTTCTCCTTTATTTTGCAGCAATAATTTATTTTTATAAATGTTTCAACATGTCCCACTTTTTCATAAATATAAGTGACAGTGTGCAAAATAAAATAAAAAAAACAAAAAGAAACACAGGATATATTAAAAAAACTTTACCAAATATAATTCAAAAAGTTTTTACCGTTATTGATTGTTGTTGTTGTAATTTCTTGTTCTTGTATTGATTGTTGCTGTTGTTTTATATAATCATAATGTCTTTGTATAGTTATTTCTGAATTAATGAATTTTATAATTGTGCGCAAACATTTTTTCTCTTAAAGTATTCGTAAAAGTGAAATAAAGAATAGGGGGTTCAAACTTTTTACCTATGTAACCATTGGGTCGGTACAATATCTTCCAAAATTGCAGCTACCCACATTTTAAGGGACAAAATCTCAAGTCTGCTAAAAAAGATATGTTTTGACATGCTATGTATGCTTTTGATTTTTTTCATATTTGATTTTGTAACTTTAAATATTGGCTGCACATATCTTAAGACCCTTGAACTATTAAGAGTGTATCTTAGTATGTGACAATCACATCATGCCATCAAAAGTTTTTAAAGTATTTAAAGTAAAGTATTTAATTTGTACACTATACAACTATTAGTTATATTTTGTCTATAACTCACACAATCAATAAACTAATGTAAACAAACTAATGAGGCTTTGTAAAAAATTTATAATAATCAATAAATAATATTAAATAAAAAAATTCAATGGAGACTTCTTAAAAAATAAGTAAAAAAAAATTTCCTTAGATTAAAATTCATTCTTCTTATTTAAGTTGACAAAATATTAATTATTTTTTTAATTTCGATTACCATTTTAGTAATTTATTTTTTTAATAATGTTAATTCAAATTCTAATTAATATTATACTATGCAAGTGAAAAAAAGTTTTAAAGTGTTATTAATTGCTAAACTGAAAACTTCCATGAATTCCATCTTTTGATTTACCATGAATTTCATCTTTTCAAATTTTAAAATTCACAGATCTATCTTAAATTTTCAAAAAACATATATTGACTTCATTTTACAATAGTTTATGCATCATTTTTAAATGTTTAGAAGATAAATAAAAGTCTAGATTTTCAAATCTATAGATTCAAAATTTTATTTTATTAAAAAATTAATTATTCTATTTTAATAATTTTAACAAAATTCTTAAACATTTATGAGTTAAATAAAAATTTACTAAGTAATATTAATTTCAAAAATAAATAAATATTAGATAAACACAGGTTTTGAAAAAAATACTCCTTAAATTCTTGAAGTATTCAACTTGAAAGATTTAAAGAAAAAATGAATATACTTTAATACAATGCTTACTTTTTCAACCATTAAAGAGGCAAATCCAAGATTGATGCACACCTTTGGAGCTGTACCCTGAGCTTTTAAAAGACGTTCTCTAATCATCATCTTTTGCTGTTTTTTGGTCAGTTTTTCTTTTACAACCACTAAACATGAACAAATGAATTAATCCTTACAACAAGACTTGTTTTACAAATATTCTTTCATAAGATTTTCTTCGCATGGTGCATGTGTGTAAATTTTTGTAATAAATTTCAAAAAAAAAAAAAATAATAAAATAAAAATTATATATAATTCTACTCTCATAAATAAAATTCAAAAAAAGAGGCAGTCAAAATTCCTTAATTAAATTGGTCACCAGGGCAACAACATAAATTTCACAATTTATGAAAAGTCACTTATTAGAAATATAAATAACTTCAATTTATAGTTATAACTAAATGGTTTAACAATCACTATAATCCCATAAATATGCAATCTACTTTTTCAAACGCTTTATTGTAAGATATATATATACACACATCAGACATATTATAATAGATAAATAATTCTAGCCAGAATTGCTGAAAAGAAAAGCAATGCACCATTGCTACACATCTGGGTCTTTTTGTTTTCTCCTACTACTAGCGCTACAAGAGTTTTTGCAACATTTTTTCATTCTTATCAATTAAAGCTCATACTGTTTAATTTCTTTATTTGAAATATAAGTAAATTATATTTGAGCTGAATACTCTTTAGATGTATATTTTGAAAACTGTGCATTCTCTTAAATTATCAAAATAAGTTCTATTTTTTATAGTGAAAGTAAATGATGAACATTTACTTTCGATAAACATCACTAGATGACAGTACCAGTTACTATATTTAATCAAAAAAGGTAAAAACTATTTTAATGATCCCTGAATAGCATAAAAAGCGAGTTTTTGAACATTTTAGTCTTGAAAGGAATAATGAAAAACTTTTATTTTTATCATTGTCACTAGATGGCAGCATTGTGATGCCACAATTGGCATTACATATATATTTCCTATCTTTTAAAATATCTTTGATCACTTAAGCTTTTTTTTATTAATCGAATTAAATGTTTTAAATAAATCATAGACTTAATCTTTTAAAACGAACATAATATATTTATTCCTAACGGACATAGAAAGTATGGGTAGGAGATCCGAAATTGGCGAATTATCAAAATAAAACATAGCCGAAACAAAGCCAAAAGATAGGAAATAAATATGTAATGCCAATTGTGGCATCACAAGCATCATTAGGAGACTAATTTTAAACTTTATATGTTTTTAAAGGTGGAGTGGTACCTCTTATTTTCTTATATATATATATATATATATAATATGTAGGACTTTGTGCAGCATAAGATGAAATAACGACGATAATTTAACAATCAAACATAACATTTAATAGAAATAAAAAGATAGAAAGATAAGTTTAACATTATTGGTGAAAGCTGCCTTCTCGCAGTAGTCGCCAAAATGCATGTGAATAAGAAATTAAATTGTTCTATGGAAGAAGTTCAGAGTTAATTATAAATTCTGGAGTTTTCCCGCCTGGGCTCTCTGGCACCTCTCAAGGAGAAAGAGGATGATGAAATCTTTTCAAGTATTACATGATGACTGACGGCTTACTCAATCTGTCGAGATATTACACTATGGCGCTGAAACTCCACATATATATAAAATAGAAGAAAATAAGAGGTACCACTCCACCTTTAAAAACTTAATATAAAGTTTAAAATTAGTAAATAGGCAAATTAGTTTAAAATAGACAAATCAATAATTATGAAACTACTTAAGTGAGCCCTTAGAATGTTTGAACTCTCAAAAAGGTTTCAATAAAGAATCCTTTGTGTAAGGCTATATGCCTGAAAAATGTACATAATTAGTATGTGGACCTTGCTTAAACAGAACTATCAAATTTTGCAATTTCTACTAGTATATAAACTAAACTAACTTTATTATTAACTAAAATAAAAAGATGTTAAATCAAAAAACCAAACTTTTTGATTCAATAAATTTTTTAAAAATCCACACAGAAAATGGGAGGTTCTAAACACATACAAAAACAAGGAATATCAGGATAAAAAGCTAAAAATCAGGACAAAATAATTTTTTTTATCAGGATGACTATGAACTTTGATATTTTTAACCTCAAGTTTGTATAGTTAGATGTAAAGTAAAAACCTTCTTCAGTATTAATAGGTTGGTTTCTCCTCATTTCAGCTATTTTTAATTTTCGTCTCATCTTCTTTACTTTTCTCTTTTCTTTCATAGAAGCGAGAACTCGCTCATGATGCCTCGCTCTCCTCCTATTTTTCTTCTAAAAAAATATTTAAAATACATGAATAAAACCAGAGAGCACATTTATAATCTACACACGTAAAATTATTTTCACATAAAGCAATTATTTTCAGTTGTATAATAAAACCATGTGAAAAGATTGTTTTATTGCTCATAACTGAAAATAAATCTCAAACAATAAACAAGTTTAATCCTGGAATCGTAAGCATGCATGGAATATACACTGTTCATAAGCACTTGTCAAACAATCTAGGGGAGTAATTAGAAGCTAATCATTCTACCTGTTTCAAGTTAAAAATTACAAGTGTTTACGAGTTTTGCGAAGAGAATAGTATGATGATATGAATGACGAGGGTAATATACAATAAGCCCCTCAAATAAATTGTTAAGAATATATTTTAACAGTCTTTCTTTTTTTTAACTGTTTAAAAAAAAAATTTCGAACAGTTTCAAAACAGTTGACATTAATTATATACTTACTGACATATATTGCTCCTCAAAATTTTTTTCATTTGTTGAAAAGTAACCACTAAAGCAACCTCTGCTTTTTCTAGAAATAAAAAAAATAAATAAATTTTAAACAACACTACATAAATTTATATGATATTTTTACCTAAATGCCTTACTCATTATCTCCTACTCGAGGTCTAGAATGACAAAGCCAAACAGGAAGATGATCATCATAGCTTTTACACACATGAGATTTGTCGTCCTCTATTTCTGGCTCATTGTCTATTTGAACCGATGAATGGATATTATTACACACATGAGATTTGTCGTCTTCTGTTTCTGGCTCATTGTCTATTTGAACCGATGAATGGATATTATTACACACATGAGATTTGTCGTCTTCTGTGTCTGGCTCATTGTCTATTTGAACCGATGAATGGATATTATTACACACATGAGATTTGTCGTCTTCTGTTTCTGGCTCATTGTCTATTTGAACCGATGAATGGATATTATTACACACATGAGATTTGTCGTCCTCTGTTTCTGGCTCATTGTCTATTTGAACCGATGAATGGATATTATTACAAACAGGAGATTTGTCGTCCTCTGTTTCTGGCTCATTGTCTATTTGAACCGATGAATGGATATTATTACAAACAGGAGATTTGTCTTTCTCTGTTTCTGGCTCATTGTCTATTTGAAATGATGAATGAATATTATTACAACCATGAGATTTTTCTTTCTCCGTTTCTGGCTCATTGCTTCTCTGAACAAATACCTGGATATTATTACAAATATCAGTTGTAATTGTATCTATGTTATTATTTATGAAGGTAGTCTGGGGTGATGTTGAATATGTATCCACAATGCAACTTTTAGTTCTTGCAGAATGATCTTCCTGAAGCTCAAAACTTTGAAAAAGTTCATCAATATCTGAAATATCCTCATCTGTATTACTTTCCCTGTCTAAAGACTTGAGTTTTGGTAATTCTTTTAAAACATCACAAACAGCATAAAAATCCTTAATGGTAGAAGCATCAGTTAATATTTGTGTGATCTTTTCATCTTGGTGTATACTAAAAAAAAAAAAAAAAAAAAAAAAATTGAAAGAAAGTATCACTTTTGTTGTTCTATTGCTCAAAAGAAAAACAAATAAAATTTATTTAAATGATTAAAATAAGTATTTCTAAATATAATGCATTTAACTATTCAATATTTTACAATTAAATACATTGCTTAACCATTATATTGATTTTAATATCTAACTATTGACTTTAATTTAAGAATTTTTCTGCAACCATAAAATAAGTTTTGTTTTAAATTTTTCTGGCAACATGCTTTGTTTTAAAATGATTTTTAAGTTATATTAGAAGGATAAAAATTATGGTAGCAACACTAGATTGAGTAAAACTTCAAACCATAATAATTTTAGCGAAACAAAAATAGATTTAAAAAGATTCGTGTAGAATTTAAGTCTTTTTAAATGTTATCTGTGAATAATAGGATTATTTTTACCCCAACTTCTCCCAGGCTGTATATGACAGATAAAAACCAAACATCACAAAGCTATAAAACCAAACCTTGTGCAAAGAAGGCCAAATAAAAAATATTATTGAGATTACTTATTTACATATTTAATACTTCTTATTTCTTATCATTAATGATTTTTGCTTTCTTTTTATGCTTATTAACTGAACCTAAATAAATTTTTGAATATTTTCTCAGTTGAAAGTAGTAAGGATATACATGAAAACTTTATTATGAGCCTGGATTCTTTATTCAGATAATGAGCTTAAGGTGTTAGGCATGAGCTGACCCTCCATAATCTTTCACAGACAATTTAAAATTAAGCTTTATAGCAAAGTAGATTTTTCCTGTTGTTTGATTTGATACTCGCTTAAAGGATTATTAGATTTGAAAACATTTTCAAGAAATTTTGAAATATATTTTTAATTAAATCAAAATGGAAAAAATATTTTATCATCAAACCCCTGTTTAATATTAGAAAGTACTTGTATATAAAAAATCAACTTATTTACCTGAAAGCAAATCATAGACAATAAATACTTAATAACATGCTTACAGTCGTTTTCATTACAGAAAAAAAAAATGAGAGAGAATTTCTCACCCTTTCTCAAAAACACGAATAGACTTAGAAAAAAAAAAGTATTTCTTTAATTTATAATACATTTTTAACAACTTCTAATTTCTAAACTGTTGAATATTTTTGCGGCATCATCTTATGGAAAATGTTCTATATCTACTTTTTCATCAGTTATTCTCCTTAGGTTGCTCAAATGCTCATCAGTCAATCTGTTACGATATTTTGTTTTAATTCGCTTTTGGGTGCTAAGTGACCTTGAAACAGATGCTGAACTATTCGGAATCACTATATAAATTTGTAGCATTGTGCACGCACTTTCCTATTCTCTGCATCTGCCAGCATAGGCTTTTGAATTATTTCTGATATAGAATAATGAAGTTCCTTGAAGTTATTTCCATGTTCATACTTTTTGTTAGGTCTTCCAGCATAGTTTTCACAGATTTAAACTTTTACAAATTGCTGTAAATTGTCGATGAGAGAGTTTAGTAATTCATTAACAGCTAAAAATAGAGCTAACTTTAAACATATTATTTTACAGGACTAATTTTTTTTCTCTCAACACTTGTCGTAACTGTTTTCATGTCTTTCAAAATGGTGGATTTTATTCAAAATGGCAGAAAACGAAATTCTTTTCCAAAATTCGAAAGATTCGAGCTATGATTAATAGCGAAAGATAGCGAGCGAAAGATATGATTAATAGAGTGCGCAAACTTCTCGCGTTAATAATTTTTTCATGCGAGAAAAGAAAAAAATATGCGAGATTCTCGCGTTCTCGCGCTGTAGTGAAAACACTGTGCTTGAATGAAATATAATTAGTTTTAAATATTTCAAGACATATTCGAGAAAAACAAATAACAAATTATTGTTTTAGTTATCTATATTTTATTCATAAGTGTCAAGCTAAGTTTCATTAATAAAGGTGTATTATTAAATAATGTATTAAATAATGTTTTTTTTAATGAATTATTTATTTTTTAAATTTTTTTTGAATAATATTTATATTTAAAAATACATTATTCATTTTTTGGAATGAAAATATATTAAATCTATTTTATTCTTCATAAAGTATGCTGATTAGTTTTAAATTATAAATAATAACATGGATGAATAATCTGCTAAAGTAGTCTAACTTTACCCAAGAATTTATTAGAAATTATTTATTTCCAAAAATGGGTCCCATAGTTTCCTGTATGTTTCCATGGACTTTTTTAGATAAGGTAGTCATTTTAAAAATTGTCCTTCAATTTTTGTATTCTAAGAAAATAAAGCTTTGATAAGATGAGAATGTTTTATTTTTTTAATAATACGGAATGAGATTAAAGTACTTCTTTTAGTTGTAGATAAACATTTCCTCTTTCTAATTGAACCTGCCTAAGTAAATTAACTTGCAATATATATATATATATATATATTGCTGCCATGTTAATAAGTAAAATGTTACTGTGTTATTTATTAACTTTAAATTTAGTATTTCATTACATATTAAATTTATTAAAAGAAATATAGGTAGGTATCAATATTTGAACAACAAAAATTTGCAATGCAAGAGCATTTAAAATTTAGCCCTACAGTCAGTCTTCCCCTTTGTTATCTTTTTTTCCACTCTGTTACCTACCATTTATTAAGCTTTATTTCCCTAAAAGATTTAACAAAAAGCAATTTACAATGCAAGTTTAACAAGAGTGTAAGTTGTTTATTGTCTCAGGTAACATATTTCTTAGTTAAGCACTTTTGAATTAGTAATAAATTGGAACATAATTTCATGTTTTACGTTCCAAATCAAAAAGTGCACCATTATTTAAATTTTTATGGACAAGAATTGCCAATTGCAGCTAAAATTTTTAAATATAATTCAAGTAGTATTTAAGTAGTAATTCAATGTTTAATTTTTTAAGAAATAAGATTCAAAAAGCTTTTAAAATTATGTATAAAACTAAAATAGATTTGAAAATAGTTACTTTTTTTTTTTTAAGGAAAAATATTTGTGAAAAACTTATAACTTTCCAGTATATGATCGTTTTGAGTTAAAATTATTTTATAATAATTATAACTAAACAATTGTAAGATGCCCTGCTTCTTCCAGCTTCTTTTAATGTCCAACAAGAAATAACTTCCTTCAAAACAAAATCTAAACCCTATCTAATACAGAATACCATAGGGTTCTATTTAAAAAAAAAAATGCACTTAAAACTAAAAACAACTTATGTAGAGTTATAAAGATATTATCAGGCAATTTATTTATTATAAAAATATTGTGTCATAAATGAAAATATTACTTAAACAAAAATATCTCACAATTATCAAAAATTTCCCAAATACATTTTAAAAATACAATGAAAAGATCTACAAAGAAAAACAGATTATTTTTATTTATTCATTAAAAATAAGTTAGACATGAAGGTCAAAGTACCTACCACAAATATAAAATCTTAAACAAATGACATCTGACACATTTGACAGGGGTGTTGCACTTTTCTGCAATACTAAGATATTCTTCTACTATGACCCAAACAGGAGGATTTTTACCAGAAAAGAGAGCTGGATTATGGAGTAAAGCTTCTACAAAAATAAAAAGGAAATCAAATTAAAGTAAACAAATAAATAAATGTTATGGTTTAAAATCTTTAGAAAGAAAAATTTTAAATTAAAAACATTTTAATGTTCAAATTTGGATGAAATCAGAAGCAGTGTTTTCACTACAGTGCGAGAACGTGAGAGTCTCGCATATTTTTTTCTTTTCTCGCATTAAAAAATTATTAACGCGAGAAGTTCCCATACTCTATTAATCAATTTTAAAATGCGTGAATCTCTTAAATTTCGGAAAAAATTTAGTCTTCCGCCATTTTGAAAAAGACATGAAAACAGCTACGACAAGTGTTGAGAAAAAAAAATTAGTGTTTTATAATAAGTTGTTTAAAGTTAGCTCTATTTTCAGCTGTTAATGAATTACCAAACTACCTCATCAACAATTTACAGCAATTTGTAAAAGTTGAAGTCTATGAAAACTATGCTGGAAGACCTAACAAGAAGTATGAACATGGAAATAACTTCAACGAACTTCACTATTCTATAACAAAAGTAATTGAAAAGCCTATGCTGGCAGATGTAGAGGATAGGAAAGAGTGAGCACAATGCTCAAATTTAATTAGTGATTCCGAATAGTTCAGCATCTGTTGCAAGGTCATTTAGCACCCAAAACTGAAATAAAACAAAATATTGTAATAGATTGACTAATGAGCATTTGAGCAACCTAATGAGAATAGCTGATGAAAAAGTAGATATAGAACATTTTCCATATGATGATGCAGCAAAAATATTCAATGGTTTAGAAATTAGAAGATGTTAAAAATGTATTATAATTAAAGAAATATTTTTTTTCCAAGTCTATTCGTGCTTTTTTTAATTTTTTGAAATCTCACCCAGTTTTTGAAAAAGAGTGAGAAATTCTCTCCCATTTTTTTTCTGTAATGAAAACACTGAGAAGCAATTTTTTGTTGTTTTTTTTTCAATTTCACTTAATATTAGTAAAAATGTTAGAGCGATATTAACGCGATAAATTATTTCTATAATCTAAGCAAAATAATATTTCTTTAAAAGAAAAAGATTTAAATGAGGAGGAAAAGGCAAAAAGAGCAAGAAATATCTGATGCTAACATTTTTTACTCAACATTACAAATTAGTCATTAATAACAGCAAATCATTCAAGAAAAACATAAGAAAAATGAAAGGGAGTGCAAATAGATTTTTCTTTGTAAACCATACAAATTATCAAATAAATATATCATAATGATCATATAAATATGATATAACCACATAAATACAATGATGATAGCAAAAATTAATTATATATGACATAGCAGCATCATAAATTAAATATTAAAAAAAAGTCAAACCATTAAAATTATTATTTTGTTTTACACGCTACTAAAATTTGTTCCAAATGAAAGTTCAACTAATAAAAATACTCATCAAATTAGAAGTGCACAACTTGCAAACTGGACATCAAATGCAACTCTTATGAGGTCAAATTGCCACCCCTTGGGGTCCAAATAAAAATAAGGATTAGAAGAAAAAAATTACACGACTAGCACAAGAAATTTTAGAGTGTTTGTCAAACTATTTTCAATAAACTTTTAGGGGGGAAATAACTAAAACCTTAAAATTCCAAAATACAAAGGAAATAAATCAAGCTGACAAAATATTTAAATCTTTATACTTCTTTTAAAATATAAACCAAAACATGCTGAAAAATAACTTTAAGGATTTATTTACAATTTAAAAATAGTAATTCAAATACAGTAAAATATAAAATAAATAATAGTAAAAGTAATTTTTTCACAGAAAAATTGAAAACCTACTATAATTATATTTTAATAAAGGCAAAATGTAAAACTATTTCAACTCTTTTTTGATTAAAAAATCTTATACATATTTTTGATGAATTTTTTTGGAAAATTGCACATTGCACTACTAACCATAAAAAGAAGTTCATTTAGTTTAAAATTTATCAGAATTAAGAACGTTAACAATATTAAATCAATTTCCTTGAATAGCTTGAATCTCCTTGACAAGTTTGATAGCTAAAGTGTACTACAAAAAAAAAGAAGAAGAAAAGTAAAAACCATAAAAACATCTATTTATGAGGATATTTACCAGCAGACATAACAGCATCAGCTCCAGTATATTCCAAGCAATTATTGGCATCTTCAAATGACAGAATATTTCCATTGGCAATAATTGGGATATTTACACTTGATTTAACTTCTTTTATGGCATCCCAAGAAGCTAAGCCAGTGGCGTGACCTTTTTGTTCCCTGGTTCGTCCATGTACAGTTATTAATGTACAACCTGACATTTCCAACATCCTAAGAAAACAGGCAAAAATAAATGAGAAACTAAAATATAATGTACTAGAAAAATTTGTAACTAAAATTAAGATTTAGGAAAGCTAAGAGAAATTAAAAGAAAGAAATATTAAATATTCTGAGTATATTGAAACAAGGTTAAAAAGTATAAAAAGTTTTCAGTTCCCATGTAAGCATTTTGTAAACTATTTCTATGATACCAAACTAACTCTGCAAAAAAAAAAAAAAAATTGAAATTTTTTCACTTCAAAATGTTTCCTCAGACTGCCAGCTTCCTTACATGGAAAAGCACCAAAAAAATGCAAAAGTGTTGAACAAGTGAAACTTATAATGCGATAAAAATCTCTGGAGTCTTGGAAAAAGCTCTATGCAGTGTTGATATTGAGATAACTCGTTTTTAATTTTAAGAGCTGTTTTAGATAAACATAGGTCATGAAAAAGGTAGAGAGAATGAATTATTCAAAAAATACTACAGTCTTTGCTCGTTAGTAAGACTCCCTCTTATTACGACCCTTCCATTATAATGACTGGTAAATGAAGTTCCGTTTGTAATTCTAGAGCCAATGTTATGTTATCCCTTATCAAAGCATTTGAACCATTCATTCTAATATAATAATTGAAATTTTGTTTTAAAAAAATTTTAATTCCAAGAAAATCACTCCAAACACAGGTGTTTGGCAATTTTGCGCTTTTCATTTTCCAATTTCAAATGAATTAATGAATAACAAAAGTTTTCAGAAAATGATTTAAACCACTACTTCTTTTAATGCAACTGCTCAATAAACATAAAACTTGAATTCTTTATGAATGATGAAAGAGTAACAGGAACAAACAGATGCTGAAACATTGATTACTTTTCATTGTAGGGAATTTGAAATGTACATTGCAAAGTTCTGTGGAATTCGGAGTGGTAGGTATTCATAATATTGGTAAATTTCTTACAAAAGATTCAATAAATTCCTCAATCATATTTTTCTTGTTTGAATACTGTATTCATTTTTTTTTTTTTTTTGGAGTTAACCCTGCGACACAGAATTTTTTTTAAACATATTTTCATACCCTTTTTTCTCCATTATTTTGTATAAGGTTAGGTCAAAACAAGTAAAAGATATTATATTTAACATTTTAAAAATTTATGGTTATGAAATACAGTACCAGACATCAGTGTCTTTTTCTACGTTAATAGTAAAATCGCTAAACAGAGCTCATTTCCAAACAAAATTCTTCAAATTTGCAGTTATTTAGATCTAAGAAAAACACTTGCTCATCGGTGAAGGTTTTTTAATTTGAAAACTCAATGATTGATAGATTTTGGAATATGAATGAAATTTTTTTTTTCATTAACTACATTTTTTGTTTTAGAACAAATATAATTCAGATAACCTAACAGATTTTTTTTAGTAATTATGAGACAATTTTTTATAACTAAAAAATACCAAAGTATATTTTTGCTTGTAATTAGAGCATTAGAAAAAAATATATAAAAAAGGGACACAAGTGTCTGATCTGTGTTAAAAGCCTATAACACATTATATTTGTAGCATTCCTATTGTTTTTAAATTTATATAGCAGTTCTCTGAATGAACTTAATTTAGCAAAAATGGCTGCTGATAACCAGCGCAATGACAAACATTTCGAACAAATATTAAAAATTTTGAAGGAAGAAGATAGAAGAAAAATGTCTGTCAAAATAAGCAGAGTATTTATGAGTTATAAGTAAATATTGCTATAGCTTTGTGTATTTATGATTTAGCAATATCACATAGTAACTTCCATCTTCATTTGGATCACGGAGGTTGTTAGTGTTGACTGTATAAGAAAATGAAGAGATTTCACGTACAAGACAAGGTGAAATTCAAAACCGCATTTAGAAGTATGTGCAAAACAGATATTGGAATTGTGTGATGTCTGAAATGTTTTCTGTATGTGATATTTAAGAGGCTGCAGATGATCATATTTAAATAGATATAACTGAAAAAGATGTTACTAGATGAACTAGTTTATCAGATATTGTAAAAGATCAAAAAACCTTTAGTAGTTAGATTTAAAGTGTTGAAAAATTGATCTAAATAATTTTCCTTATATACTTTGTTTGCTAATGCTTAAGTCTGTTAATATCTAAGATAAGTTTCAACAAATATAGCTCAATCTGTGTTTCATATTGTATTGTAAACAAGAACTTCTGCAAATCAATATTGTAATACATTTTTATGATTCAAAAAATAAATAAATTTGACCTATTCACTTAAATTTTATGATTTAAGATTCTTTCCCATGAAAAATTTCTTAAATGAGTTTTGATGTACATAATTGTATATAATTAGAGTATATTACAAAATATTAGAATATATAGAGAATTAATTAAAAAATATGAAAATTATTTACTTAGCATATTCAATTGATTTTTGAAAAGGTCCAGGGAGAATTCTCATTTTGGCAGTAATGGGAATTGGAAGATTGTTTGCTGCTTTTCGTATAATAGAGTGAATCAATTCCCAATCATCTTGCAAAAATGCTCCATAATAACCTACATTCAAAAAAATAATAATAATCTGAACAATTGAATATTTCACTAAAATTAGTTACACATGATTGGTAAGAAATAAAAATTATTTATGAATTTAACCCTTTGAGGGGTAGGGAAATGAGCAGTTTTCGGTCACTTAATTCACGCAGTATTACGAGTAAACAGTAGTCGAAAGTGACAGCTGTGTTCCCCCGCCGTTCTTCCGAAAATGTCACCCTTCTTAGGTGATGCCATAGATAGCTCGCCTCACGCGTTAAATTTCTTAAAGTATTTGTAGTACATAAATAAATAACAGTTTTTACGTACTTTAAAATCATTATTAAATAGTAAATTATAAATGATTATAATCAATCATATAAATAAAAATAGTCAATTATAAATATAAGACAAATATTAAGTTGAAAGGACTTAATAAATATAACTAATGTAAAACTTTATGAAGCATTTAAATACAGTAATTAAATAAAAATCTTTTTGTACACGCTATAAAAAATTACAGTAATTACCTACAAATCTTTAACAATCATAATCATCATCATAATTATCTAACTTTAACTTTTGAGCTATTTTACTATACAAACACCCTAAAAAACGCGTCAAAATAGGCATAAAGAGAACAAGGTAAAAAAAAAATTCCCTCTTCATTATGAAAAGAAATTCATGGAACCTGTAATGCCATCTGTAGACAGTAAAACTAACTACATTTCGCGAGTAGGATTCGTTTGAAACAGAATCAATGCAGAATAATAATAGCGAGCGAGCTCAGCTCGTCAGTGAGCAAAAATTTCACTAAGCGAGTAGTGCTCGTTTCTAACCATTTCGGTCGAAAACTTGATCCCGAGCGGAACTCGTTTGAGCACATCATAAAGCACGATTCGATTGCGAGCGGAACTCGTTCACACCATCAAAGGGTTAATATACTTTAGACAACAAAAACCACTTGTTTGTATTTTTATTATGTTAACTCAAGTGTTTAGTCTCTGATTTAGATATCTTATAACTTAAAATTTAACCAAGGAATGCCAAGAAGCATTGCTTTAAAATTTAGATATCACTCAGTGTCCCTCTCTCCTCCAGGCATAAAATGACCTGCATGATTGGAGATAGGATAATTAGTAAATTTAATGACTGGAGTTTAAATCATTATATTTCTACAATATTGGAAATAATGAAATGCATTATAATTGTAAAATACTTATAAACTCCTAAAAATTTATGCTCGTGAGTCATTGTAGAAGTATAAAGTATCTCTTTGTAATGAACCTTGAAATAAACTTTATGCATAAAAAAGCAAATACAAGTATTCAGCCAGTGTTATGATCAATAGGATTTTAATGCCATTATTAGAAATGCATACTTTGAAAATGAAAGATGTGACTAACTGAGACAAAAATAATCAATGTAATAATTATCAATATAATATAATAAAATTAATTAAAATAATTAATATAGAATAATACTACCTACTTTTCCAAAGGAAGACACACACATAAACATTTATATTTAATTGGTTTAATGAAGCCATCAAAGATTGTTGAAAATCCTTTTATGGGAACAAGGAGTTGGAGTTTAGGAATCAAAATTATATCAACTATGACTCTAAAAAAGTTAGTCTAAGGATACCTATTAGATAAAAGACATCCTTATTTTTATAAAAAATAATTGAAATAAAATATTAAAATTTTTTGAGTTAAAATTGAAAATTTTAATTGTTTAGACAATTGATTTATAGAGATTCTTTTTTTAATGTCAATGCTCATATTTCTGAAAAATAATGCCCGAACAAAAGTAAAAATAAAGAAAGTTAAATGTGTTTTGTTTGGATGCAAATTATTTTGCAATGGACAAAATGTAAAATGTTAAACTATTAACTACCAATTTCAATCAATCTTCGGATTTATAAATATAAGTATCTTTGCACTGAATAGAAGATTTTTGTCATTGAACATGATAAATAATAAATAAATAAAAAAAATTTGTTGCATTTTATAAAAATATTTTAATCATAAAATAATGAAAGTACCTTTTCTGGCAATTGCTTGAGGACAACCTAAATTCAAATCAATTGCATCACAGTCTTTGACCACTAATGATGCAGCTTCAATGAAAGTGTCTGGATCATTTGCACAAAACTATGATGAATAATTAAAACTGATTTTAAAAACAAACACTAAAGAACTACATTTTTTTAATACATTTAATAAACATCTTAGATGCATCAACAAAGAAATATACAGCATCAATTTCTTAAGATAAGATTTCCAGTTACCAGTCTAGACCAAGACTTCTGTTAAAAAAAAAAAAAAAAAATATTGCAGAAATTTAAAATATTAGAAAAAAAGGTATATTTAAATGCACAAAAAAGAAAGAAATACAATAAAATATATGCTGATTATTCTACATAAATGTTCAATAAAAAAGCAACATAAAAAAAGATTCTGTGTCATTAATTTAAAGCTTTCTAGTTTAAATATGCTTTTATCTTAGATAAACGAAAATAACTTTTCAATCAGCATAAACAAATTCAATTAAACTATTCATTGAAATACTTTGACATAAAAAATTTTATTTGTTAAAAAGTTTTAAATAAGAAAACTTTTAAGTTTTCTTAACATGAATGTAATTCAGAGAACCTTGAAAGTGAAAAATAAGAAAAAACAAGAGAGGTCAGGACATAATTTAAATTCATGTTCCCCTACGGCACAAAGCTTCATTTGAATTTGAACACTCTAGCTGATTGAAAAATTATCAAGATTTTTATTGCAAGACTATCTCCTCGCATGTGATAAAATACAAAATCAAACAGCTTGTTTAGGAATCTTTAAAAGAATGTAGTTAAATATATACACTCAAATCAAAAAAGTTATAGTTAAAGTTGGACAAAGGTTAAAATTTCAAGAGAATAGCTTTTTTTTTCCCCCAACTGCTACTATATTACTAAGAAAAAATAAATGGGAAGAAGAATAAAAATCTTGAGAACATTTAGACTCAAATCAAATTTAGACTAAGTTCAAATATTTAGGCAGGATTTCTTAAAAAGAAATAAATAAAAATTTCTTCTTAAGCATCGTGATGGAAGAACTTTTATGCTAATTTTAAGGTACAGAACATCTACAAAGTTTAAAATATTTGGCATTAAATGTACATTGGAAATATGAAAAAATCATATTATGAATCAATTAATAAAATTTAATTCATTGTTGCAGAATTTGTGTTGAATAATTTATATTTGATTTGAAGTTTTATCTATGGTTTAGTTATTTAATAAAAACTGCTATAATCTGCACCATATTCTACAGTGCAGTTATAATAAAGAGTGAATATTATTTTTAAATATAAGGAGAAAGCTAAAATAAATTTTCATTAATTATAAGGATATCATGTTGCTAAAAAGTGCTAAATGCAAACAAAGATGTTATAACATTCTAAAACATAAACAAGAGCCTTTTTTTATTATTTAGGGAAAGTGGAATTGCATGGATACCTAATATGGATAGTTTACTGTTCACACCCTGCTTGGCTTTTTATCCTTAATTTGTATATATATAAATAAATGTAAGCAATAAAAAATTTAAATGCATTCCAATGTTTCTTCAAAACTCTTATTTTAAGAAAGAATAAAGTAAGAATTATTTGCAAAATCAACTACATACCACTATTTTAGTTTAAAAAGATTTAAGAAATTTAAAACAGATCGCTTGTTTTTTAAAGAAATCAGGCTTTGTAGAAAAAATTGTGAAAAGGCATTTTAAATAATGTCCTTTTTTTCTAGGTATAAGAACATCATAGTTACCTGGTATTGGAATGTCCCTACTTTAATGAATGGAATATCCAGTCTGGTTGGATGTTGGACTTCAAAAAGTTAATTAAGAAACTTTTTGCAAGTAATTATTTTTAAAATTATTTAATTGTTTAAAAAATTATTTGTAAAGAATGTTTTGATGTTTCCCTAAATTCTAAAATCAAATTTTTAAAGTCATAAAATAATTTCTTACTAAGATTTTTAATTTATATCTATGCAAGAAATAATAAAGTACAATTAAATGTTTCAGAAATGCAATTACTTGAACAATTAAAGGTCGATCTACAGAGGAAATAGAAAAATTATCTTGTCGATACAGGAAGTCCTGTGCAAATTGTTGGCTATGTAACATAGGTGAATAACAGAGTTCAGCACCATGACGTCTGCATAGCAATCGATAAGCCAGCTCACTCATGTCCACCATAGGAGCAGCAACATATTTAGGACACCCCAACACATTCTTCCAAAACCCATAACCAGTTTGCTTAGATGTCATTTTCAAACCTTAAAAGAAAATTAACAAATTTCATACTGAATTGTGTTTAACAATTAAGAAATGTGCTTCATTCTTACTATTCACTTTTAAAAAATACTTATTAACTTTACAAATATTTTCCAATTAATTTAAAAAGCATTATAAGAATCAAAAATTTGAAAAACTTAAATAAACAATGTTAAAAAAAGGCTTATCTTATTATTCACAGTAATACTGATACAGTAAATTACTACAATACCTATATATCAGATATTACAACAACCTCTTTACCAATTACAAATTTAAAAACAAAAACTCCCGTTACATTATTTTGTGGCTTTGCTGAATTTGCAAGGTGCGTAGCCAAATTATTCAACAAAAAATAAGCACCTTTTAAGCCCTTTTCAAGCACTCAAAATATATTTTTAAGCTAGGGGTGCACAACCTTTTTGAGTAAAGGGCCACTTGCAGAGCTGGTACATTAACGAAGGGCCGCACACATGTTTAGTCATGATAGCGGCAAATATAATTTTTATCAGTAAACTAAATAACATATTTGCAGAAAATTAATCTTCTTTAATCATTTGAATTTATTTAAAACTTAAAAAAAACTAATACATTTTTAAAAAAACTTTTTTTATTTTTCACAATAATAAATATATACATAAACACATAATTATTGGGAGGGGGATATAAATTCTAACCAAAAAGAAGCTTACAGAATGAAAGAGCAAAAAAATATATGCATTTTATAGAGTAATATAAATTTTAATTAAAGAAAATTTATACTGTTTAAAAAAAAAAAAATTGAAAGAAATTGTTTTATTGCATTCAGAATCTCTCGCGGGCCACACATCAACAGTTGGCAGGCCGCATGTGGCCTGCGCCTGCAGACCACAGGCTGTGCACCACTATTTTAAGCACTTTAAAAAAATATCATAATTAGGCAGGGTTGGAAACTTTTTGACAATTTACGGTTTTATCTTGTTTTGACCGTCATGTCAAAAATCATGAAATTTCGAATCATGTAAAACGAATGTGGTTTTCATATGCTACGGACAGACAATACGCCGAAATAGATTAGGGTTGTATTAATTGTGAAAACGTTGAATGTGAGCTGTGTCTTTTTGCATAATTCGAAGCGAAAATCAACATAGTAAAGGAAAAATCTCATTTTGAAAAAGGGAAAATTAAGTACTTTCTAAAAACACCCAATAAGAAAAGCACCTTTAGGGGCTTTGAAAAAACAAAAATTGAAAGCAAGCACCTTCAGCACTTTTTAAAGACACTACGCACCCTGATTTGTGTAAAAATTTAATTTTCCACTTAATAAAATGGTATTTTGTCAAGCAATAAACCTCTTTATAATATTTTATTTAAAAAAAAAATCTTAGCGTAGATTATTTTGCGTCAAAAAAGTTTTACAGGCATTGAAATCCCCATTAAATTTTAAACGATTCAAATGGCAAAAAAGTTGAAATCATCAAACCTATAAGTATCAAAAGCACAGTTCTGAGAAAACTTCAAGGTTTGTAACTATGTGTGATGCATTGCAACTTTCTCATATTTATGAGTTGCAACTTCTGGGTACTTTTAAGAAAATGATTCAAAAGAGCCTAATGTAAAAAGAAAATCTAAATTTGAATTGAGAAAAGAAATTTTTAAAGGATTCAAATGGAATAAAAGTTGAAATTATCAAGGATATAAGTATCAAAAGAACAGTTCTGAGAAAACTTCAAAGTTTATGAAGCATGATTCTAAGTATATGTGCCACATTGCAAATCTCTCATATATATGACTTTCAACTTCATTTAAGAAAATGATTCTAATGTGCACAATGCAAGAAGAAAAAATTGATTTATGGAAGGGGGGAAAAAACTATCTTGAACAGCGTACTTGTATTCCCTTTTAACCTCCTAATAAATTCTATTTTAATTAAGAGTTATTAAATTGATCTTCTTTTGGTTCATGAAATTTCTTTAGAAAACCATCAGCCTAGTGCCAGACGGTTAAGCAACTGAATTTGAATTAATGGAAAATTTATTTTATTGTAAAACTTAACAATTTTGTACAATTAGAAAAGTTTAAAATTGTATGTATGCATTAATAACACAAACAAATACAACTATCTAAAATGTAATAAAATTAAGTAACTTTTTAATTTTTCACAATAGAACACTTACAAGTAACAAAACAAAAATTAAATGTCTAATTACATAAGATTTCAAATAACAGCATTAAACAATGCCAAGTTATGGAATAAAATAATTAAATTTTACTTACTTTTTAATGAAGATAACTGTAATTAAGTCAGCTTATCAATAAATATAAATATATAGGTACAGAATGTTGGATAGCCACAGATTTAATGATTCCGACTACAAAAAAAAATATTAAGACCAATATTAATCGGGATATACATTTAAAATAGGCTTATCAATAAATATACAGCAATATAGCAACCTGAGTTGGATTTTTGACATTACAAACCAGTCAAACTCTGAAAAAAAAACTGTCAAAAGTCTGTTGCAAGTTTATTTTTTGTCATTTTGAACACTTAATAAGATATTAAATCATTCAGACTGCTTGCATTACACGCTACTTCATTATGATTTATATTATAATAAAAAATACATCTAAAATTATTGAAACTATTCATTGGTTTTTTTAAAAATATGGCAGTCATAATACTTTAAGATCAATATTATTTGCAGTAACTATTCAGTTCATATTATAAATTATCAATCTAAATATTGATTTAATTCTTTTATGACTCAATTTCGACATATTTTTTAAAATTAAGTAAAACTATAGTTTAATAAGTTTTTTGATCTTAATTTATAAAAAAAAAAATTTTATTACAAAGGCTTCATATTTATATTTATCTGCACGCCAAAATTTTGGGGGTTTTGACAATTGTTAGAAACTATGTCAAAAAGGGGTTTTGACATGACAGTTAAACCAAGGTTAAAATTGTATAAAACTGCCAATTGTCAAAAACTTTCTAACCCTGATAGCAACAGAACTTTGAATAGGTGCAGTTTAATTGATTCTAACAGTGAAAAGATATATGAAACGAATATTAATGTGTTATTACTTATAGGGGCAAAGCTCCAGATTTTCACAGTTTCTATGATTATATTAAAAAATGTACAATTAATGACTTTATTTTTTAAAAAATATATCGGATCATTATTAACAGTGATATTTATTCGTATACACTTTAAACAAACATTAATTTAAAAAATAGTGTTCATTTAATAATATGGATAAAAATGAAGTATAAAAAATAGACAAAAGAATTTAAAACTTTTATTTAAAAGTTCTTTCAGTAACAAATAATATTAATTTAAAGATTTCATGTTGAAATTCATCAAACAATTTATGCAGACTTAATATGCAGGATGTAAATACTAAATAATTCATTAATAACAATAAAAAATATTTTGATGTATTTATATTTAAAACATAATATATTAAAAGAAAAATTAAATATATATATATATATATATCATTTCAAACAGAAACTAAAAGGTATTTACAGAATAAGATAAATCCAGATTCAATTCACTTAAAATCTACATATTTCCATACATTAATTCACAGTTAGTTTACATTGAAAAAAAATTTCAAATAAATAATAAACATGAAATACAATTCTTTCAAGTTACTACATTTTTAATATTGATCAACATTTTTAAGCATAATTTTATTCTAACTTCAGCTTGTATAATTTATATTTCATAGCCATAATGAACTTTCATGATGTTCATGACAGGGAAAGTTCATGGAGAACTGTATAAAAATGTAGCAAAATGTAACAGCTTTAAATGCCAAGCTACTTGTGCGAAGTTCCACAAAAAATTTTCAGTTGAGTTGTGTTTTGGGATTAAAAAACTATTTGATGAATTTTAGATGTGACGTAAGATCATTAAATTTGAAATTTAAAGTTTAATCGTAAGAAAATTAGGCCATTTATTTAGAGCAATTATCAAAACTCAAAATAATTGAGATATATTTATTAATTTTAAATAAACAAAAGTTTTTCGCATTTAACAGGTTTCTGAAAGATTCTTCAAAATAGAAATGCTGAAGTTGTGAGGGATAAGAACTGGAACTCATTATTACACTCTCCATTCCCAAGGAACCTTCCTTACTCAGTTTTCACTGAATTTAGTTTATACTGAACATGATATTCTCCATGGACACCTATGCCTTGCAAGCATTGATTATAACTCAAATGTCCATGGACACATATGCCTTGCAAGCATTGAATACAGTTCTAAAGTCCATGGACGCATAGTCAATGCTTCTAACTGCAGCGTTACTTAAATTACATGAATAGCGTCCGTAGGAAATTTATCACAGAAAATGTTCAGTATCACTTATTATAAACAAAAAAATAACTCAAAACTCCCTATTTTACCCTAGAGTCAATATTTGTAAATTTTCAAGCATCGTAAAAACTTTTTTAGTATTACCTACTCATTAAAAAAAAAACATTCAAAATTCCCCAATTTTAGCCTGCACGTCAATCTTGCAGAAATTTATATCAGAATTTCTCTCTCAGCTAAATATAGTTTTTAAAAACTAAAGTATTCTTGAAACAATTGGTGATTTTCAAACGAGTTCCGCAAAAATAGATTGAGACTAGTTTCAAGCGTTAATTTTTTAATTGAATTTTGTTATTTGACGAGCCGCCCTACGCTAATCTTTATTGGACTGCCAGAGGGCTTATGGCCTGTAGGCCCAGTGGTGAACATAGACTTAGGTGACCCCCACCTCCCACAAGATTCAAAAATGCACCCTATCTTAGAAAAACTTGGAACGCACAATTCAAAATTTCTGAATTTTCTTATTTTTCAAATATTTTTCTGTATGTTTAGGTGCTACTGCAGGCTGCACTTCAAGAAATAGCAGACCACAGTTTGTACGCGCCCATCTCATAGTGTATAGTTCTTGGATTATACGCCTTCAAACCTCGTGTGCGTTCCCCCTGCCCCGGGCATTATGGGAGTGTTACTCATGCCACTCGGTAGGCCTCTGTCCAGAAGTAGGATAAAAGAAAATATTTAAGAGTGGACATTAAATGAATTTTTATGCTTCACAAGCAAAATTCATCTATACAGAGTCAAATGTAAACAATATTACAATAAAAAATTAATAACTATATGCATAAAAATAAAGTTCCAAACATAAATAATTTAATCATACTTTTTTAACCCAACATATTATCAAGAACATCCTTGAAGTATCTGAGCAAAAGTTTACTAACTAGTATCTAGCAATAATTAAAAAATTAAGATCAAGGTATAATTTTTCAGTACATGGCTAATAAATATTTATAAACTTATAATACAATTAACAAATTCATTAAATAATAAAATTCAATAATTAATTAGGTAACCTGATTGATATTGCGACATGTAAACAGAAAACATTATAATGTCTTGCATTTCTAATTCTATCAAAAATTCTGTACAAAACAAAGGTACTTCTGCATTATAGTTCCTTAACCATGTGAGAAAAAAAAGGCAAAGGTTAGCAATATTATTGTAGAAAACCTACTTGTGTTGTTGATATTATATTGTTGTACCGTTTCATAAATTTATTTAGTCCTTTTTCATTTTATTTTTTAGTAAAAAGCACAAGTGAATATTTAAATAGAGTTATATATTTATTTACATAATATAAATATTAAAATAAGGATATTTTCTGATTTCAATTACAGTATTCTATTCTATGTTGGAAATGTTTTTTAAAACTGCTATGAGGAAAGTTCTTATTGCTCAATTTTTTAACTTAGAATTAATTAAAAGTATGTAAAGATTTCCATATCAGTACCGGCACCGAAAGGTACCCAAATGTTGTCCACAACTGAACAATGGCACGAAAAAAAATTTTTTACAAAAAAACACCATAGATGAGGACCAACTTCAAGAATGTATTTCGTAGCCATCCCCAAGCTATTGCAAATTTAAATCCCATAAGTACTAAAATTGTTTTTATATTAAAATTGTGTGAATATGAACCGCTATATAAGATTACAAAAATGATTGAAAAAAGATTAAATTTCTAAAATTGTCTGAATGCTAACCACAATTTTTGAATTTTTAGCTGCATAAATACAAATAAAAATGTCTGATTACTCAATAAGTTAAATTTGAAGGACAGTACGTAATTTTCAATTTTTGATCTTATTGATTTTAAAATAATGTGAACACACCCATTAAATTTAAAAAAGTATTTGCAAAATGTATCTTTTAAGACAGTATGTGTCTATATTAACTAACTCTAACAGGTACAGATATGGAAATATAACTAATACCTAGTGTGTATGACTCATACAGAAAATTTCCTTAAACTAGTTTTATTATTATATAACAGCAATTTTATAACTTTAGTTACAAATATAAGTTAATAATAAAACATAACTAATTAACGAACTTAACTAACATAATAATGAATTTAGAAACTTGACCACAAGTTAAGTATGCTTTATAATAATATTTTTAAATGAATGCCTAACACATGCATCAATATTTTTACGCATGCAGAATTAGGAAATAAATTTTCAAATTGTTTCTTTTTAAGGTCCTTAACAATGCAGAAGTACCGAAATTAATTATTAAACAATCAAGGTGAAGAACCGTTTTGTACAGAATTCCTCTGAAAAACTACTGCGTACTCTTGAACAAAGTCTATAGCCTTTTCAAGCATAGTTTTTGCACACCATCCTTGATTATATGGATAATTCATGACAGTAGTTGAATATGGCTTCTCAAAGGAAGAATGATATATGGATCGAAAAGTGAAGGAAGGTTTGCCTAAAGGAAAGTTTTGAGGTAAATCAATATGAAATAGAAAATAAAATCCATTTTGTTCTAATAAGAAAGTAGCTTTTGAAGCCAAATCTCGGTCAAATTCCAAATAACATCCTTCAAAATGCTCCAAAAACTCAAAAAGGTACTCCATGCGTTTTTCGAAATTATACGAGACCATTTCAACTCTTTTCTTGAGAGACTCTTGAACGAATGGGACGTAATCCATCAAACATCCATCACTTGAAAATGAAGGTAATCG